>VWZT01003812.1:0-105176 GCA_013397055.1 Pachycephala philippinensis | reverse complement strand
CACACACACACATACACACATAATACACAGACATAAATACAATTCCTCCATGGACTTACTAGGATGTTGTGCGTATGTAAAAGGTATTTTGGTTTTGCCATAATGCCACAAAGTTATATTTTATGAAGAAAAAAAAATTAAAAGGAGAAAAAGAGAATACACTAGGTTAAGGAAATGGGATTTTAGTACCTCAAATTAAAGACTGCCTCTAACAAAAAAAAAAAAAAAGCCAGTCCTGCTAATTCTTATTAACTATAACTCTGAAGGAAATGTACATTACCACTTTTAATAGAGATTTTGAAAATTAGCATTTTAAGAATTTAATTGACTCTTGGACACACTGATTTTTCTATAGATGTGTCAGTTTACCTGGGATCCCTTTATTTTAAATATCCATCTACTGCTTTTTTCTTAAGATATGCCATTGTGCCAGAAAACAAAGCAATGTGCTTGATAAATTTGATCTGCTATTGCAACATAGTGCTTATCAACAGCCGCCTTTCTCTTTGAAAGGTTCAGACAACCAGGAAAGAGATCAGAGAAATGCTAGAAAGATTGTCAGGGAACTGAATGTAATACACTTGTCCCTCTCACTGGCACGTGCTGTCCTCAGAGAGAGCAGAACTCTGCACACCTTCCTTGCACGTACTCTCCTAAGTGAAGGGAGGCACTTTCCACCTGGAAGCTACAGGGTTCAGTGAATTAAACTGTGCAACTTGAAAACAGATTCTCCAGTTAGGCTTTGTTACTTTTGATTCAAAGGTCTCCTGTAGAGCTGCTCTGGGTACAAATCTCAGTATGCATGAAACACAACAATTCAAGACTGGTCAGCTGACAGCCAGAATACCTGGGTTGGGGAATAGATTCTGGTTTCTTGGCTCTGGGAGAGAGTATGCTGAGCGTGCCATGACCCAGAGTCGTGGGTTGGTGAAAATCCTCTGTCATCAGTCACACTGAAGCTTGGGGACGCCCACTGCCATAAATCAATCAATCAGTCAATCATTTATTAATCAGGTACTTGCATTTTCATAGTTAATATAAAAATGGGCTCTAGACAATGCCTTCTCTATAATGATACTTTAGCTTCATATTACAGAATGGGATTTATCTTAAATTAATTCATCCTTTTTCTAAGAGGGTGACATATTAATCTGAAAAATCTTTTGCCAATTGTACAGAAATAAATTAAGCCCCGCTCAAAGATCAGCACTGCAAAGTACATTTGCTCATGAACAATCTGAACACATGAATAGTTCCTTCAAGTCAAGCCACTTTTTTTGAGGAATTATTATGCTCTGGATTTAGAATTTAGATCTTTAATGTAGGATTTAAGTTCTGCACAGACCTTTTCACTAGATAAATTTAACCCAAACCAGCTTCTTTTTGGGGGATGTCTGACTGATAATAACCTTACCAGAAGAAAATCCAAACGATGTGTCCCAAGTCTACATGATAGCATGTTGTAATTAACATTTTTAAAAGGTGAGTAGGTATATTTTATTTAAGAAAGGACTTTAGATTCTAAAACACCTTGACTAGGGTTTTGAAGTTTAATGCTGTCAATTTTCATGGAACATTAAGTCATAAAGGACTTTCTCATAAAGTCATCTTTTTATTATTCTGAAAGTCACATGAAAAGCAAGTCTTTTTCTATATCCACACTGCCTTAACTGCTTTGAAGGCTTCGGGCAATTCTATGTATCTTTTCCAACCAATGACAGACGAGGCCATCTTCAGAGTGACTCCATCAAATGCCTATCACAAAAGTATCCCTGCTGTAAAAGGCACAATACACGCTGAAGGACGACCGCCCTCAACAGCCTCCCTGCTTTCAAATGTTGGGTGGTATTTTTATTCAGGAGAATGGGACAAACATTTCTAATATTCCGTGCAGAACAGAAACCTACCGTAATAAATGGGAAAGAAAAACATTTTCTACAAATTCATCATGACCTCTGCTTACACACTGGAAGACAGAGTAAGTGTAAATATGATGATAGAATGTAAACATATTTTGCTGGAGCCTAAGTGGTTAGGCAAAGCAAACCAATTAATAGAAAACATATTCTTCCTGACAGTTCCTCCAGCTCTTTAATACTACACACATTTAATGCTAATTGAAGCTTCTTTTCAGCTAATAAATTTTCTTTCATGTTAAGCTCATTTAGCAAAACCCTTTTGCTCAAATTTCCTCATGTAATTTAACAAGCTATCTGTATTTAAGAGTAGTTCGTTATTTTCTTGAATATTTACATAGAGAAGAGTTTACCAGCTAATGGAAATTTGCTCTCTTACAGTCACATCTGTATTTTCTCAGGTGTCCCCGAATCTTCAGTCAGTGAATACCGTAGAGACTGGAGTGGGGGACAGTGACACTGAGTCAGAAACAGCAACGTAGCTGCTCCTTGCACCTTGCTTACGTGGCTAAGCATAAATGGGCAGGATCTCTCTCTCTGGACACTGTAAGCAGCACTCATTTCTCCTGCTAACTCTACACTACAGTATTGCAAATACACTTGAAGAAGAGGGGTGTACCAGGAGTCTGAAGCATAGGAACAAGCTGCACCATAGCTCCTGTACCTGTTTTTTCCAAAGTGTTGAGCCACTGAACCACCCATGGGGCTTTGGGCCATGTGACCATTAAGGATGTTTGAAAGTAAGATTTTAAGTATTTTGGAACAGACTTATGAAAAGAGAGACAGATAAATGATAATTTATGAAACTATGTCTTGCTTGTAGAAAACAAAAGAAGTTTGAAAATGATGATATTGTCTTTGGGAGACTATATTTCCTCTACTAATGAAAAATGTGATGATTACCTCCTTTCTAGAAATTACCCACGCTAAATGATCTAATCACTGTCTATATGTGACTGAACCTGAACATAGCTTTTCTCTTTGTGGACTTTTTCAGACTAGATTTCTGTACCAGCTATTGCTTGTAAATTAAGCAGTATTTCCTATGAGCTCTTCCATGATGAAGGCCTAAAACTTTTGGGGTGGCTGACAACTCCTTCATTTCAAGACTAAAGTAACTGCTTCCTCTTTGTCTGTCAAGTCTTCTTTCTTTCCTACAGTTTTAGGACCAGAAATATTTATGCATTTTACAACTTTACCTTGTTGGACTGTGTAAGGATAGTGCCAAATTAACCACACCAGGGAGCAAAACCGTTTTTTTTTCTCTCAAAGCACATGCCTAGAGAGGACTATCTAACACTATTGCCTCACTCACAGATTTGAACGCTGCTTACTTTCTGTGTCTTTTCCAAGCCAGCCCAGCCTAATGAGTCTGTGTGTCCCACTAAAGCCACAACACAGCTCTGACCTGGAAATCCCTGGATAGAACCTGCCAGTGGAAGGTACAGGCTGTGGCATGGCTCTGCAAACACAGTGCATAAGATATTGTGGACTCGAAGAGCATCCACACCAATCCCCAACTCTGGATTTCTGTCAGTGCAGTTTATTTTCTGTCAGCTGTACAATGTTCCTTGCAATATTGAGCAAAATTAGGAAAATGAAAGAGGTTTTAAAGTCATTGCTGATCCAGTTATATTTGGACTAAATATACTGACTGCTACTGTATCAGCAGTAAACATGTATTGCCTTCTTTGCCTATTAATACAAAGAATAATACTTCTATTCCTTTTTACCTCTCCTTACTTTATTGTGAACACGTAGCTCTAAAATACACCACAATTCAAACTATTTGGTTACATTGTTTCTCAAACAGAAGATAAGTGCTGCTGCTTTCCCTTAAATATAATGGGATGCTTGCAATTTCCTCGTGTTACAACACAAAATGGTGTCTCTGTTGGCCAATTATTTGAAAGCAATTGTACAGATACTTCAGTACATAGGAGCAAATTGCTGATGGTTATGCAATGGGATTTACCTGCACTTCAAAAAAAGGCTGTGCAAGTGCAAGATACTGCAAATTACTGATCGTATTACACTGTACCTTCACTCATTTCTACTAGTATATATATTTTAATGGGACAAAACCAAGATTGCATTGATCCAGTATCTCTATATTACATAAGTAGCTGACTATTAGGATAATGCAAACTTCTCTAATTTTCCTATTATAAAAGCATTGCCATTGCTTTCCAAACAGGGGGAAACCCAGACAGGCAGTGTAGAAGTCAGCCTATTACAGGTGAATTTAATAAATATTATAACTTTATACAGATTATTGCATGTATTTTAACAAAAAGGAGTATTTAAAATTACCTATCTGAACATTTTGATTAAAAGAAACCATATTTATACAAGGCTTAGCAGCTTAATGGCATGTAATTAGTATATAAATATGTAGCAGAGACTGATCTCTATTTTAAGATTCTGTAGAGGAATCAACCAATAAAGACATTAATACAATTCTCTTCCTGAGAATTCAGACAATGTGTCTGCTATGACTGTCCTGGAAGCTACCTCTAAACCTAGCCTGTCCTATTTTCCATATCACAAGTATTTATTTGTGGCCATGGAAAGCGCTCTTGTAAGCATGCAAGGTACTTAGTACCTGAGCACGTTTAGTATGTAAGGCCATTACCAGGCAGTCCCACTGGCAGCCACCAGTGTCCCTGAGGTAGCAGTAAACTCAGCAGCCACTCAGCACAAACATTATTACCTCATGCATGGAGCAACCCCAGAAACTGCTTTTCCATCACAGCATATATACACAGACAGAAGGTTGGACAGGAGCCAGATATTGTAAGAACGTCTAAGAGATTATGGTGCAGCACAGCTCAGCCTCTACAGTGCAGCCACCCACGTGCACAGAAGTCAGGCTATGCACACTTCCAGTGTGTCACTGCCTCGGATCGAGAAAAGCCTACTCTAACTCATGTTTGTTCCCACCTCCTAATGGGACAGTTGAGTACCAGCTTGTTACTTGGAATGTCTTCACATATGGTATCCCTAGGGCTGCCAAGGATGACTGAAAATACTGGAAGTGAACAATGGGAAAGACTCAATAATCATCTTCCTCACTCCTCAGACTTGACACAAGCAGGGCTGAGGCATGCAAAAGAACAGCAGTTCACACAGAAGGTCAGCTTCTGCCAGCTTGAGATTTGGTGCACACATTTCATGTAACTAAGCTATTTTCTTGTGCAGAGTACATACAACACAGACCACGCCACTGTGAACCTTCCCTGCTTCTCCATCCTTATGCCTGAGCCTTAACTAGGGCCTGAACTGAAGATGCCACATGAAGTCTTAGCTCTCTCTGATGAGATTACAAATACAAATATCAATTACCTAAGATGTGAAATTCCAAGCAAGAAGACATTGAAGAACTAAATCTGCAGGCTGATACTCACATGGAATGTAATTCAGTTTGGAAATATTCAGCAAGAATGACTGCAAATGTTTTCATTTCCTAAGCAGACACATTTAAAAAGCTATATGGAATGTTGTTTCACAGTGTTACATCACTCTACTGCAATCCATTTTCAGGAGGTTAGCAGGACTGTGGGAATGGCACGGTACTATGGACTCAACAGACTGAAAACCAAGTCTTTGATGCCACTGTCTGCCAGCTGATTAGAAACGAAGCTACCAGGTTTCAGCCCAGCTCCATGTGTAGCTGGTCCCTAAGCACCACTCCTTCAGATACTCTTGTTTACAATCTCATGAGGAAATTTGGGAGCTGAAGGGCTGAAAATCTGGTAATCACCTCAGAAAAAGGTGAGGAGGTGTAAGAAGGACTGTTCCAGTACGAAAGCTTACATAGGTTTGTTCTATGAACAGAGGATTTCACTCTCCAGGGCTGTCAGATCCAGCACCTTTTGTATGAATTTATTTTAAAATCAAATTCACACCCCCTTTTCACCACCACGCATATCTTCAAAGGGCATTTTTATGTTAAAAGTAGAAATTAAGGACAAACTAATAGCTTCAGGCATCTGAAACTTTAAACTCCAAGTGAATTTCCAGTCACATAAACAAATATTTTGGTCTGAAGTCTCTCAGCCCCCAAATTTGGATAACAGTATGAAAGATGATAAATCTAAAAAAAACCCAAGCCTTACCTTCTTGTAGAGACTTCTCAGGTCTCTGTACTGCCACATACTATTGAGGACCTGAGATGCTGCTTTCACCACTTTAGGCGAATGCCTGTTACACACACATGTTAAAAAGGGAGAGAGAGAGAAAAAAAGAGTGAGAAAGGGACTGTTAAGTACAGGACACCATTAATCCCAATTTTCAAATGCATTGCTATGGATTTAAACCCACAAATAAAGTGTGTTTCCAGCATACCATAAGATCTTTGCTTGGCATCTTGGAGACCAATGTATTTTAAAGCAAGGGCAATATATCTAATTTCTATAGTACTAATCAACCAGCGAGGAGCGAAACGTGTGCATCTCAGTACACACAGAGATTTCTTCTGAGAGCATAGTAAGTGGAATAGGAGGTAGCAATTGGCAAAATTGTTGAGGACCCAACTGGCATTATGCGCATCTAAGATATGCTACAACATTTGGCATAAAGGACGAGGAGTCAGAGCAGAATTTCTTCCTCTGAAAGCTGCCAAACCCGAGGAGTGTGCTCAACTCGTTAAGCTCCTCTTAGCAGTGGCCAAAAGAAACTCTAGATGGGTGACGAGCACTGGTTTTGAAATGCAGAGTGAAGATGCAGAAATACAACTGATTATAAAAAGTCATGATAACTTTCATTAGGAATCCAAATACAGACTTGGATTTTGCTCACACCATTATCCTTTAATGACAGCAATACAATGTCATTTTGAAAACCACGTAACTTCACATGGGCTTTCTTTTCAGACAGGTTTTGAAAGAAGATCTAAACTGTTGTTACAATCAGTTGCTGTCATATATTCCTGTTGGAATAGGTAATCAAAAAAAAAATATATCAGAGAGTATTCTTCTCAGTGAAGAAGGGTCAAATAGAAAAGGACCAGGAAGATAACCCGGCCCACTAAGGAAGCATACACTGTGTTGGATCAAAAATACATATAAAGCAGTAGAACGCTAGAAAACCTTGCAAAGGCCAAAGTCCAGAGTGAGGATTGAAGGAGTTTGGGGCAGTCACTGAGGTGATTTATGTTTTACTCAGAAGAGGCATATGGATTGCACAATCAAAGAGAAACCAGAAAACCAGCAGCGTAAGTTACTGCTTTGGGCAGGGGCCAGCCTTTGGTTCATTCTGTGACTTCTGAGAAGGATCACTGCTTGGCTGACACTCAAGCTGGTAAAGCGTTCTTATGACACAACTGATTCATTAATACAACATTTCCCTAGTAATTTATTTGGTGCTTTTTTTCCCACTTCTATTCCATTTCTCACCCAGAGTACAGCAGTAGGTGGGTAATTGGTGAGTAAACAGGATTTTGATAAACCCTTTCAAGCGTAATTGTTTTTATTATATTTCCAGCTGTACTGGCTAGTGGGGTGCTGGTAGCATGGAGTAACCAGAAAAATAACTGTGCCAGCCACTCCGTGAGTACTGAGGAGAGGCAGGAGCTATGTGAAGCTGATACGGGCTTGGGCACTATAAATAACCTTATGAACACCAGTTCTCTCATGTGGTCATACAGGGAGAGAGTTCAAGCCCTGGGCATATTCCAAAGGCTCATAGGGCCAGCCCCACACTCCTGGCACTGATACATACCAGGATGCATGGCCAGTCCAGTATGCTGCACATTCAGAAGCAGTTGCTTCATACTGGACAAAATGATTTCATACAGAAGTGTTTTACTGTATTAAAGTGAGCATACCAGAATTTTCTATCAGTCCAAGAACCAGCAATTTCGATTTTCAAACAATGAATTACCTGTAAGAAACCAAACCAAACCAATAGCACACAGTACTGACATTTCTGAAAGCTGAAAAATGGAACTTTTACTTAAGATGGGCATTTGCAGCACTGTGTGTTGACAGGTTTTCTTGTTCTAGGACTGCGTAACCTGTAAAAATAATAACACAGGACTGCTGCTCAAAGTACTTGTGAGGAGGGATACATATCATGACTTGGAAGGGCATTTTGGAATTACTCTACCTGGGCTAAATACATTAATTAGAAATAGATGTCTTTTACAGTTATGATGGATATTAAGACAGGGAATTATGCCCTTGGACCCTCCTAAAACTGCCCATGATACTTCAAAAATTCCAGACTCAACAGGTATTAGTATTCTTTACCAGATAATGAACAGGTAGACAAATGCGTTATTTTGAGGAAAGACACATTCAGCTTAAGAGAAATGGATATGAACCTGCTTGCAATGTCAGTACATTTGATCTAGAAAATATAAATAAAAAATTTAAGCAGATTTAATAATAACAAAATAAAAATATAAATAAATTGGCAGAGCATGCGGAGCTCCCACAACTGGGATCACATACTTGGTCACGCTACTACTTTTTACCCCTTACAATTCGAATGCAAGAATGCTTCAATAATGAATTTGGTATGAAAGGAAAAGGGTGACAATAGAGGAAAAGAGATGTGATTAAATTATACTGGCAATGCTCTGATCACATAGGTGAGCATAAGTTCTCATACCAAATGTAGGGTGCATAAATCTTTCCTTCAGGTTGTGGCCTGGCTTTGTGGGGCTCTTTAAGAGCTCTGATGCTGCGCTGTGTGATGACAGCTCCAAGTAGGTGGACTGATGGGTTTTGTACACTACAGTGAAGGCTTTTTGCTTTCAAACTGCCATAGTCCCATTGCACTATACTTCATCAGGTTGACAAATATGAGAACCAGGCTATCTGTTTTAGGCAAAAGAAGGATAAAGAGTAAACTCTTCATGAAGAGCGTGTACACAGCCAAACAGACAAGATGAAACCATAGCTGTTCTGAAAATGTCACAGTTGTGTGCAAGACATTTTTTGCCTCACAAAGCAGCCTAATGCTCTCTCAGAAGAAAGCAGTCAGAAAATCCATGGATCTACTCCCAAGCTGGTGGCAGGGAAAAGGGTGCTGTGAAGAGGGACAGTGACTTTACATTCTTCACTCCTAGAGCAAGAGGAGCAGTGACAGAACTGTGGTGAGGTCCTTCCTTCCAAAGGATCCCTCCACCTGCATGTCACCCCCTGTGCAGGGTGCGATCCAACTACTCTGATCCCTAATGTTTATCAGGATCTTCTGCAATTGCTTAGAGATAGGGGTTACCGTAGATAATTACTCTTCCCTAAAATGCACATGGAGTGCACTCCCCACAGTGCTGATGGCACATCAAAAAAAAAAAAAACAAAGCAGAGGGAGACTTTTGGTATTGGCATTGTCTGTTTCTTGTCACCCTTCACACTGGGCATATGATTTCTAATGAAACGAAAGGATTCAACTCACGATTGCACAGAGAAGGCAAACACATTCAGGACTAGTAGTAACTACTGGAGAGGTTAAAAAGGTGCAAGGTGATTTGCAAAACATACTTGTCTCCTTTACTCTTAGATATGCCAACCAGTTTCTCAATGCCGCCTGCGTCTCGTAAGGCCTTGGCATTCTCCATGTTTTTAGTGATGACTTCATGCAGAGTGCAGCAAATGGCAGTAACGGTGTCATCAGACATGGCCTTGCTCGCTGAGCTGTTGCTGTTGTTAGCGCCTGGCAGTCGGTGGACCAGATCCCTCATGGCATACTTGCCTTTGTTGAAAGAAAACGAAGGGAGAATTCAGAAGATACAGCAATAAAGGGTGACGGAGAAGTACAGGGAAAACACACAAGACTAACAGCACCATTTGCATCACTGCACTTAATCTAATTGGATACTGATATTATTTTGGAGCAAGCCATATTTATATGATTGCACATTCAAGCATTTCACACGTTACGGACTCTGTTCATACTTCCACACTGCATCAGTCAGAGACTTCCAATATGGCTACATAACATCCTTAAAAGAAAGGAACTATGCTAGTAAAGGCCAAGTATACGCATAAAGATAACCTGAATACCACAATTCACAGAACTTGGCAAGTCCTCATCTCCCACCAAACAACTCACAACTTGTTACCATAAATTAAATGTGCATCAATTGTTAAAACCAAAACAGTGAATGCAAACCCAATGATGTTGTTATTTGTGAAAAAGTCTTCTCTGAAGACTTCTTCACTGTACAAGGTTAATTCTATTCCACATGCAGCAATCTAACTGGGTTTGTTAGTGTTTCTTAGACTGTACTGCTCAAGTAGACACCATCTTTTCCACACATCCTCAGTTGTATGCATGGTACTGACCAGAAAAGGTGCCTTTCTGACATTTATTCTAGTCTGGCATTTAGCAAGGATTTACTGAATACAACACTAACCTCCAGAACTTAAAATCTCCTAAAATGAAAGGAATTTTTAAAATGGTCACACTGAACATTTAAAGAAGGAGTAATTCTGTCAATTACATTTGACTTGATGATCTTTTCCAACCTAAATGATTCTAAGATTATTATAATTTTTTTAATGCTTAAATAAACAGATTTCTTTTTCAAAATTGCACGTAAAAGTCCTGTAGTGCTTGTGAAAATAATAAAAAAGCAGCTTCTGAGAATATATATATATATATATATGGCAGGATTAGCACCAGCACAGGTACACAAGAAGCCTCACATCAGTTCTAGAGGATTGCTATTATGGTAAATGGCTGCTCAGTCTTTCAATGTGATGAAGAGAAGATAAAGAAGGTGAAGGCCTGATGAAGTTATTACTGAGGTCAGTGAAACAACTCTGAATCACCTTCAGTGCAGCTGTGCTAGGAATTTGCATACAGCAATCACCATAAGTGTATCATGGAGGATGAAAAGGACAGGAAAATTGGGAAATATAAACATAATTAGTAATCCAATCTACATCACATTTTGTGAATGATCAGGTATGATTATTGTATATAATATGATAATTTAATCAGATTTTTTTGATAACTTAAAAATGTTCGGATCAATTAGTGTTTATGCATACTTATTAAAAATTCTGAATTCATAAATTCAGATGTTTGTATCCATATTTGAAAGTAGAGGGAAGAGAAAAATCACATCTTTTAACGACCAGACATCGAACCATTTTTATTTCTCACAATTTTGCCTGATGTGATAGAACTACAGTCAGTCATTTGAACAGAATATTCATAATAGAGATAAAAACTAAAATCTCTGTACTGAACTGTTAAAGATTATCAAATAGATTTTGTGGCAATGTGAGGTGTTAGAAAATACTCACTCTATATCATGCAAAAACATTCCTGATTATAAAAAGCATTAGACTGCCCACAAAATGTGTACAACAGGATTTGAATCTTACAAGTGTGCTGCAATACAAATATCCTGTCTTCAAACATTTTTCTTTGAACTTAATATTTAATTTACTTGCTTGTTACAATTTTAAGCAATATTATTAATATCAGATATAGTACCATTGTTAGCACCTCTTTCTCTTTCAGAAATGATTTGTTTGAGCAAACTGAAAATCTTCTTTTCCCCTACACATTTATGAAACAGTTACAGAAAAGTTTGATATGCTATTTTTACCTGCATCTGTTTGTTCTGTGTAACATGAACACATTAATAGTTGTGTATCACTTACAGTGATTATTTCAGTTTGCAACACATATCAAAGTAAGCTTGTGTTTCAAAAAATAAAATAAACCATGATTTGGTGTAGCTTTTACTCTTCTGGTGCAGTGTCTGCCACTGGTTGGGAATAAGTACAAGTAGATAAATGAAATCAGTGAAACTTTCTGCTTTACTCTGTGCACACATCCAGGATAGACCAATATTCCTTTGTCCTTTTGTACCTCACTTAAATTGCAACAGAGCAGCTCAGCACCTCAGTCCTCTGGTGGAAGCAGTTCACGATGATCATTTCATTAGCAGCCAAACACTGCATCCCAGAGCACTGGGTGTAAGGAAATCTGGATGGCTGCCCCAAGCAGATTTCTTTCCTGGAACTGGTCTAGTGTTCCAGGCAATAGTATTCACACCAGTACACATGCCTAGACACACAAGATGCTTCTTAAAATAAACAAAGGGTTTGGAGCTATAAGGGAAAGCTCAGCAGGAAAACTAAAATAAACAACAATCAAGCATGGTATAAGCATTCTGGACATGCCAGTGCTCAGCAGTTCTAAAGTTTCTGCTGTGCACACCCTTCAGTTAGGCGTGAGAAGATCAAATCAGTATTAGATACTTCAAAACAATGAAACAGCTTTTTACAGATAATGTGTAACAGTGGGACAGTACAGCATTCCTTATTCTGAGCAGTTGTTGTAATTCCAGCCCAATATTACTATTCAATTCTTAATCAGATGCATATTTAAAGTAAAAGATATTCTGAGTGGGTTTGGTAGGGGTTTTTTATTGCCTTTCCCTTCTCCTCTGCAAGAATTGCATCAAATTTAGCCTTTGGATAGCAACTGCCAGAAGACTCACATTTTGTAGATCTAAAATCTAGTCACTGTGTTTCATCCGTGGCAGCTGTGCAAGCTGGTGTCCAGTTTGGAGACCCCCCTACCAGAATCTGTAATGTCAATGCCAGGCCCCCCTGCCAGGAGCTGCCCGGCATTGGGGAAAAAGGCTTCCCTCTCCCCATCCTGTCCCCAGGAGGCAGCGAAAGACAGAACTGCTGCTTCCAACAAAGCTGCTCACCCATGTAGGTAAAGCAGCTGACCACGATTCCAACAGGCAAAATGTCCTTCCAGGGGTTCACTGAACAAAGGTGGCACACCAGCTGGAAGAAGAAGGGAGTGGCTGGGCTACAGAATTGATCTAAGCCACTGTTTGCATGGTCTTAAAACCTGTTTACAACTGTAACTCTTAGCACATTTTCTGTGGTTTGAGTACACTGAACACTGTGTTAGTGATGTGAAAATATATTGAAAAAGCAGGAAATTTGCTTTAATATTGAGTTAAACCATGGAAGGTGAAAGTCAAGGACTATTCCTTATACTGCAAAAGGTTTTTCGAAAACTATACATATAGTTAGTTAATAAACCACCGTACTACGTTCACAGAAAAAAACCCATCAGTTACTGGTTAAGTTCTCTTAATTCAGTTATGTTCCTGCTGCTTTACTACAGACATGAAGAAAAGGAGAGTCATATTTTCTTATACGAGCTATAGAAGAAACCTTGCTCTACAGCAGTGTGAATGTGAAGTCCTACCACAGGTCCTGTTGCACCAGCCCAACACAACTGTGTTCACCACATTCTGCAGAGCATTTGCACTCAGAATTATGTCTTCCCTTGTTAAGAGCCTCTTCTGAAAGCAGACTGGTGTTCACCATGGAAACCAGTGCTGGAATGTCAGCAAAGTGTTATGGAGCACTACTATTACCTAGCACCACTAGTGGGAGAGCTGGGCAATGCAGCTTGCAACACAAGAAGCCTCCCTGAATGGAAGAAGTGAGAACTGATGACGGTGCTGGGAAGAGAGGCAGACGTGTGTGAGCATTATATTAAAAATAAATAGCCTTGTTAATTTTCATTAGGGTCCATACAGAACTATTTTAATCTACAAACAAACTGATTTTTTATTTTATTTTTTGTAGTTGAACAACATTACACATTTTAAGACCCAAAACTGATTTGAAGCTTTTAAAGAGGATTTACATAATATGATTAAACATAGCCAACAGCTTGACAAGGAAAAAAGAAATCGTATTTATTTGTTCAATTTCACTCTTAAAGGAAGGAACAAAGACATCAAATAGACGTAACAGGAAAGGGGTTGTCTTGTTGGTGCTTGGGAGAGCATTTTTCTGATACTATACATTTGAAAGTTATTTTTCTAAGATAAGACTTCCATCATTTTCATATTAAGAAGGTGATTCATCTAACACCATGCACTAAGTCTTTGACTGTAAGATGATAGCATTTGCTTATTATTTCAATGAAGATCTAATGTCTTTGCATGATATAAGTCTCAGCACCTTAATACCTGCCTCCATTACTTAATTCAGAAACTTTCCACTTCATAGAATCAAATAACTGTCCTAAGAGAGATTCTGCCTTCGGAGCCAAACAGCAGAGCAAACTATTCTTCTGGTAGATTAAACCAGAGAAAAATCATCACAGATAAGGTTCTACTTCTGGAAATATTTCCCTACTATTGCCTTGGGGCAAATTCACTGCTGTTGTAACATCGTTGAATCCACTTCCATTTTCACTCATCTCTGAACAATGCCTTTGACACATTGGCAAATTTATTAAGTAGTTGTGACATGGTTACTAGTTTGAGAGTACAAGATTAGAAAAACTGACCTATTAAAGACACAAGAAACCCCAAACAGATATTAATTCAAACTAAGAACCCTGTCCTAGAGATAAATCTTTTTCTGTAAAAGTAATTGTTCACTATTCCCCCCCTCCAAAGCTATCCATTAATTCACATCATGTAGCTAGTTAATATAAAAATGGCAAAATGCCACCATACTTTGTTGTAATAGATATCCTATTCCAGAACTACTGGTGCCTGTATGTCAGAATATATGTGAATTTTCTTCTCTTTGTGCTAACACGTGCTCCACTTAGACATGTGTGCTTTTGGGCACTTTCACCACCCCTGTGTTTTTGATACCACTCAACTTCAGTATTTCACAGACTCATGGAAAGAATACGACTGGGAGAGCTTTTATTATTACTTTCAATCATTACTTAATGAATGTGCCAAAACTGTCTACTTAATTCATATGGAACAGATTCTGGTCATGAGTCAGTGTATTCATCGGTAGTCTAATAAATTAGAGTGTATTCATCACATGATAGCAGTGGCAGAAACACCACTACTAGAGTTGATAGCTCATTCCTGCACCACGCTTTCACTGTCAGATACCATTGTTTTAAGCTGTAATAGATTACCACTTTTGGCACTAGTGCAGCACCTGGAAGTGCCCCTCAGGTCCAGCTGTTGCTGATCAAGAGGAGCCCTGTGCCTTCTCTGAACACTGGAAATATTCTGGTACATCCTGAGGTGCAAGAGGGGGCCCACAAAAAAAGAATGATTTTGCTTATTGCGATATGTAGCAGACTCTGGACTTGGGACTGCCTAGACAATACAAATTATATTGTAGGCATCAGCACAGGAGTCAATCTCATGTCATTTCGGAGGGTAAAGGTGTGTTAGTTTTCATAGGGAGATTTTCTTCCACCAGTGAAACACTCAAGGTGGAAAACTACCCTGGATTTGAAAGGCAAAATAGGCTAGGAGGTAAGAAATGCTGTCATACTGGGACTTAGAGCCAAACACGTGTGGTTTTTTGTGGAGCAGAGGAAGGAGCAAACCCAAGAAGATGAAGCAGGGTAATGCTAGAGCTGCTGGACCAGGAGTAAAGGAAGATGGAAGTAAAGCAGATGGAAGGAGGCAAACCTGTATCTTCGAAAGCAAAAAAAAAGGCTGCAATACTGAGGTTGAGAGACACTTGATCCACTGAGTAGATGATTACTCCTCAGACTTTGGGGAGCAGCAGGAAAGGTGAGTTAAGAATAAGAAAAAATCCACCTTATCAGGCAATGTTGGTTTATAAAAGAGGACCCCTTTTAAAAGAAGGTTTATAAAAGAAGACAGAGCAGCACAACCTGAAATAAGGGTGATCAGCCAGCACAAAGTTTAATGCCCTCTTGCTCACCACTGAATTTCATGACTGCCCCCAGACAGGCTTTCCACTGCAGCTACTGAGCCAGGGACTTTGCTCTCCACCCTGCTCCATGAGATACAGTCCGTAGCAGTGCCGACTGCTGGGTACATTGCAGTGAAGGACTGCAAGTCCCACAGTTTGCATACAGCAATGCTCTCTTCTCTCTCTATGGGGCCCCTCGTTTGACATGACTTCAGCAGTGGACAGAGCAGGTTTATGACACTCTGAAGTAGTGCCTACTGTCAAACCCCCATGGCCTGGCCTGTGCTGCCTCATGGTCTGTGATGCTGCTCATCACAACACATCTGTTTCTTATTCCTAAGTACACTGCTCATGAATTGTCACAGGAAGAAGAAAGTGGAAAAAAACCTGGAGCAGTAGGACAGAAAAGCATGCCCCAAACAGCATGAGCCCCACCACTTCTAGCAAGTGTCAGAGAACAGAGGATTCTGGATCACTTTGGGATGTGGGGGGGGGGAAATCAAACCATTTTCAGGTAAATAGGGGGAAATTTATATCTCCAAACAGATGGGGGTAATGTGGTTTCAAATTTCTTTGGATACTTGAGATACCTGCACAGAGTCAGTACACCTATGGAAGACACACAGGCTTCTGGAAAAGCAGATGTAAACAAACTTGGATACCCTTTGGTCCTTAATGTTTAATGCTTATCTCTAGGCACCTAGATATCATTCTCAATGTTTGGCCAAAAATAATTTTTAGGTACTCAGGTCCTTTTGCTTCTTATGTTAGTGACATGCACAAACATTTGTGTAATCTCTGGCACTTCAAAATAAATACGTATTTCACTGCATAATGGTAATTGACTGCAATTATTCCTATCCAAAAAAACCAATCACCTCAGCTCAATCATTTATAAGGGAAAGAGTGATGAGTTAAACTGGTTTTAGTAAGCAGCTCAAACCTCGTGGGCTGGAAGCCACTGTTTTAGCTGCTTCACATTAAGCATAGCTTGCCAATTAAGTTGGGATAATGAGTACTTTGAGCTAGAGAACAATATCAGATATCATTTCCTTGCAGGTTTTTTTGAATTTAAATTTTAAGACTCTGTGGAGATAAATTATTTTTTGAGAATAAAAAAAGAATAAAACCATTACACACACATGCCCTCCTGTGCCCCCAAGGATCCAGGTGCACTTTGCTCATGGCTGCTGAGACTGAACAAAGAATCAGGTGGAGGTCTCTGATTCCCTCTTCACTTCAGATAAATGATACACACTTTCAGTTTTTCACCATCTCTGATGACAGGCAGCAAGATTTCAAGATAGAAGATTGGTATTTGGTATGGACCACGACAAAGAGGAACAGTATCTTCCCTGATGCATTGTATGTGATGTGTCAGTCATTGGTTTTCTTTTTTAAAAATCTTTTTTATCAAGAATAAATTCAGCCATCAGCAGCGTAGCATATAAAGCCCTACAGGGAGCAGGAACAGTCATCTTTTACAGTTTTAGGGAAGAAGCCCTCAAACTACCACAGAGTGATGAAAGCACGTAAAACACCAATAAGTGTGTGGCAATGCCAGTTGAGATTTGCTTGTAAAAGAATCAAATATCTAAAAGGGTAACCAATATAGAAGCTTTTATCTTTTGAAAAAGATTAAAGATGTTGGTTCTATATTTTGCAAAAGAAAGGTGTGAGGAGAACAAGGAATGACATAGGGCACAGCCATAACAAGGATGAAAGAGCAGCATGTGCAGAAACTATTAGCATTGGACAAAGACAAAAGAGAAGCGTTTTGGTATTTTGAACCTGAACATGCCATGGGAAATCACAACTGGGTGCAATGCAATCACTGCTTTTCAGCAATATGCTTTCTCAGATCCTTCATAGATTTTCTTTCCTGTAACAGCATTTTAGCCCAGTTACCCTCCTCCTTCAGCTTCTCTGCTTCCAGAAACAGAACTGTTCAATTTCATGTTTCCTGCCTCCCTCTGGCTGATTATTTTTCTTGTTTCCAACTCATCTTCTCAGCACTACCCCCTGTCCCCTCTACTACATGACAAATAATTTTTCTTCCTTGAGCTGCATCCCCACAAACCTTTGGGTCTTAACTGTGACGTTTTCATTGTCCTTTGCCACGTCTTGTAAATCTCTGCATCTGCCTTGTTTGCCAAGCTTTTCCAATCTCTCCACATTTTGGTTTAAATACCTACGCTCTGATGGTAAGCTAGATCCTGCTTTTGTCACACCCTGCATTCCCAGTCCCACTCCCACCCACCACAGACTCAGCTTTTTAATGTTCTGAACTAAAGGACATTTTAGCTAGTTTGCAAGCATAGATTTTAGACTTAACAATACCAGTGTGTTTAAAAGCTATTGCTTTTGTACTACTCTTGTTGCCTCTCCTGCATATCTCAATTCCACAGGCAGCTATTTAATCTGCTGTTACTCCTAATACTGATTTTACTCCTCTCTCAGTGGAACTCCTTCATATTCTGCTTGTCTCTTACACAGTGAGACTACAGATATTCAGACTTCATACCAGCAGTTATCATAAAAACTCCAGATTGAAGAACTTCCAGGGCTCTTTAGCTGACCATAACCTGCTAATTCATGTTCTAACATGTGCTTTAAAGGCTAGATCCATGTCTGCACTTTGCATGCAGAAACACTTCAGCTGGCTCTGTTGGATGTAATGCCAGAGTTAGAGCACTGCATTGAGACCCTGTTGAACATCTCTGCCTCTTCCATCTTTGCTGCTGTCCTTTTGGCAATTTTCATGGGATGCATGCTGCCTGCCACGTGGATTTCTGGAGAAACTAGCTGTCCTTCAGGGGAGAAGATGTTTGCAGCAAAGCAGTCAGAAAACTAATACAGAAATGGGTTGATGTGTACCATGGCCAAATAGATTTTCTGTTTCTTAAAAGCACCTCTCACCCAGCATAGTGGATGGCTTCTGTTTTGAATGTCCATCCATGTATCAGTCAAGCAGTAACACTGGAGAAGCAAAGCAACCATGAGACACGACAGCCCAGCTCAGGGGTGTGCTCTCTGCCTTGCAATCTGGTTTATGAAGATGAATTTGGGAAGTGGTGCAAGCATTAATTTGTTGACTGTCTCACCCATGCTGGGACTATAAAAATGAGTCAGTTCAAGTTCAATCTGACCTGCCTAATTATCTGCTGACCTGGTATGCCAAACAACTGCTGGGTCCACAGGAGGAGAAAAATCTTCACTAATAAGATTCTATTTGTCACTCTCAGCAGTGAAGAAAGCAGCATTTTTTAAGGCAAACTATCAGAGGTATTATTACTCTTCCACTGTTTCCGCTCTCTTGGCCAGAAAAGAGGATTTGGGTGGTGGCTTTGGCTGTCTCCCTTCCAGTCTTAGTTTGGAGGCTTGTCTGAGAACAAAAATGACAACCTCAGGCTTAATTGTTGTTGGATCCAAGGAATTTATTCTTGCATGTTTGGGTTTTGCATCCAGAATGGATGGAGTCCATGTGTGCAATAACTCAAATCATTTCCATTCTTATTAATTTTGATTGCATTTCCTGCCAGGTATACAAACTAGAAAACGCATGGAAAGGAGTTGTTAGCCTACCTATTGATTCAGGTAGTGCAAATATATCCAATTAACCAGCTCCTTTACACACCGACAGATTTATTTCTTGTTTAGACTGCACTGTCATCTTTCCTTTCATCCTTCCACTAGCCCAAGGTAAAAAAGATTCTGCAAGGGAAGTGATTCCTCAGTTTAATTGCTGCAGGCTAACTTTTGTGATTACTGGAGCTGGTTTTAGTCCCTTGCTATGCTCTTCTCTGCTCCCTGCAGAGAACGGAGATTTCGGAAGGCTGAATTTTTTTAAAAATATAGTCGTTTAATTAATGTTATGATTAATCAGTGCTGCTAAAGTGCTTTGAAGGGGAAAAGTGCTATGTGAGTGTTGAGTGGAATTTTAGTTTTATCTGCATTATTTTGTGAGATAGGATAATATTTTGTTAATAGTCTGATTCAAGGGACTTTAAATTAGGGCATAATGAAGAAATAAAAATGTAATCTATTTTTGGAAAAGTAAGTTTAGGCTTCCAGATCTATGGCGTGATCCAACACCCATTGAAATTAATAAGCCTGTCTACCAACGTTAAAAGGTATGAAATTGGATTAATAAAAAAGTAGCTTTTCTTTTCTACTTTGGTTTTTATTTTGTGTCCAAAACAGAACAAGATTCTGAAAGTAGCAGTCATATAAAATTGCCAGTAGACATTATCCTGTTCTAAGTGTCGATGAAGGAATTGAGATTTATTGGCTACTCCTTTTCTGCTTCTTTACTTGTGCTATAATATTGCCTGAAACTCATGAAGAAATTTGTCCCTATGGTATGGTCTGAAAGCCTGATTATTTTTGCATGCTTTCATATACAGTCAGGACAACACCATGGTGAAGACATGAAGATTCTTATATTTAATAGAGGTGTACGTTAAAATATTAAGAGAAATAAAATCCAAATGAATCCTCATGATCTGTTCTGTTATTAAAGGTTGAATAAAAAAAGCATAGATGTAAATGCATTAGCTCAATACATATAGATCTTGGTAAAGTGGTGGTGTCTTCTGAAAACAACTCTTCCAACAGACATCAAAATGACTTCAAGTCATACTGCAATGTTTGTCTATTCTGTAATTACTTCAGTGTTCAGATATTTCTTAAGTCATCACCATAAAACCTCTACATGGAGTAGTTAAGATAATTAATCTGTGCACGATGGCAAAACAATACTGAGGACATGTATCAGCATTTCACATTGCTTTATTGTGCACCACGAAATAAAATCATTTATATTTCAGTAACAAAATCCTGGTTAGTTTCTAAGGCTCAGTGAGATCATACACTAACTTTACAGATTTCAGTAGTTAGGAGAAGGACAACAGAGAAAAAAACAAGAACAAGTAAAAGAATAGCAACAGAAAAAGTGGTAGGTGTTTAAGAATTATTTTTTAAAACTTTGAAGACAATTAATCCATGAATGAGTAAGAATATAATACAGTATTTGATTTTTTCCCTGCAATCTGCAATTGACAGCAAATACCTCATGGAAACAGTGTTCATCTGTGGAACTACTAATATATAAGTACAACTAAACCAGACTATACAAAGGTCTGCCTCGGTAATGAAGCTATAGGTAAATTTATTCGAAACAGGGTCTCTCACATTAGTCATGCAGGAAGTGGACATGTTTTACAGGTATTTTTAAGAGGTCAATTAATTTCGCAGATAATACTAATGTTCCGACTCAGTTAAATTCCTGTTCCCTACAGAGTGTTTTGTCTTCTTAGCAACACAGCCATCAGAAAAAAGCAAATTATATTGTAGTTCTATATTTTATTTCACCTGAAGCTACTACAATGTAAGACCTGAATACAGTAAGTTTGAAAGCAAGGATATGATGCAGAGTGAAACTAAGTTCTGTGTTCTCATAAGAAGGGCAGAAATGCATCCAATAACCTTCTCTAACAAATCAGTATTATTTTTTTTTGTTTGACTACAACACGACTAGTTCTTACATTTCTCATAAAAAAGTTTCTCAGCTCTTCTACGGCATACAGCTCATTATCAGTTGTGTTTAAAGACATTGTGTCAAATGAATCCTAGTCCCAGCTGCTCCATCAGAGTACAGATCTATTGGAGCACAGTTCTGTTTGTGCTTCCTCAGGGGGTGGGAGTCAAAGGGTTCATAACGTGACTTGGTTTTGGGTCGTGCTACTGCTGATCCTTTCAAAGTAACAGCTCCAGGTGTCACCTTCAGGCTAGCGGCTGATCAAGTCTTCTCTCTAGTGGCCCTCAAAGAAACCTTGCCTCCAGACATCCATTTGAGGTTGCTCAGTGTCATTAAACTGTTGCTTTTTTAACCTGAGCCACAGCTGCTATCCTACAACTCAGTAACACATGTCAGGAGGATTCTCAGGGCTCTGCACTCACTCAGTTTCCTTCTCTTACCTCCATGAGGATGCAATTGCCCACACGGCAAGAGTCAGAGAGTCCATATGTTAAATTTGTTATGCTGGACTTCATCTCCTTCTTGGAGATAGGCTGGACAGAGCAGATCTGATTAAGGCAAAGCCCATAAGCTCTAAGATCCTTCCAGTTCACCTTTCTCAGACCTCTGCAACATTGGCTGACCTCAGTTATCTCCAAAGAGAAGGGGCAGAATTGGGCTAATATTCCAAAAGTCTTCTTCCCCCTCCAGATCTGTGGAAAAGACAAATCTTGCAGAGAGCAGGAGACTCCTGAGCTCCAGTGCCTTATTTTAAATGATCAGTGTGCTCTGAAAGACTAGGGAGGAGTCAGAGTGAAAATTTTACATGTACTCAGCAGCCTTGCTACTTGCCTGAGATGTGGCAGAATATAAACTACACTCTGCATTGCAGGGAAGGGATGGGAGATCAGGCTTGGAGTGCTGGAAAGGATTTGACGTAACAACAACAACAACAACAGAAAAACAAGACTGAAAAATAAATGCTCTCAGCTAAACAAAACAGGTAAAAGGTCAGACACAACGCTGACCTCCTAACCACAGGAGATTCAGAGGACAAGATTACCAAAGGTAAAATATTCCTTGATAGACTGCTCCTCTGAAAATTTTAAATCTGCAGAATGTCATGTTCTCTTTGTGAGAGCAACCTTAGTTGTCAGTGTCACCTTGAAAAACTTTATACACAAATATATGACTTTGCATATTCTCATGCTAATAGAAGCATTTTCGTCTAATTAAAATTCACACTGATGATTTGCTAAAATAATCCTGAGTTATGAAATCCAAATAATGTATAACACATATCACTTTAAGAGCACCCTAAGCAGCACACAATCTGAGAGATCCTGTAACTTTTCTCCTGAGAGGAGTAAGTAACGAGACAATTTATTTTTCTCATGTTGCACATTAGATCCACCAAACAGCAGGTGAACTCCAAATACCACCTTTGCACATTCTTTTGGTACACAGAGCTTATGCTGCAAAATCTGTAAATTTGGACTAGAAGCATTTTTATCTTTCTTGAGGTTGCAGAGAACTTCTCAGAAGAAAAGGTTACAGCCTGTACCTTGAATAAAATGCAAGAACAGCCATAAACTAACAGGGTCACTCACTGATTAATTAAAAAAATAAGTTCCCTACGTTAGAAAGATTAGCCCATCTCTGCTTGTATTCCCCAAAGGGCTAACTAAGTATGCAAAACTGAAATGCAGCCATGAATGAATGAGGTCTCCAGTGTAGTTGTGCTTGATCATGGACCTTGATACTTTTAGCAAAAAGCTAAATAAAAATTTATGCAAATAATTTCCTTATAAATCATAGAGCATTTGAGGTTGCCAGGATTCTCTAGAGGTAACCTAGTTTAACCCCTGTGCTCAAAGTAGGTTCAGCTCAGTGTTCTCTTACATGGAATTTCCTATATTTCAATTTGTGCTCATGAACTCTTGTCCTGACACTGGGCATCACCAAGAGGAGTCTGGCTCTGTCCTCTTTACACCCTCCCATCAGGCATTTAAACATATGGATAAGATCTCACTGAGCCTCCTCTTCTCTAGGCTGCACAGTCCCTGCTCCCTCAGCCTCTCCTCACAGGTGAGATCCTCCAGGGCCATAATTATTCTTGGGGCCCTTTACTGAACTTTCTCCAGTATGGCTGTGTCTCTCCCATACTGGTGAGCCCCCGAATTGGACCTGGTGCTCCGTGTGTGGCCTCACCAGTGCTGAGTAGAGGGGAATGATCACTTCCACTGACCTGCTGTTACCACTCCTGACAGCCCAGGAGGCTGTTGGCCCACTTTGCTGCTGGGGCACGCTGCTGACTCCAGGACTTTTTTAGATTTGTCTTGACAATGAAAGTGATGGCAATGTGGTGGGTACAGCAAATGTGAGATCACACTGTTTAAGTCCTTACCCAACTCTGGCCACTAACATAAAGCCTATAACCTGTGCAACCTGACCCCTAAACCTTACCCCAGCACCCTTCTCTAAACCCTAACTGCAAACTCTATCGCAAAGGCCAAAAAGCAAACCTGAAACCCTTTATCTTATCCCTACCCTACACCCTCGTTCCGATGGCACCCCTAAACTGCTGTCCGTAACCCTAATCCTAGCCCTCACTGTGACTCCCACCCCCAACCTACACCCCAACTGCTCACAAAAACTCTTCATGGAACTCCAAACCCCAACCCAAACCTCTTCTCTAACCCCAAAGCCTAATCCCTCTCCCCAAAAGGCAGGCTCAACCCCCTAGCCCAAGCCCTATGTAGATTCCCAAAGCCTAAGCCCTCCTTCTTAATCCTGCACATTCAGCTCTCGGGTGCCTGTGCCCAGCAGGTGGGACATGGGCAGAGGTCCAGACAGACAGAATGCTTCAGCTGGACCCCAGGGGTGTCCTCAAGCCTCAGCACTCGAATAGGCAGGACCTGGAGGCTGGCATGTGAAGCTCACCCAAAGGGTGTGAGAGAGCTGGGCCAGCAAGGCAGGGTTGACTTTGTGGCTGTAAGTGGGCTTTGGGTGTTAGCCCATGCTTGTTAAGCCTTTACACTAATTCTGACTAACACGAAGCCTGACTCCTAGCCCCTACCTCTCCCTCACCTCCTACCCCAATCCCAAACTCTAATCCTTATCCCCAACAGCAAAAACACAAATTCTGAACCTGTAACAAAACCCAAGACCAAATAAGCCAGTAAAAGCAGAAAATAAACTGCCACAAGAAATATTTATAATTGTCAGAAAAGAAACCACAGTTTTTTGGCATGATCTTGCTCTCATAAAGCTGAGCAGGAGCAATGCGGTAAGGCTTCATTTATCACTGTCTCAAACAAACATTAGTCTTCACTATGCAAGAAAATTGAAGATTTTACTCCTGTTAGCCCTGCTTTTCCTGCAGCTCAAGCTGGTTCCCAGCTTGATGTAGCAGAAACACCCAATTAAAATTCCTGCCTATGAATCAAATCCAGTGTAAAGCAAATGTGGGATAGTAATGGATATGATGCAATGCACCAGCAAGTGGCAGTGGTCTTCCCTTTAACAATTACGCTAAATACTCCATTTAAATGGCACCACTAAACTAAATGGATCTTAAATATCATAGTGGTACTCCTAAAAAAAATCCACTCAGATAGATGAAACTTTTGTGAAAAAACATGAGGGAAGGAGAATATTAGCACTGGCATTTCAGCTTTTGAGTGAGACACAGTTAACAGCAATATTGTGCAACCATGCATTCATTTAAACATGAGCTCCTTATCTAATATAAACAGCAACACAAAACACATTTGCAGTCATGCTGTATGAAATTTATAGCAGACAAACCATACTGAAAAGATTCTTTAAAGATCATTAATAAGAAGCACTCGCTTACCAATTATGAGATATTCTATTGGGTAGCTCTTAGCTTCCAGATTTATCGACACATATATTCTTATCTCTGAAAATGTCTGAAATATATCCTTAGTACATATTTATTTCAAACTTTAAAAGTAAATATCCTGAAGAATATCTTGGAACCTGGCCCACTTTTGAGCTATGAAATCCTCTTCTGAAAGCAAATTAAAGAAGATAAATCTGTCATCTATGTTCAAGTTCTCTTTGTCCTGGAATTATTTCTCCTTTGAGAGGCTGAGTCT
This sequence comes from Pachycephala philippinensis, assembly GCA_013397055.1. Taxonomy (NCBI): domain Eukaryota; kingdom Metazoa; phylum Chordata; class Aves; order Passeriformes; genus Pachycephala; species Pachycephala philippinensis. The sequence continues at coordinate 79,963 of VWZT01003812.1, read as the reverse complement.
GATAATGCAGTCCTTATAATTCATAGAAGTATTTGACTTTATATAGATACACATGAAAAAATGTTTTTATTAATACCAAGTAAATTTCATAATTACATGTAGAAACAGAATAACTGAGGTTGGAAAGGACATCTGGAGTTTGTCTAGCTTAACCTCCCTGCCCAAAAGAAATGTAAAACCAATGCAATGCAAAACCATCATGAGACAAGTGCAGATCAATAGAAAACTGTAAAAAAAATACATGTATCATATCTCATATAGTTGGCATAATACACTAGATGGCACATATAGTCCCTTTGCTGCTCTCCTGTCAACAAGATTATTATTCATAATGGAAGAAACATTTAAATATGATGAATGTGTCTCTTCATGTGTGCACACACGTTTAGCCTCTTCTTCCTGTACAAATTTTAACTACATAAAGACCACAATGGACTGCATTCTTTTTGATATGAATATATTCTGGGATATGAAGGCAGAAGGAGTATGCAAGAGGAAGGATTAACTAATACAGATGAGAAAATACGTATTTATTGACAGAACAGGAATGGAAATTAAGATGGAATTGGTGCAAATAGGATGAATTTGGATGGTGCTACTCAGAACAGGTACTAACGGTTCATCACTGAAATACAAGCATTTATCAAAATAATTCTGTAGAAAATGTATGAATTAATTTCTGTCAACAATCTTCTATCCTGGGTCTATATCCATCCTGTGTCACAGTCAGTTGTATGGATGGTGATAGAGACAAGGACAGAGGCTGAAAAATGTTTGAGGACTGGTTTAGATTTCAGTTATCTTGATTTTGGAAGATGGAATTCATTAAAGTCAAATGGATGATGATTATCTGCAGAAATACAGAATGAAGAACAATTTACTGAGTAGCAATTCTGGAGGAAAGGATCAGGAAGCCAGAGAAGATCACAAGATAGGCATGTGTTACAAGACAGGTTGCTGTGACAAAGACAGCTATTCAGGAGTATATTAACAACCATTCCTGGCAGAACACACAGATGATACGTTCCTCTGTGCAGAGCTTATGGAGAAATACCACAACTAGTCTGAGTGGCAGACTTCAGGAAAGATAGGGACCAACCAGAATGAATCCAAATGAAACCAACAAGAGTAGCTAGGAAGACAGACCGAACTGACTGCTATCTCAGCTTCAATTATATATTCAGCCTCTCTAACTGTACCTCTTCAACCTGCAAACAAGGTACAGTGCTGTGTTCTTTATGGTACTGCACTGCACTGGCACCATTCTTACTTGTTGTCTTCATGAACAACACATATGGCAGAGGAGGCTGCTACTGGAGGCTGCAGGTCACCAAGAAAAGGCAGAAAAAGCAGAGTGCCTGGACATATGGCCCCATCGCATGTTTAGGATGAGGTCTTCAGCTGATCTACCTAAAGAACTGGAACAAAGAAAATGGACATGGTTCACATGGTATTTTATTGTCTCTGAATTTTATTGTTTCTGAATTTATGCTTGCAAGCTGCTCTTACCGTCCTTGATATAGAGTGGTTCACCTTATATGTGAGGTCCATCTCAGTTTCCCATTGTTTATTTGCTGAGCTAACTTACTATTTATAAATGGTCAATTAGGACTGAGAAACAGTTTCCTTCAATAAGATAGTCTCGATCCCCAGGAAGGGACTTGCTCTGACAGGTTTTGGGGTCACAGTACACCAGGCACACCTCCACTGATTTCAGGAATGGTAATCCCATGAGGCCCTGACATTACTGAGGGGCTGAGGAGCAATTTACTTTTCTCTTTGACCAAAAGTGGAAGTATACTGTTGTCTCTGCAGACTTTGAAACAGATTTCTTGCTCTAGTCCATCTGGAATACACCCTGTGGTACAAAAATACTAACTCCAGTTCCTATGGAGCTGAATACACTACCATAGCTGTTAAATACACCTCTTGCTGTGGCTGCAACGGTGTGTCTGTGGTCTTCCTTCTCATCCTTGAGTGCTGAAGGGCTTATAGGAATGGCTTTAGAAACAGCATTAACATTATTGGGTTGATAATTAGGCTTGTTGAACTTGTACACTGAAGGTATTGTCTCCATTCCACCATTAAACTTGGGAAGCTGCAATAAGCTGTGTGCTTTTGAAAGTGGCTGGCAAGAACTGGGAGATTTTGATGGCGACTGTCGTTTATGTTGAGCTTCGTTTATGAAGAGATTGTGTTTGGGTTTAAGACTTCCAAACTTGCACTCAAAGGGCCTTGCAGCACTAGGTAAGGTTTTATTGTAAAGCAGTTGTAAGAAGGAGTGAATGTTTTCTGAATCTGTTAGTTCCTTTAACAGGGCCTTTGTCAGGGAAGCTTTTCTGAGGGTAAAAGGTGGACTGCACAGTGTCCTCTCTAGAGGATCTGAAAATTGCTGACTTATTCTGAGGTGGAGGAGGGTCAGGCACAGAGTTAACTTCAGAAAGTGCAGGCTTGTGATGTGCTGGGAGAGACAGGACAGGACTATCAATTGACTGAGGTTGTGTATGCTGTATTTTGAAGGAGTAAGAGGTGGAGCTGTAACTTGATGGATTGGGTCATAGCTCTTTTTACTGACAGGCCTATCAATTGATTCAACATCAGTTGGTTTCCCCTTAGAATAACTGGTGAATTTCAGCTGCAAATGCAAATGTATTGGTTTAGTGGGCTCAGAATGATGGCTGGCAGGAATCTGCACCCAGAGCTTATTTTCAGAACTCCTGCAGTCAAAATATGATAGCTGCTTTTGATAATACTCTGCATCTTCTTCAGGATCATGATGGCTTGAGATCTTTGCTTGAAGTCTCTGTGGTTCAGGGCCCTGTAAATATACTCCTTAGATGAAGTACCCTTTTAGCTTGTGAATGAGTGCAATACTTGTTGGAAGATAAGGTAATATGATCTTGCAAATGGAATAAACCGCTTAACTTCCTGGTATTTGGAAGAAAGGGAAAAAAAGAGGTCCAAGAATAAAACCTAGATGAAAAATGGCAGATTCACAATCTGAGTCACCAGATCCAGGTCTTTGAATGTTTTCCTTACATTTTCTAATTGCACAACTCCTTGAATATATTTGACCATCATTCTTCTTTTCTTACTTGCTGTCAGCAGAAAGCTGACACATCTTATCTTCCTCCACTCCTCTTCATAATCCAGGGAATATTCTTTCTCTTTGTTCACAGCCTTCAGGTGACTTGGCTCCTGGGTCAGCTGCTGCCATGGCCAGATGGCCAAGTGCCTGCTCTGACCCATCCTGCAAGAGGTATGCACACACTGATGGGCCAGGACTCAAAAGCGCTGCTCTTTCCAGGAAGATGAGTGTGTGAACAGCTCACTTTGGACACTTTCTCCTGTGTTCCCACCATAATCTAGGCTGAGCCCCAGGACTGATTAAAAAGCTCACGCCATCCTAACTTTCAAAATAGTGCCACTGCTTCTGAAAGTACTTTCATCAATTTTGTAATAATGATGTGCTTCTTAGAATTCCTTTTAGCAGGTGATGTCTAGACATTTTCTGCACACTAATTGTCCCTGACAATGACAAAGCCACATGTGATTATTCATTCACAGTTACAGAAACCAAGGCAAGACAGGCCAATCTCCAACTCAAGAAGCCACCTAAGAGTGCTTTTCTTCTCAGGAATGACTGAAGCAAATAACTCTTCCAGCTTCAAGATGTGGTATTTTAGTCTTTGTTTTGTAAATAATTTCATTCTCCTACTTTGGTGGCAACTCTACAACTAATCTCTAGCCGCAGGGCTCCAAACTGCAGCTTGTTACTAATATTGCCAGACTAATGGTTACTGATCTCTTAAGCTTTAAGTAAATTTTAGAATAAAATGGGGAAGGAAAGAGACAACATTTAATTTTCATAAGAATGTGGGAAGGGTTACAATGAATCTAATTTCTGACTCTTAACAGAATTTTGTATTGTTTGAAGATTGAACTACAGGTGCAGCTCTTTTCTCTCTCTTTTTAATAACTTTGCCTCAGCTTTGAAGTTTCTGTAAGCTGAGCACAGCTTATCAGAAAAGTCCTAGTGAATGAAAGATGCTTGAACAGGGCTACAACCGAATGAGGTGAATTTCAGTCTGCCTGGGAAGAGGCTGATCTTTTCAGTATAAGGCATATACATATTCAATCCCAAGGCAGAAGAATGGATTTAACTACAGTGGATAATGCACAGAAATCCATCCTCAGAACCCCCGTCTCAAAGGCTTTGCTTGCGATGTACTTGGTATTTCAGATTGTTAGTGGCTCACAAGAGAGAAGGAGACATGGCCTTTTCTTTGGGGCTTGATTTAGACATTGCGGTACATAATTGTACAGCAGAGGATAACACCTTTAGCTGCTGAAGATTTAACACCAATATAGGGAAATTATACATGCCAGCTTGCCAGCCTATTTGATACCATTATATTCCAAAGGACCCTGCTTTTGTCTGTCCGAGGAACACAGCTTATCCGTTTTGCTATTCTAATTTTCCAGTAAGACATGAAGGAATTACCAAAACTGGTTGTTCTGTTTTGTTTTTTGAAAGAGGGAAGAAGGGGGAGGAAGTGTTTTTAGTAAAGCAACAGTTTACAGTGGTGCAATAATACTAAGATAGTAGTATACTAGGGATAGTAGGAATCCAACTATGGTGGCTGGATTCTAACAAAATAAAACAACTTTCAAGCTGTGGGCAGACCTCCAGCATGCAAGTGTGAAAATTTATCATTCTGAGCCTCATAAGCACTACTGGGGCAAGTCAGAGTTCTTCACCTCTCAGGTCAGCTGCTCATGCTACTCATTTGAGTTTGCTGTGTTTAACAAAAGTTGGTCTGTAAAAGGAAACAGTAATCTTTTTGCTCTCCCAGCTCATTTTGACCAGTAGGTCAGGGAGTGCTGATTCAATGTAGATGTGACGTGTTAATGAGGGGCTAGATAGAACCTAGAAGCAGGAGGATATTGTGTCACTGACTGCATCATGGTGAATTACCATGTGTTAGGTTAGGGAACTGTAGTTTCCTAAATATGCTGACTCAATCAGCTGAGAACCTATAATTTTAAGAGTGAAAACAGAAATTCCGCTATTAAAAAATGAACTGTATTATATAATATATCTAACATGAATTTATTTCTATTAAATATACTTAATGGGCTAAGTGCAACATTTTCAAAGGATCAAAGTGAATTAATTGGCATCCAACTCTGTTTTTCGTAATAAACTATTAGTCCTTTAAAATAGTCCCTTTAAAGCCTATGTCATGACTGAAAACAGAAATTCAGTTCTTAATTTACCATCAGGCACCTAAGAATTTTACCCAGATGTTATTAACATGGTAAGAACCACTTGTACTTTCACTTTACTCTCCTACTTAATTAATTGATTTTAAGTAGACCTTACCAGTGTTTGGCATTATTATGGTGATTAGTACCTATGCAGCCTACTCACTCTATCTTATTAATGCTGCTTTGTTACCCTGAGTTGAATCCTGCTTCTCAGGAACTTGATGGAAAAATTCCTTCTAGCTCTCATGAGATGATTAAGCTGACAGCAACAAGATTTTATTCTAGTTGTTGCAACTGTTTGCTATAATACAATGTGCGTTTTACATGAAAGGAGTAATTTTCTATATGCATGTGTGCTCCTCAGCACAGCTTCTCTTCCTCCTTGGTGAAGGTAAAAGGCTGGAATAAAACCTACTGAAATACATATAAACACACACACACATAGTGTTGTAGTGTGTATATATTAATATAAATAAAGATTAAGTTAAAGGCATTCTACATTAATTTAATATGCGGATACTTTTGCAGATGGTATTCAGAGGTGAATCTGAAGTTATTTTAAAGGAGAGAATAAAAATGCCTTTGTACATAAGAGTGTTTTGATCACATTTCTTACAACCATTTTTTCCCATGTGTCTGAAATAATTTAAAATTCATGTTATTGGTATACAATTGAATTATGTATCAGATCAGAATCTATTAGTCTACATGTGATTAGTTTAACAATAGGAATCACTGTTGAACACTAGAGAAACTACATTTATTTCCACCAATTTGAACGTAATCAATTCCAAAGACAAAGTTAAATGTTAGGAAAAGGTGCTTCACCCAGAGGGTGTTTGGGCACTGGAACAGGCTCTCCAGGGAAGTGATCACAGCACCAGCTTGACAGAGTTCAAGAAATGTTTGGACAATGCTCTAAGCCACACAGTGTGACTCCTGGGGATGGTCCTGTGCAGGGCCAGGAGCTGGAATTTGATGATTCTTGAGGGTCTCTTCTAGCTCAGGATATTCTATGACATTCCACAGTATTTCCCTTTAAAAATCTGCAAGTACAGTGCCTTACTAAAAATGCAACCAATTGAGCTACTATTACAATTCCCTCTGGTAAATAAAGCAAACTTCTGTGTTTAAGCGAATTTAGTTACAATTATACTACTATGGCCCTGATTCCACAATGATTTGACCCTGAAGCTAATACACTGTCACACTGAAACTGTAGTTAAAAATTTGGTGAACGTTGTCCTGGCGTAACTTAAGTATCTGCAATGATGTCACTGAGGTTAAAGACATTTAAATTGTGTTTATCCACTTTTAATTTAGGAATTACAGAGTTTACACTGCTTGAAATAACAAATGTGCCAGTCTACCCTTAGTCCATACAGTGTCCTTACTGAGATTTTGACCAGGTAAGTAGATGATATGGTGGGCAGAAAACTGGCTGGACAGAAGAGCTTCATTGCCAGTACAAAATCCAACTGGCAGATGGTTACTAGAGGTGTCCCACAGGTGGTGCTACTAGGGGCAAGACTGTTTCACATCTTCACTAACAGCCTGAATGATAGGACAGAAAGACAGACTGTGGACAACGGGATGCTGGGAGGAGTAGTCAACATACTGGACGACAGGACTGCTATTGAGGTTGGACAGCTGAACAGGAAACTAGAAGCTCAATAAAGGCAAATGCACCCAAGATTAAATAAGCCCCGTGCCAGCACATAGATGGGTGTCAACTGGTTGGAAAGCAAATTTTTTAAAAAAACCCTAAAACCTAGAAGTGCTGGTAGACAAGCTGAGCCTGAGTCCAGAATGTGCCCTTGCAGCGCAGAAGGCCAATGACATCCTGGGCTGTATTAGATTGAGTCTAGCCAACCCAACACAGATGTGATTCTTCCTCTCACTCAAGCAATTCTGCATCTAGACTACGCCTAGAATGCCACATAAACTTTTTTCCTGCCCAGTACAAAAAGGCAAAATACTGGAACAAGTTCAGTGGAGCACTACAAAGACAGCTGGGGGACTGGAACACACGGCAGACAAGAACTGCATTGTCTGGGCCTTAAAGGAAGGTTACGGAGAGCTCTTGCTGTTGTTTACAACTACTTAATGGAATGGTGTGGAGAAGATGGGGTCAGGATCATTTTAGAGTTCCACAGTCTAACAAAAAGAAGCAAAAGACATGGTGGAACACAGGAAATTCCAACTGATAAAAGGAAGACTAATTTTGCTATGATGGTGGTCAAACAACAGAACAGGTTGGCCAGGGAGGTTGAGCAATCTCCATCCCATCAGCTGGACAAAGTCCTAAGCAACCTTCTGTTACTGGACCAGCTTGACCTCTGGAAGCCCCTTCCAAGCCAAACAGATCCAGTAATATCAAATTTTGTCTTTATTGCACTTGCAGACTGAAGCCTTCCCTACAACCTGAAAAAGTTACTTTATTTTTTAAGTATACTTTCTTAAATTACCCAGTTAACTTAATTTTCTAGGCTTACATGGACTAAAAGGAAGTAAACTGGCACAATATCATCTAGTGACTATTAAATTAAAGGAATTTAATAGTATCGCAGACTATTAGCAATTACTTAACAGTTGAGACCACAAAGACAAGCAACTTTGAATTTCATTGTTGATTACTTCCCTGCACATTGACCAAGGTTTATAAACCACCAGCAACCAGGTAGGCTTTATTTCCATTTCTTTTTGTAAGGCAGAGCTCGACAATCTACTGAAAATTCTCAAAACTGTGTCTTTAAAGGTGTTTCTTTGATTATGTTTGCTTAAAATCTTCATTCTGGAATATAGGAGTGATCATATCTAAACTATTCAATTATCTGGTTCTGTTTTTTAAAAATTAAGGGCCTTCAATTCTAAGTGCTAACATGCTGTTTTCTTTTGTCTTAACCTGATCTTTCAAATTGCACTACTCATATTACATATCCATACAAAAAGCATGGTTTTAAGCACCAATGCATATTAATGCTTTCTTAGGTCAATTCCTGAAGTCCAACCTATCACTATAAAGTATCATACATTATACATATATAAAATTGCTAACTCTAGGGGGTAGTCATTGAATCCTTTTCATGTTCACACAACCTCTTGCATAACACAGCAACAAGAGGAAGCAAAAGGAAAATGAGAAACACAATAACACTGAAGATTGTATCGGTAATACCAGATTTCAAGTAATTTTATAGAGATGCCATGGAGAGATCAATGGGGCTTTGAAGCTGATTCTAAGGGTTTTCTAGGCTTTCCTTGGGAGGAAAACTACATTTCTTTACTTTTGTTTAATTGAGCCCACTGAGATATTAAGTAGCAGAATCACAGTCTTACCTTATGGAATTATGATAATAAGGCCCCTCAGCAAATTGATTATTCCCTCACTTATCTCAGATGATGAGAATTTGTTACCCTTTTAATATTTTGTAACTGTGTATTACAAAGCTGCTGCTGTTCAATCCCATCAGTTATAAGCATGAAACAGCAGATTTCGATTTTTTAAAATATTGCTTGTTAAGTAGGGGTGCAAGTGGATTTTTCCTGAGACTTATCTAACCAATAACAAAAATAAGAGCCCATAAATGACCAGAAACCTAAGACACAGTGACAGTGCTTCCAGCCAGTCCCAGACAGTGCCTTTTGAGAGGAACTACATGCACATAAAGGTAAAATATTCATCAGGAAACACAAGCATTAATTTGCAAAGGCTGCAGCAAAAGACCATTATTCTGCTTTCTGTACTCAAGAGGATATTTGAAGTTTTACTATCTGAAACAAGGGCCTTTAGCACTAAAACCCATAATAAATGATGGAAACCACCAGGGTGTGACTTGGTTCTTACAAGTGAAGAAATCCTGCATCAAAGTACTTCATGAAGACCAATTATACTGTAAGGAAACAGAAGCCTCTGAAGATGGCATACAGAAACCAACAAGTATGTGACTGACTTTGTATCTGTCAAAGACTGATCAGTGCCTTTTTTGTATCTGTCAAAGACCAAACTAACACATGTACACATGTGTTTTGGTACCGAGTGCATATGACCCAACAAAGAAGTACCATCACCTTCTGAGCATACTGGGCAAGTGCTAAGAACCAGGAATATTGTGTAAGCACCTAACGGTCAGGAATAGAAAGAAAAACTAAATTCAATTTAACTGCATTGAGATTTAGTTAAAACATCAGTTGTAAGAACCCAGACATCTACAATCTTTCCTAATCTTGCGTTCTTTGAACACTAAGTCTCTGGTATCTTCTTCCTTTGTTGTTGCCCTAGTTTTGGCCAAGGACCAAGTTAATTTTTTGCAGTAGCTGTGACGGGGTTGAGCCTGGAGCTGTGTGGGTGTGGCCAAGATACGGTGCTATTGGACACTATCACTTTCTTGGGCTTGAGGGAAAAAGAATGGGCATGGACAGTGTGTCCACTGTTTTGTTCACTGTCCTGGTCAATGAGTAATTTTTGCCTCTAAGACACCTTCTTTTTGTATCAATTTTGTATCTTTTTGTTATCAACTTTGTTGTTACTGTCTGTCTTCTTATCTCATTGTGGTTTCCAGTAAATGGTTCTTATCTTAAATTGGTTATGTCTGCCGTTTGTCTCTCACTGGAGGGGATGGGGACAGGGAAGCAGCTTGTGGTTTTTCACTTTAGTGGGGGCACTAAATTAAGGAATACCATTTCTAAATCACGACTGTCACATTTTTATCTGGTAAAAATGAGACATTCTATGGTACATTTTCTAATCTAATAGATGATGTCAAACATCTGTCTTGCATATTCACAGGTGTTTTACTTCTGTTAGCCTACTGTTAGCCTACTGTGTTAGCCTAGTCCTCCTGTGCAAAGACATAGAAATATTTTAGCTCCCTGCCGTCAGAATTTGCTACCAGTGTCATGTTTGTGAATGACGTTTGGGTTTTGTCCTTAACATTCTTCCTTTTTAAGCACTCTGAAACATGAAGAAAACAACTTTGGGGACACTAAAATAGAAGTGGAAGTATCTCTCAAAAGCCACAAGAGGTGAGAGAGACATTGTGGCTTTTGCCCATTTCACCTGTCAACATCTAACTTGGGAACTAGGATTGAATGGGATTTTGCAGGAACAAGTGCACTAATTTAGAGAGTGCAATGATGTAGATGCACAGAGAAAATTATGTTAGTGTGACCAAAAACAACCTATAGGTAGTTTAAATTTAATCAATACATATTCATCCTTTCTTTTCTTACTGGTTTAAATTTTTCCATTTCTCAGATCCACCTTCAACATCTTTTGAAACTACAGTGCCCAGACTAGTTGGCAGGGTCTTCACACGTGAGAAGAAAATGACATTACCTTCCTTTATCAAATGCTAATTCACCTGCCATGTTCTACTCTCTTGCACTGACGTGTCATGAATGGGAATTTGAGTTTCTTCAAAGCAAAGTGCTTTTAGTAAAAAATGCCATATATGTCACTTCTGTCATTTGAAAATCACTTAAAGTGTTCAGGGGAAAACACTATTTTGAATCTTACAGAGAATAAAACTAGCTTGCTGTTTCTTCAATTGAAGTTGATATAGAACAGGCTGGAAACATGTTTTGATACCCTTATCTGTTACTGTAAGGCTGTCACAAAACTTGGATTTTCAAAACTGCTTTTCCGTTCTCATGGATTTAAAAGTGCTTTAAAAATTACTTTGGCAGTTTCTGAAATTTGCATTTCTACCTTTGTATATTTTATGGAATATGTGACTAAATTATACGCACTTTTTAGATCAGAACTCCAAATTTTCAAAAGATAAGTGGCACTTCTCAGCATGAACACACTGAGAAACAGAGATGAAAATTAATACTAAATTGTTTGAAATGTCAATCTTCTGAGTGAGAAAAGCAGATACAGTTACAGTTTAATTGCTTGCTATCCTGTGCAGGAGAACAGAATCGAACAGAAATTGTTTATCTCAAACAAAATGTAAGGTGCAGGTCAGGGCACTTTCTTATGCGTGAAATGCACATCAGTGAAGTGAAAAGGCACATCCCTTGGCTGTGTTTTGGTGGTGGTGGTGTTTTTGGCAGTAACAATGAATCTAGGCTTTCTTGGGCCACCTCTACCAGATTTTGTAACTTTTATGACTTGCACTCAGCATTTAATCTTAAATACTACTGAATGTGAATACAAACTGATAAAACCTACAATAAAGACTTAAAGGTTTGTAAACCACAAAGCATTATATGGCATCATTTAAAATTACCATCATCATCTAGAGAAGCTGTCATGGTGCAATACTGAAGATGATTCTCTTGATACCAGAAGTTAAAACAGAAATTTTACAGGCATTTCCCCACAGCTTATTCTACTACAAGGAATAGCTGACCTCCGTCTGGGTTGTGGTCAGAATTTGTGAGGCATCTTGATCTTACCGTGACAGAGATGAAATGATTTTTTGACTTGGCATTACAAGGAAAAACAGATCTGTGAAAGTAATATCCCTCATTATCCTAGATTCAAGCCCGCATGCAGTTATTTCTGCTGTTTTGGGTGACAATGAAAAATTGCAGTGCTTTTTCACTAATTGTCCTTGCAAAATCTACCGACCTAATTAAAGGGGAGCAGGACAGTACCTAGTCTGTATTACCAGAACAGCTTCTGATGGGATATTGCTTCCTTATCTTCAGTCACACAAAAGTTAGCTGTTGAGTCTCTGGCTACTTCTCTAGGTTCTCACACAGGACCCATTACACTGTAAGATCAAACACTTCAGGTGATAGAGATAAGTGGGATGAACACCTAGAGGTGCCATTTTCTCTCTGCTTTCCAGAAGCCCAGCTGACTACTTGAAACTCCATTTTTTTTCAGATGGTTCATGGAAGAGAAAAATCCCTCCAAATCCAGACAGGTGTACTTAGGCAATAGTGAAGTTCAGATGTAGAAGAGTTAATCTAGTTTTGAAAGTGCTTGATCTTGACTTTGATACTAAAAACAAGAATTCAGTTTTACCAGTGCTGGTTTTCCTCCTAAATCTCTTCATGTGAGAATGTTACTTAGTAAGAAATGACTAAGGTTGAAAACCTTTTCTAACCTCTGTAATGACCAGGTCTGCTTGTCACAAACATATTTCAGGAAACGTACAGGAAACGCATCAGGCAAGTGGCTTAAGGCACATGAAAAGTCAACATCTCCTTGACACAAGGCTTTTACACTGCAGTGGAAAAAATACCTGACATTTAAATATTTATCAGGTTAAATTCTCAGCTAACTTATTTATACAACACTAGAAACCAGGGAGTCCAGATGTTGCCATATAGGTGGTATAAAACATCAAAGTTTAATTACTCTTTTACTAACTTAACTAACATCTTTCTCTTCATTGATACAGAGTAAGGAGCACCAGTTATTAGTGCATGACAATACATTTCATTTTGTAAATCAACTTCCTCAACCTCTCGATGACAGCCTGTTCTCATTCAGGTATCTGTTTATTGTTTTGCACAGCTCAACTATCAAACACAAGAAATGAAGTGCAATAAAAACCGACACAAATTAAACAAATTGCAGGATATATTATGTCTTCACCTTCTTCTGAACAAATGTCTGATTAGTGCTTTCTGGCATCTTCTGCACTGCCAATTTATGTCAATTTAACATTCCAGTGACTAAGACACTTTATAAGTCAATTAAAAATTCAGTAAAAAAATTCAGTGTCTCTCGCTGTCAGCAGATGCATGTGTGAGAAATTCAGAAATGCTCACATCTAAAAATAAGAGAAAGCTGCATGTAGGCACTCTTAAGTGGGATGAAAGCTGCATATTTGATTTAATCATCTCCCAACACATCCCCATATTCCCTGTCAATGTACATTACTAGGACTTAGCCGCTGTTCTTGTAACTACAAAACTGAACACTCTTTTCACCTGGATTTATTACTAAACAAAAAGCAACTGTGTTCTAGGACAGGAGGACCCCATGTAGCTGTTTATACACCAGAAGAGCCATGGTCTGCTGTGAGAATGCAAATACTTGATTTTGATGTGTTTTCAGCCTCACAGCTGAAAAGCAATCTTTCCAAACATCGATATCACACTTTGAAATAACATACCTGACCTTTCTTTGAGTGCAAAACTGGGCAAGGTGACCTTATGAGGTTACTTCCAACATGAATTATTCTGCAAATCTAACAATTCATTAGAGAATTCCTGATGTATCTTTCAGTCAAACTTTCTCAAGTTTAGCAATAAAACTTTGAAAAAAACACCAGGCACCCAAGCAGAGCCACACTGCTCATGAGATCACAAGACATACACTGTCAATTTACATGCTCCCTAGATTTTTTTCATCACTAAACAATGGTGATATGGTAATACAGGGTAAGTTCAATTTTATCACATTTTAGATAAAATAAGTCATTTTCTGTGAGTCTCTCCGTCACCCATAAGGGAGTTTAATATAAGTATCTTATATTAGGCAATGAACTTTTAGACACCTAGCAAGAGTAAGCAGTTTCCAGCACCCATTAAGTAATAATTTAATTAATATGCTACTGTTGACTTTTGTATACATAACTGCATTACCAACAGATGAATAGTGAAGAGAGGATAATTCAGTACTAACACGTAGTCCCCAACTCAGGAACAATTACTTTAAAATGATCCCTGCTACAGGCCCTGTTTCAAGATCTAATTCAAAACCTTGTGAAGGCAGAAGAAATTGTCTTGTCTGAATCAAGCTTTTACAATGATAGCCACAAAAAGGATGTTTTAAGTTTTACAACACTTCAACTTATCCCATCAAACTCCATAGAATCTAGAGGCCTGAACAGACACCTGGATTCTCTATCCATTTTAAGGGCTTAGACATGTAAGGACTTGTTTTCTACATAGTACAAGAAGTCAACAAAAACCTTTAGGTGGAACTGTCCCCGTTTTTTCCAAGGCTGAGTGATTAGAAACCAGTCTCTTCAAACAAACAAACAAACAAACAAACAAACAAACAAACAAACAAACAAACACCAACAAAACCAACCAACCAAACAAACAAACAAATCCAAAATCCCCCCAAAAACCAAAAAAACCCACCAACTTTTATTTAACTGCAAAAATGCAGACCAAGAGGCCAAGAGAAAGAATGGTGCTCTTTGATTACTAGTACAATATTCCTCTTAATCAACACTGACCCAGAATAGCATTAGAAACCACCGTCAGGATAAAATGAAAGTGACAGAAAGACTTGAAGCACAAAACTGCACATTGAAGTTTTATACATTTTACCTCCAGCTCTGCATTCTCTCCAAAGCCTACACCCTGTGGACTTACCACTAAACAGTATTAATACAAATTCCAAATTTTCCTTCAAGAGGACAAATCCTATATTGTACATATTCTGCTTTACATGAATAGTGACAAATTTCTCATCTGGGGCAGCTTGAAAAATCAGCTTAACTTTTCTGACAGACCACGTATTGCACTTTAAAATGCCACAGTAATTGCCATTTAAAATAAAAGGTAAATGCTGTGCCTACACAAGAACAAGGGAAATGCAAATTTTGGGGATAGCTATCCTTTAAAAATTTCAGACAGGGATAGTCTGTACGTGCTTGTGTAGGTAGAATAACAAGTCACATAGTTTTCAATTAACTGTATAATGCATAACCTCTTTTGTTAAAGAGGTCGTGGATAGTAGCAGAGAAAATGCTATCTGTGTTTCAGACAAAAGAAAGACGAAACTGGCTTGTTTCCCGGGACTGAATGGGGAATATCTTGATTTGGAAAGCCTTCTCACATGCAGAGTGGGTAGAGGGAATAGCAAGAAGGGAAGCTGCTGTACCAGTGCTTGCTGGGAGACTCCTAAGGAAGAAAAGAGAGTTCATCTAAAGTAGGACACAAGTCTGTGCAGACTCAGGTAACCCACAGAAAGTCCCCTAAAAGTCCAGAGGACTGTGTGGAAGGTGTTTGAATCAGAAAGCCCCTGAAGGTTGCTGGGGCAAGGAAACAATTCATCCTGCAAAGATGCTGTTTACTGGAGATGGGCTTTTCTGCCCCACTCAGCTGATCCAAGTTTCCTCTAATTAAAGAAAATAAACTATGTTAAGTTAGCAATTTCTGATACCATTCCAACAAAATGTGGCTTTAGAGAATAAAAGTCTGTAGGTGCACACACTGTAGGGAAGACAGTGGGACAGCTCTGGTGTGAGGCGCTGGCATGACCAGCACTGCCAGAAGCAATAGGTCTGCAGGTAACCCTCAAGTTAAAAACTGCATTCCCAGCAGAAATAGAGTAATGTCATATCCTCAAATTAAGGCACCAATATAGCTCTGAGGAACACAGAATGGTGGGTTTGTTATGCTACTTTCCCTTCCTCACCGTTTTTTTCTAAGAGAAAGGGACAGATGAAGAAGAGGGAAAGAACATGGGGATGACATAATTGCAGAGGTAATCAACATAGCTTTTACAGGACCTGTGGTTAACCATAAAAGTGATTTTCTTCTGCCTAACTGAACAGTCAAAAGCAAATAAAAGTGATTTTTGGTCAACTCAGTGACATCTAGTGGGGCTGAGGGGAGAAGCTAATGGTCCCATGGAGAAGTTTAGCAGAGACAGAACCTGCTTCAAGGAAGGAGAAGAAGCCTTCCAAAATGCTGAGCATGTGAATGGAAGAGGAAAAATGTTGGGGTACCAGAGGGACAACAGGGGTGCTGTGCAGCCTAGATCACTGAAACCAAGGAAGAACAAAACAGGCAATATCAGTAGTGGATCTTTCCCTCAGGTGGGAGAGAGAAAAGGCTGAGAAACCTTTTTCTTGGGTGCACTCTTGGGAAGCAACAAAGACTGTGTACTATTTTATGCAGACAAGGGTCCTGAAGTCAAGTGAAAATGAATGTGGTCTAACCTGTAACCAGGAATGCACCTGGGCAGTGTGTTCAAGGAGGAAAATTGGGTGCTGCATTACCTAGTCCAGTACTAAGTAGGCCAGATTTACCATGGGTTTTTTGAGTGTAGTTTAATTTTGGGAAGGAGAAAGATGAATATGTCCTCTGTCTCAGCCAAGGGACACATGGCACAATGCAAAAGCAATGAAGGAGGAGGAAAAAGAGTGTCCTTTTAAAGACATGGAGCATGCCTGAAATGAAACCCAGGAAGAAGACTTCACTATAAATGAAGAATATGTTGCTATGGGGATGGCTCAGATAAATTATAAGAGAAGCCTCGCAACCTTTAGCAATATAACAACACAGTTGATAGATCTGTGTGAAAAACAAAACAGATTGGTCAATTCAGCGAAGTCTGGTATGAAACTTCTGGCCATTTGAGAAAGAGGTATTTCTGTTTGTTTTGTAGCTCAGTACAGGTGAGTCTGGATTTTAGCAAGCTTTCTGATATATTTTCCAGGTGCCTCAAAACTGATTTATGGGCTGCTTGGCAGCAGCAGAATTAAATACATCATTCTCTGGCACATTTCTGTAAAAAAATGTCAGCTGGGAGTGGAACGACAGCACCACTGAAAAGAAAGCTTTATAAAGGCATTAAAAAACCCCCAACCAACTCAATTCTAGCTATGTAACTTTACTCTATATACAGTTAGAAAATTCTCCTTTAAAAAAGGTTATCTTATGGGGAAAATTCCAGCTTCTGAGGTAGAGTTTGTCACCACAAGAACCTGATGCACAAACAAAAATCAGAAAGAGAAAAGATAAATAGCATGTCAATTCTGCCTAGGCAGAAGGATGCTTGAGGAACTACCCTGATAAAGCACAAGCCCCTTTTGAGGCTTCCTTTGCATCCCAACTGCTAAGGCATCCTGCAATACATGGAAGTGCAATATCACAAAAATGGATGGACTACAACATGAGTTGAAATCCTTGACCACCGCTGATGTTTAGCATTTCTAAAAACCAGCTCTATGATAGGCCCTATTTGCTAAAAAATACTCAGGAACAAGAGCAGTAATGACCGCTATTACTGTTTCTTTGAAGTTCAGTGATGAAAGCCAAAGAAATGAAAATACAAAGATCACAGCTGAAATGGTTCAAGAATTATAATCATAACTCCCCTGTCATATTGGCATGTTTGGACTGTTTTTAAGCTACTGCAAATTACTATTGCAATTATGAAGTACAATTTCTCAGAATAACCCTACAAATAACATAAATCAGAGCAGCACTCTACAGCTGTTATTAGTTGGCTACATAAATAAATATATTAGGTTATCATTTTCAACAGACTGTTCCCACCTTTTTTTAATTTATCTTTGCTTTTATCATGTGTTCTTTAAGTATGTAATTAAATTATAAAATGTTGAGGTTGTGCAAATTTACTATCCGTGATTTGCCCAGTATTTTGAATGGCACATCAGATAAAGACAGTTCAATATTACACATATAGTCTTACACTCCTAAATGAAATTTGCTGATTTGGGAACATTAGTACAATAAGACACTCTTCCCAATATGAGAGCAGTGATTGCCCTGTTTTAACAACTTGCAGAGCACTGCTGTAATGAAGCATTAACCCTAAGATAGCACTGGATACAAATAATAAACATTATGATCACAGTAGCTATTTGTACAATTCTGTAATTAAAAGCAGGAAAGAAATATGCTGTAATGATAACAAATCAACAAGTTAGGAAAAATTAACAGAAAATATGCTCTTAATTTACAGAAGTAGAAATAATTTCGTCATGATTATTGAAATAGTTAAAAATCAATGATTATTTTTCAAAGACAGAACACGAAAATAAAAGCTCAATGACCCACAGTGTTTGGATGAATTTCAGCTAAAAGAACCCACCAAAAGCCTAAAATAAGAAATGTCCAATCCCCCAAGATGTGTGCTTACCGTATGAACAGAATTCAGAGACAATAATGATAACACAAATTATTGTCCTTTTCCTTAACTGCATATTTGTTTGTGAAGCAAGAGTCTCCCAGTTCTCTTGCTGGAGCTACAAATCTTCCCAGTAAATTCCTGTAACCATCTTAAAATTTTTATAACTTGTTACTTCATGACTGCAAAGTTACTTGCAATAGGTAATATGAGGATCAGGAGCGGGTGCTCTGCTTAGATCCTTGATCAGGAAGATGCAAGTGCTACTGCCAGCCTAGGAATGAAGTGCTAAAGCAGAACAAAGCCATTGCTCTTCTTACAGAGATTACAGCATGAGAGATCAAGAAACATTGCATGATGTTTAATTAATTTAACAATTCCTTGATATGTACTAGCAAGCTGTCATATAAAATCTGAGCATGACACACTAGAGAAAGAATTAAAGAAATTGTTCTAGAAATGTGAGAATAATTTTCATTGTGCTCATTCTGCTGCGAACTGGAAAAAAAAAATCCCCAAACCCACAGTGTATATAGATTGTTGGGAAAGAACATACCTATTAACTCTTTATTTCTGACATCTAAGGCCATGTTTCGTAAAGCTGTAGCAACTGCACATACCACCCGGTCATTGTCTATCCGGAGCAGTTCCACCAGTATTGGCAGTCCTTTCTCTTTGCGGACGGCAGCGCGGATGTACACTGACCACTGCAAGGACACACGGGAGAGAGAGCGGGAACAAAGTCAGGAATCCACCACAAACAGAGAGGCATCTGAGCTTAAAACAGAGTAAGGGGTAACAGAAGCATTTGGATGCAAAACTCAATAGAATGCAAATAATTGCATTGATGATACTGGGCAACCACTCGATTTGGCAATCTGCACTCTTTTTTTTTTATGGTGACAGAGAAATTAAATGATGAATTGACTTCACTCCCAGCACACCTGGTTACATTTTCACAGCCCAAGTCTGCAGAGGACTTACTTGGCATCAGCGTTTTGTATGCAACATCTAATGATGCTTGTTTACTGCTAAACCAACAACATTTATTTCACAAAATATGTATTACAAAGCAAGTTCAAGAGGTCTGAGTATTTCTTTGTTGTTACCATAAGAATTATACAATCTACAAACAAGAAAACACTATTATAATTTCTCTTGTGATTGTTAACTTGTTCAGAAGGAAAATTGAGGACAACTATTTGCCTGGTTTTGACACCTGTAGTGATCCTAACTGGAATACTGTTGTACATTTAAGGGTCAGAAGTCCCCTGAAGAGCTGACCTGAGGGTGGTGCGGGCCTGTGCGGTGCCTGGCTGCAGGTACCACGTGGCTGCAGGATAAACCCAGTGGCTGATTCTATCAGAGAAGCCCGAAGGCATCTCCCACTTGACAGCTGGGCATGACACCACTGGCATGGCCTCATCTTTGCATCAAAGTGAGCAGTATGTTCTCGTGTAAACATCCTTTTAATTTGACAGTAGAAATGATGAATAGAGTTGTTTACTTCTAAGAAATCCTTTAGGAGCTCTAAAGATTATCATGCCAGAGAACAAGGGATTTGTGCAGTGTCCTGTGAGTAGGAGGTCCATCCAGTGCTGCACAACTTGGGGTTCCCAGCACATGAAGGGATGAAAGATCTGCTCTACTACCCTCTTTTCCACTCCGCTGTTATCTCCAGCAGTTGCAAAACATGTAAACAAGACAGCAACTGTGACCTGGTGGGTTTAAAGTATATGGGTATTGCCAAAGTTAGGATGTTTGGACACCTGCAGGATGTACAGGTCTCCTCAGCACAGCCCACTTCAAAACAAGCCCTCCCTAGGCACGCATTCCTTTCACTTCATGATCTCTTCTCTGGAATTTTCATAAAGTTCACATTCATGCTTCTTGTACTGACAGTTGAAAGGAAATTATTGAAGCGTCTCCCTCCTTTCAGTGCTATGGCATGGATGCTTATCTTGCCATTGTACCTGGAAGGTGAAGACAAGTTCTGGAAGGCCTTTGCTTTTGAAGTATTTAAAATATTTCAGAAACTAGGATGGTAAGCCCTAGGATTTTCTGATCTAGATGGCCCTTCTCTTTTGACAAAGACATCCCACTGTAAAGAATAATTACATCGCAATAGCATTATTCCATAGCCAGACAGAGTAAAAACAAAAAAAGGTTAGCACATTCACTGTCAGCAGACCAAGCTTAACCCCTGCATACAGCCTCTACTCTACCACAGCTGAAGTGCTCATTTTGAAAGCATCTGTTTATATAATGGATACAAACCCCAGAATATATATCTATGATAAGAACAGTAGATATGGAAATAGACAAGAACTACAATGCTGCAATGTCTGGAGTGCCAATTCATTCCAGGTGATACAATTCAGGGGAAATTGGGAAAAAGGAAAAGAAACCAGCATTTAAATAAAATTTTTTTATTAATTCTCCTCCGTAGTAACGACGCATAACAAAAGCCAGTTGTCTGGACTTTGCTGTAGATGAAAGTGATAATGGTTATGATAAGCTTTCTAGTCAGTTAAATGGCACAAGGGTTCTCAGGCACAATAACGTGTCTAAAACGTAAATGTGCTGTCATTTCATGCAGCAAAGCAAACAGCTAAGGGGAGACAAGTGGTAGCAGGACTCTTGGTTGATCTTATTCTATGCTCTCTCCTCCAGTCTCTTCTCTAGAACCACTGTATAGGATGATCATCAGATAAAAAACTAAAACAGATCTTAAGGATCAATGAGTTTAACAGGAAGTATTTTCCAAAAAATAGTTTCTTTCCTATACCTTGATTTTAATGGGATATTCAATACAAACGATGCTATGAAAACAACAAATGAATATTTTTAACCTTCCTGGTTTAATACATATGTATTTACCTGCCAGTTAGATGCATTCTCACCTGCAGCTGGAAAATGAGCAATACCTCTCCACACTTAAAAAACGCTGTATTTTGTACATCTCTCCCAGGGGAAGCATCTGTTGTGTCTGCTGTGATTACAAGGTGACTGCCAGCGTGAGAGTTCAAGGTAGCAGTGAGAATATTTTAAGAAAGAAGTGAGCCTGTCTGGTTGAGGTGAGAGTTCAAGCTAGCAGACAGTATTCTGTAAGATGCTGTCATTCACTGCAGAAGTATATCACAGATGTAGCATCTCCAAAATGGACTACATGGGGAATCAGTGGGGGTGTTTGTTTTGAGAGAAAAAAGCTTATATATGTCTATTCAATACCAGAGAGAATTGAAAATGATTCTTTAGATTATTCGCTGTATTTTAAAAACCTCCATACTAAAACCTCAGTGAACAGTTTTCCTTTGATTTTTTTTCAGTCAGCTACCAAGGGAAAACACAAGCACTTGTTTCATAAAGCCAGGTTTACAACAGACTTCTTGGGATGTAGTATTTTCATCATCCATTTCAACCCAAAAGTTTAAAAGAAACAAATCAGGGAACACTTTCCTTTTAACCCTAGGGAGAGTAGGAGACATTGTGGCACAAAAACTGAAACAACTCAGTATGAAAAAAAGGAGAAAAAAATAAACCTCTTTACTGAATAAATTATATGGAAGCCTTCAGGATCTGTAATGAACCAATTAATTTGATCACAACAGTAAAAAATAAAGTTCCAAAGCTTTCACAGGGGAAAGATCCAGATAAAATGTTTTACAGATGCACATATGTGCACATACATATAAAACAATGGGAGGAGAACTACAGAAAAGTATGTACAAAACCTCTCCTCTCCCCTGTGTGCTCCTCTCCCTCCCAAGCTGTCTTTTTCCAGAGGATGTCATCCACTTTGGGAAATGTTCATATTCACTCCTCAATGTGTGATTTGCTATCATTTCATCTGCTGTTTCAAATCATGAACCTTAGGCAGAAAGAGAGAAATGCTTTTAATTGTTTCAACGGTTTCTGGAGAACTTTCCATGTGGAAAGTGGTATGAACTGTCTGGTTCTCTTTCTTTAAGCTGCCAATTAGGACAAGTCTCTGCAAGCAATTATGCTGCACTGTGCGGATTTCAGGAGGGCTCAAATTGAGATGCCTCAAAAGGCTATTTCATTCTTGCAGAGAATGGAGAAATTGATTTGGTCTTGTGTATACTGATGATCCTTCCCTTTGCCTAAAGCCATCGTGGAATGCGCCTGCGTTCCCACATTGTGGGTCAATTGCTAATACGAGCTCAGTGAAGTATAAAAGGAAAGAGATGAAAAATCACAAAAAAGAAAAGAGACAAAGGGTTTGTTGCCTATCAGTAAGTAAATGAGGCACTCTGCCAATACACTTAATCATCCTGTTACTGCACAAATCAGTGGCAGTGTCAACGATCAAATAACTGTTCAGTTTGTAAAGCAAAAGCATTCCTGTGGGAACAGCTAACACTTTAGTGGGAACAAGCAGCTAGAAAATAAAATAAAATAAGATCATTATTATTGCATTAGATTGAGGCTAAATTATCAGAGACAAGCACAGGAGCCACAATCTGTGCACAAATACACTTTACCAATAATGGAATTCAGGAGGCATAACTACTACATATCACTTTGAAGGTACGTGGTAGGGCTCTATGTCCACTTGCATTAGTAGTTCCCTTTTTATTTTCATCACAGTAATTAGGTAGAAAAATACAGTAAACCTGAAAATTATTTTTATGTTTGTCAGTTATTATTATAAAGGACCATTAGCAGAGGTGAATGCCTCTAGGAATTAAGACTATATTAGGCTGAAACTCAAGAAAAGAGTAATTACTCTAGATAACACTTCTATTTTTCAGAAAAATTGAAAAGCATTTAGTCAGTTAATTCCTTTTAGTGTTTCATATGGTTTTCTTTATTCCCCTATAAAGCAGCAACACAGGAGACCAGACTGAATAATGAAGAAATTTTCATCATAAAACGAAAAAGAAAAAAACTACCAAAATAAATTCCCCCGAAAAATGCAAGAAATACGAACAACTGTATACACTTGATAATTTGAATGAATTCACTTTCCTGCCATTGACATCAGTGTTCCCAAAGCAGCAAAAAATTATGTCACATCAGCTTTGACTAGAATTAGCACTGTATTGGTACAGTTCAACACTGTGACCCAAAGATTGTTGAGTTATTGAATATTAAAAGGAAACTGCTGGGATGTAAACTACAACATGAAAGCTAAATCAGGGCAGCAGGCATGACAAAGCAAACTAAATTACCAAGAGTACCAGGAAGATTAGAGAGACTCGAGGTCTGCTAGGGAAAGTTTAGAAGGAGTCCATGCTAACAGTAGTAAAATAGCAGACCATGAAAGAGAACTGCATGTTGAATAACCGAAGATCAATGAGTAGTCAAAGGTTAATATTCCTCTCTGCCTGTTCAGACTCAATGTAATATACCTGTCAGGAAAAAAGAGAGTATTTTTATATTCAAAAATTACAGACCCACTTTACTCAAATAACACTATTGGCATCCCTAAGAAGTCACATGACCTGACAGAGAGCAAAGCTCTGAAATCTTGGTTATCTTTCTGCAGTTTCTGAAGAGAGCAGAAAGAGAGCTCCCAAGGACTTTGTGCCCCCTGATTGCAGTGTTCTGTTCTCAGAAATGATCCTATCTGGCAGCCTACCAGCAAGTTCTCTCTATCTTTGTGTCTGAACAAGAGAAAAGTATTAACTGGTTACTCTTCCCTTGCTCCACAACCTTAGTCAAGCTTAACGAGAAAGGAAAAAATCCAGTGGGTAAAGATACAAAGTTAAATAAATAAACTAGAGAAAAATAAAACAGTGTTAACAGAAGCTATCTTAAACAGGAAGGTAAAGCTGATAAGGAACTGCCCTTGCACCTCATCATTCTTGGTTCTGCAGCACAAGTAGGTACTGTGTTTCCAAAAAGATCTGAGAACTTCTACAATCAGTTTTCCAAACATTGTAACTAATATAACTAAAAGAGAAAAGCTTTGAGACAAAAGTGACATATCGCATGGGAATCAAACTGCTTATAGCAAGGGATTACTTTGAACAGGAAGCCACCATGAGCTACTGTGCTCCCATTCCACATACAGATGTCCGTGCTGATTTCCTCATGTCTGTGATACAAGTGTTTGCAGCAGCAGGTCTTGCTTCTTGAATATTGTCCCAACCCTTAAATTTTGTCTTCTGTCTTATAGAGCCAATACATTTCCCTTTAACAATTGATGCTGCCTTATCTATGAGGTTTTTCTACCCAGGTAAGAATTCCTGACAGAATAATGCAATGGTTATTTAAAAATTTTAACTTTGTTGATTACATAGTATTTTGCAAGTGGTCTTCTGCATCCTGTCACATAAAGATTTATAATATTATTATTTTGGAGAAAATGAAAATAAGCCTTTTCACTGTAATCCAAAAAAACTTTCTCCTGGAACAGCCTGATGAAACTCCAGAGGGTTAATACATAAATAACTAGAGTCATCAGAAAAGTCTGGCAAGGAACCCACAATATGTCCTTGCCTGATAAGAGAAGATTGATAACCTAGATGTCTGCTGCTTTAGAAAATAATTACTCATTATCTTCAAGTGTCTGGATGGTAAGGAGCTTGAAACTCTTTCTCATACTACTCTTTGAAGCAGCTACACTGACCTTGTGTCTAAATTGGTCCCTTTTATGTTTTCAGTTTCCTTATCTAATAATTTACTTAATGGAGCTCTTGCTCCCATGAGAGTCAGATTTCTCTAGCATGGAATTAACAAAATAAATGCAGTTGCCTGTCTAAGGAACAAAGACCAAGATAACATCTAGCCTATCTCAAGAGATCAGGCCAACGACCCATAAACCCCATTCACATGGGTATTGTACCTGTATATTAGGGATCAAAGGCAAGGACATTCAGTTGTCTAACCAAAGAGCCTCCTCATTCCCTGCTGAGTATGATCAAACATGGAATGGAAAGGAGAGGAGCTAAAAAGGACCAGCCAAGGAATGCCATAGTCTCAGGAGACTGATACTGACTTCAATAGAGCAGCACTTCCTCATGTTGCAGAGTCCAAGGATAAGAAAGGAGGAGGGTCAGCAGAACTGCCACCTTGGACTTGCAGAGGCCAAACTTCGGGTTATGTAGGAGACTGATTCACAGAGTCCCTTGGGAGACAGTACTGAAGCGCAAAGAAGTCCAGGAAGGCTAGACATTCTTCAAGTAGGAAATCTTAAAAGCTTGTTCCTGATGTTGACAGGAACAAGTCATCCCTATATGTTATAAGATGAACTGGTGGGGAAGACTACCAGCCTGGCTGAACAAAGAGCTTTGTTGGAGCTCAGGAAAAAACGAGGAGAGTTTTCCCCTCCCCTTTGGAAGAAAGGAGCTCAGGAGGACTACACAGATGTTTTGAGGTTTCAGGGAGAAAATCAGAAGGGCCGAAGCCCAGCTAGACCTTAATCTGGCTACTGCTGTAAAAGACAACAAAAACGTTGCTATAAATACAGCAGCAACAAAAAGAAGGCTAGGGAGGCCTTCTCAATCCTTTATTGGATGCAGGGGAAAATGTAGTGACAGGGGATGAGGAAAAGGCTGAGGTACCTAATGCCTCCGGCTCTTGGATCACAACAACTCCAGGCAGAGCTACAGGCTGGGGGAAGAGTGGCTGGAAAGTGGCCCAGTGGGAAAGGACCTGGGGGTGCCGGTTGGCAGTGGCTGAACATGAGCCAGGGTGTGCCCCGGTGGCCAAGAAGGTCAAGGGCATCCTGGCTTGGATCAGGAATCGTGTAGAAAAGGAAGTTGGTCATCTTGTCATTAAAGCAGATGAGGGAAGTTCATAAAGCCTGTAAAGTAACTGAGACAGAAGACTGAGTGCACAGAAGGGACTAACCAAGGCCCAGAGCAGGTGTGCCACCTGTTCCAATATAAGCTATTGTGCTGCCAAAAGAAATATAGTAAATCTTGTTCCCTGGTTTTAAAAGATAGGTATTGCCTATGTAAGTTATGATAGTATTTTATTTTTAAAAAAGGATCATATGAATTAAGAAATTATTTTTAAGGGTTTGACAAAACTAAGCAAATACTACTTGTGGTGACAACACTGTGTTACCAACTGCATGTAATAGGAAAGGTAATACTTTAGGACCAGAGGCAATGGGCAATGACTGAAACACAGGACTTTTGCAGAACAGCAGGAATCACTCACTTGTGAGGGGGACTGAGCACTGGCACAGGTTGCCCAGAGAGGTTGTAGAGTCTCCACCCTTGGAGACATTCAGAAAACCATCTGGACATGGTCCTAGGCAACTGCCTCTAGGTGGCCTTGCTTAAGCAGGGGGTTGGACCAGATGACCTCCAGAGGCCCCTGCCAACCTCAGCTCTTTCGTGATTCTATGAGTTCAGAGCAACAGGTCTTGAAATATTGCTGTATTGTCTGGCAGACAAAGTGACATCAGCCTAAATTCAGCTGTCAGATACATACACATAGACACAGTAATAAGCAGATAGCCTAATATTTCCTTTCTTTGTGAGAGGGTAATTTTATTCAGAAGGGACATAACCTTGGATGCTTGACATTGTTAACTTGAGGACATTTTGCATATAATTTTTTACAGGCTCAGGAGATTTAACGAGTTAATAGCCGATTGACCAAGGTGAAAACTAAAAAGAACTTGCCACTTTTATTTTTGCCGTCTGAGGAAAAGTACTAATGCCAGACTACATATAAAAAGTTCATCTTTTACAGGATCACTCTCGTAATTTTAAACCATGTAATTTTTTCAATCCAAAGCATCAAAATAAAAAATTATATGAGGTCGCAGAAAGAACTTCTGGTTTGAAGAATTATAGTGGGAGAGATTTCTTAATAAGCAGACAATTGTCTTCAGAATATAGCTGAGGGAGTCAGAATGTCTCTTTTTTTCTTATTCTACATTTTTTCACAAATTTTGTTACACACAAATTAAGTGGCAAAGAAAAATAACAGAGCTCCCAGTGAAAGTCAGTACCTAATGGGAAATAAAGAGTTTGTGCTGCTTCCAAAGGCATGTCGCAAACCTTATTTGTTCAGGGAAAACTCCAGCTGAGATTGATGAGGAAAGTGTTTCCCTAGTTTTTTTTATTTCATATTTCTAAGCAGCTTTAAAATTCAAATTCATATTAAGTATAATTACAAGAAGTCTATTCTCTGAAAAAAAAAGTCTTAGAGTGGCAATGAGAGGAGGCAAAGCCAAACCCAATGGCCATGCTTTTCACATGTTGCTCCTTCTGTCTGCAGGATGTTTAGGATACTGTGAAATTACCATGGTTAAGATTCGATGGGATAAAATGTTTTGGGAAGCAATGACTTCTCTAGAAGAGAGACCCTCCCAGTCCCAGGGAGCAGCTGAGCTCTGCAGAAGGTGGCAGGTGGGTGCAGATCCAGTGTTGACAAACTGCCCCGGTGCTGTCAGGTAGCAGCACTGTGCTCGGAGGGTGTGTTAGTGGCAGCCACCAACCCTGTTGGGAGGGGGACACGCAGTGACACCCTGCTGGTGTCAAAGGTCACTGTGCAAGGCAGCTGTTAGACCTTAAGTAAAGTAGTACCCTGTCAGCAATATAGAAAATGTTAATTTGTCCAGTCTTTCCAAAAGACTTACATATTTGTCTCTCTCCACAGATATTATTCCAGAAGGGCCATTCCTACTTTTCATAGATGTATCAAGTAAGCACATGAATAAAAAAAAGAGATCTCTCCGAGGATATGCATGTAATTTTCCATGACAGAGATGGTTCTCCTTCAGATTCCAATACCAGTATCCTCCTTATGTGACGACATCTTGATGCAGAAGAGTGAGATGAACAAATGTCCATGTTTATCTGAAACAGCCTCTTCCAAAATGTGTTCTACTTTGTATATAAGCTGTCAATCTTTCTCAAAACCAGAATATACACCAAAGTGAAGATATGCAGTCATAAACTGTGCCAGGTTAAATTTTCACATTGAAAATATTCTTCCTCATACCTCAAAATCAGTATCCTGTTTTATTGATAAACTTTCATTTGGATCTGTCAATGTATTTGTCACTAAGATGCTCCTTTTCTGATTTGTTACAGACTGCGCTTGGTCTAACAATAATTGCACTGACCAAATATTGCATTAGTCATTATAAAAACTCCCAAGTTTTACTTTGCAGATGGGTAATATAGTGCTTCATTTTGACATAGAAAAATTGTATGTAAATGTAAGTATGTCACACTTTTTCCTTTTGTGTTGGTATTTGGCTTTAGAAGGAATTCCTGCAACTGAAGCAGTGCTAAAAATGTCCTACAGATTATGTTTCACCATGTGCATGTGTTGATTTTGTGTGTATGTATCACTGAGAAACTATATTCCCTGAAATAATGAAAACTTTCAGCCTTTCTGAGCTATTAATCCTTAAAGCTACATACTGTTGCTTTCTTTTTGTGCCTGAAATTCTCCAAAGTAGTCTAGGGGATTTAGACACATATCGTCTGTTAATTCTAGTTGCAGACATTTATCTAAATCCCCTACACAACTTTTTATTTTTTAAAAATTACTCAGACTTCCTTTTATCTGCTCACTTTCTCTCCGTAATAGCACTGGCTAAGCACTGCCTGTGTTAAAAATATTACCTCTTGGCCACCCAAGAGGATTAGACAGCTTTGTACCAGAGGAACCAAAAGGGTGAAACAGCTAGGAAGGAATTATACTAGTGTATCAACTGCATTGTATTTTTTTCCAGAAGAGATGTATCTTCAGTAGTGTGTCAGCACGCCTGGTGCGCTGGGTGCCTCACCCAGTCTGTGATTCTTCTGGCATTAAAATAATGCTAATTGGAAAAAGCCCACAACTGCTATTGCTATTAATATTAATAGCAACATTACTTATCTTCATACAGTTTGCTCTTCTCTCTTTCAGTCCATCATAAAGTTCTTCTTGAAAGAATTCAAGTAAAAAAAAAAAATTCCATTCTTTGTACAATTACCGTTTGTTGGAGGAACTAAAAAAATTAAAATCTCCCTTAGGAATAACCTCTTCTTTTAAGAGTTTTCTGTCTTTTATTTTAGTCATTTTATATCTGGACTGCAGCAGTGGAAAGGAGAGGTCAAAAGGTGGAAACATCAATGCTTATGTAATCCCCAAAGAGGATTACTCCCCTCACAAAAATGGCTAGTACGACATGTGAAATTAAGGATATTCATTCTGTGTCTGCACATCCCCTGTAATAGAATTGGTGAATCTTTAGAAAAATAGAGCAATATGAGAACAACTCAGCTTTTCCCATGGTATCAGCACAGATAGTATTAAAGTCCAAAACAGTTTTTCTAAGCCAGCACCCTCCAAAGAGCTCTGCAAAGCCTTCCTTCCTCTCCCTGTACACTTCTGCCAACTAAAGGATGACAGGTATACAGATTTATTAGAAATGGGAGAAGGGACACCACTTGGATTTTAGCACTTCTATTAGTCCTGGCAAACATGCTTGCATTGTTTTCTCATTTGGACCAGGGCTACACCCATTCCCAGATGGACAGAACACATTTATTGCATTTCTCTGCCAGGATTACACCATCTGAAGCAGTCTACAACATGAGAATAATAAAACCATAATGGTTTTTCAGGCACAGTGTTTACATAGGACAAAAATCACTGAACAGGTATTTTGTTAAATCATTTTACATGTCACTGAATGCAACAGTCAAAGACATTTTATAAGTCTGGTGGAACACAATTATTAAAAAAACCCCCCAAAACCATCATATGCCTTGGAAGAGCTAGTGAGCGTGCTAACCCAACTTCCAATAAAATTTTATGGGAAAAAGATTGCTAACATTTCAGAATGAATGCCTAATTAAATTGGTATTTACATATCACATACGAACGCCCAACTGCTTAAAACACAACAGAATACCTTCTGAGACATAACTTTGACCAGTGCATTTCCCCATACGTGACTGTTTTCATTGTAAATGAGAAAAATTCCTGCTGAGAGTTAATTTTAAATCAATGCATTATAGTTACACCATAGGATTAGACAGTTAGTACTTTCACCCAATTAAACCAGTTTACCACCAGGAAAGTTGCCCTAAAAAGTAAACAAAGTTCAACGTTATCTTGAATTTTACTGATCTGTTCTAAATGTATAAGTATTTTCTTAACATTTTCACTCAACCTACTGCAAATAATACATGAAAGAAAAGTGGATCTTTTGAATATAAGTGAAAAGTAGGTTTAGCTGGAGTAGAGTGCCTTGACTGCACATTTCCTCATTCGTATATATTTAATCACATTGTGGGTGTATTTTAATAATGTTTTATTTTTTAAAAAAGTAGATGTTAAGATTACTTGTGTTGGTGTCACATCATTTATATCTTGCTCTGCTGTGCCCTGGCTTCTCCTAAGGGACAGAATGTCAACCAGTTTCTGCAGTGACAAAACAATATGGTTTCATTTGATTGCCACTGGTGGCATTTTTGGCTCATTTTTCATGGCTCTGTCACCCAGGTTCATAAAGAAGTGCTTCTCCTCATTTGGATGTTGGTTTTCAGTGGCAATTTTTCATACTTGACTTGACCTATGTGATCTTTGCTGCTGTATGCTGACATTTGCTGTGATATGACTACCTAGGACTTGAAATACTATCTAAAATTTGACTGCAGAGTTCTGTGAAAACAGAAGGTTATTCTACTACCAGAAGCAATTAGATACATTTATATCACCAACCTGCTGTCAGCTGTAGGGTGGTTTCAGAACTGAAGAGGAAATACGTTTTGGGTTAACATTCCTACCTTCCAACTCCCAGCAGCCAAGTTCTGCAGTGCCCCTGCTGCCCCCTCCAGCGTGTCTGGATTTGAGCACTCAGAAAGAAGTGTGAGGTAGGGTTTGACTATTGAAGGGTGCCACAGCATCTGGATTCCTTTGGGTGGTTCTGCACAGTCTGGGAGAGGTCCTACGCCATCCCACTGTTGGAAAGCACAAATCAGTGTCAGCAAGAACAGTGAAATACACTTGAGAATTGCCTCAGTTGAAACTATAACATCTATGAAGGCATCTGCCCATAAACAGATGTTCTCAATTTTTGCACATCATGTGATTCTTTGTAGAGGAACCAAATTTCCTACTCGACATTCCTTATAGACGAGCTATAAGATTGGCAGAAATCCCAATGTTTTAGCTAGCTGACATAACAAAAACACTTCTCACTGCATGCATTTTTTTCTGTGGGAACAGAAGCCAAATGAACCTATCTTAAGAGGCAAATCTAGAACTTGCATGGGGAGAAGAGAGTATTTTTTCACATCCTGCTCAGTTCTCCACGGTCTCTCTGTTCTCACGAGAGGAAAAACGACACAGAATGCTACTATGGAAAACGAAATCATTCAAGGCCATGAGCCCTCCATCCCATGGAAGGCACAAGTGTGACAAGTCTTCCTCAATTGCACAGCTCCTGGCTTCTCACAACTATCTAAAATTTGACTGCCAGCGAGAGTGCAGGAGGAATTCAGCCAGCCAGCTGTGTAGTCTGAGACTCCAGTGCCATTGGTGGAACCAGATCTCACAAAACACACTGTTCCTCTCATCACACACAGAGTTTTGCCGTGAAAAACAACCCAAGTCTGATATCCACAATGTGCAATATTTATACCTGGACAAAAAGGGTAGGTTATTGCACAAAACCCACTCTTACCAGAAATAAATACTTTATTCCAGGAGGACAGGGATTCTCCTCTCCAGCGGAGCACACAACACTTGCACCTACGTATCATACATCTCAAAGGAAAATACACAGACTTTCTTTTTGCCTTTTAAACAAATGTAAAATGTGGAATGAACTTTCACTAAAATTTTAAACGGGAATCTACTTATATATTTATTGCATATTTTGTTTTGTTTTGTACAGATAGAGATTTAAACAATCCATGGCATTAGTGCCACTGTTAGGAACAAGGCTTAACTTTTTTATAAAATATCTTTTCTAACACCTCTGACATGTTCACATTGCGTACTACAATAAAAAGGAAACCTTTTAGTGCCTTGGGTTAGAGATTACAGTGTCTATATAAATAAAAAAAAAAAATCTGTACCAAACATTAAACATCTACTAGACACACAAACATAGCATATGTCAAATTAACTCCTGGTTTAAATCTGCAACAGTAAATTTAACTACTTATGAGTGCACAATAATACTTGCACTGGGAAAGACCTAGAATCTCTTGTTTTCAGGAAGTATCAACATAATTTTATTTACACTAACCTTAAAAATAAAATACATATATTTTAAGGGACAATCAATCAAGTCTTCCCTAATAACAACTAACCCAATTTCAACAAGGTTTTGTGTGATTATTACCTTTGAGAATGAAAACCACTATTTTTTTCTAATTAAAGCAGAACAAACACCAAAGTGGAAAGCTAGAGGGACCATTTAATACACATGAGCATATGATGGTTTCTGAAAACCAGAAAGCTGCTCAGACATGAAACACACTACGCTGGACAAATGTTACCATAGTTAAAAGAACTGGCACAGCAATACCCAGTGATGGTTGAGAAACTAGAGGACAAATGCCTTCTGGAGAAACAATGCCTTCAAATGACACTATAATAGGGCTGTGCCTTTGAAATTTTTAATACATTTCTGCCTTTAAACCAATGGATTGTTTTCACTGCATGTGACTCAGTTCTCCTTTTTCCTCCTTATAAATCACCAGCCTTGCCAGAAATGAGTTCTTTTCAGCTCATAAAAAATACATTAAAGCCTGCTTCTTATTTTAACTCTCAGAATTCAATCATTCACACTGTCAGATTGTTTTTGAAAACAAATGAGAGACATATCTTACAGGTCAAATCTGACTTCACACCAGGTTTAGGCTTTGTACCTTAGTAAGTCCACTACTGAATGACTTGTGAAGTCCACGGGCACCAATTCAGCTCTTCACTTGTCTCATTCCAACTTGCACAAATTATGCATTATGCAACTGAAGAGTGTTTGCACTGGGTATTTACTATATTATTTCAAGGACAAAGTACATGAAATGCATCAAATGTATCAGATCTACCCATATGAGGGGGTATATGCCTATGTGAGGGTATAATTTTTTTTTTTTTATGCTCAGCTATTTATACCCTTATGATCCTAAGGACTACTAAAAATCAGCTGATATAAATAGAGCCCTATATACATGCTCATGCTGTGCTGTTACATATAAAGCACTAGAAATGATCTAGCAGATAAATTAATATTTAATGTTGTTTTGCCATTCTGCCCAGTAATGAGAAAACATTTAAAAAAAAAAAAGGATACAAATTACTGCATTTCCCTGCCCTTCTTGCAACTCACTTTTAGCAAGATTGCATTAATTTATCACCAGCTGTGAGGGAAGACCTTTTTCTCAAGACAATGTGATACCTCAGAGTCCATGTAACAATGATGAAAATCTCTGGTAACACACATGCACGTGCAGTGAAGGCACAGGAAATTCAGTGACCCTGGGAAATGTCCTGCACTGCTCTTCAGATGTGGTGTGTGTGCCCAGAGCAGCTGCCTGGCTGCACAGGGAGGGTGTCACTGCCCACCATGCCACGGGTTTGGCTGGGGTAGAGTCAATTACCTTCACAGCAGCTGGTATTGGGCCATGTTCTGGATTTGTGCTGGAAACAGCGTTGATAACTCAGGGATGTTTTAGTCACTGCTGAGCAGTACTGACAACAGTCTTTTCTGCTCCTCACCCACCCCACCAGCGAGGAGAATGCAGATGCACAGAGTTGGGAGGGAATATAGTCAGGACAGCTGACTCCAACTGACCAAGAGGACATTCCATACCACATGGTGTCATGCTCAGAACATAAAGCTGATGGAAGAAGGAGGAAGGGAGGACATTTGGAGTGATGGGGGTTTGTTCACCCAAATCTTTGTTATGCATGATCCCCCGCCTTTCCTGGGGATGGCTGAACACGGGAAGTGTTCATGCCTGCCCATGGGAAGTGGTGAATGAATTCCTTCCTTTGCTTTGCTTGCATGTGGGGCTTTTGCTTTCCCCATGAAACTGTTTTTACCTCAACCCACGCATTTTCTCACTTTCACTCTTCCTCGTCCCCGCCCCACTGAGCGAGCGGCTGCGTGGGTTCAGTTGCCGACTGGGGTTAAACCACAACACCTGCTGTGCCTGTGGCAGCCTCTTCACTGCAGGGCTTAGTGGCTTCTGGTGTCTTTTGTGTAGCTGAGACCAGCGCCTGAAGCTGTACAGCCTGCTGCAGGGCGTGTAGAACTGACACAGGTAAGCAAACAAGCTATTGCAAAGGAGATTTTCCCTATCTCCATTTATTTTGTATTTCATAAACATCAACTGCCTGAGCAAAAAAAATATTTTTCCTCAAGTGGTATTAGAGTCCATATCTAAAATAGTGGTTAAGGCATGGCAGAAGTTGCTTTGCAGTTTGCATTGCTAAATATTAATGAGCTGAGGCAGCATCCTCACCCAGTAAACACCCATACCCAGTAAGTTACTGGAAGAGTTACTGTACTGTTGCAACACATCAGGAATGATGAGGAAGGTCTATTTGAGATGGACTGGGGCTGCAGTAGGAGCCTCTGAAAAAGAGGACAACATGTGATTACTCTTCCTAGCTTACACTAATGAGGAAAAAAAAGTCATAAACAAATATTCCTTCCAGGCTTCCCTCCTTCAGCTGAAATTACCCACATATATTGTGGTTGAAGCTGACAAACTGCTTGTTATGTGGGTGAGATACAAATCTCTCATTTCCTGAGACTGGTGCAAAGAAAGGATGAAAGTCAAGAAAAATAAAAAGCCAAATACCAAGATCCTTTAAGAACAACACTTTTGATAGTAAGAGTAAGAGTAGTTTAATAAAGTTTCCAAATTTTCATATTTGTAAGGAACTTTGGGAGGAGAAAAAGATCACTCATCGAGATGTTCTCCTGTGCTGCACAACAGATTATCTTTCACCACCTTTCTCATTTTAATGAAAGTAAGTACATATTTATAGTGCAATTGTACTGAATACCTGGGAAGGCTTCAACTCAGTAAGAGAAGTACACTCTGCAAATTTTGGGGTTTGTACTAACAACCTCAAATTGGTGGGGTTTGCTTTTAAACAGGTATCACATGACAGTAGGTTTTCCTGTGATAACAATACAACAGTGTTTTATTTTAATTTATTACATATGAATACTTCACTTCCCCCAGTCTGCACAAAATACCACTACTAAAAAATGAAAATCAAGGAAAAAATTAAAGAAAACCCCAGCAATGTCTGAAACCATCTAGACCTCTCCCCAACGATCCTAGACAATTGAGATAGCCTGACAACACTGCAGCTATGCTCCTTGAAGCAGCAGTGACAAAATTCATGTGAGCAGTTACACAGTGCTAATTAAAACCATTTCTGAAATGCCAAAGACTTTTAAATTAACAGGCCTGCTAAGAAGACACTGGCATCTCATCCTGCATGTCTTAGTGGCTGTGACAGTCTCTTCCAGCTGTCCCAAGACATGTCAGTCTAATAACCTCTTTTGGACACCTTTGTCCAAGAGCCAATGCTGTCAAGAGCAGAAATTGAAAATTCAGCAACAAAAAATCACCGAAGTCACAGAGCTTGATTTCAGGGATGATGAGAACCCATGCAACTGATACGAAGGAGGAAAGAATACTACTGTTTACATCAAGTCAAACTTCATTTTAGACATCCAGGCCTAAATAAAGGTGGTGAACATAAATGCAGGTGTCAATTGACACAGAGACTACAGGAGCATGGTGGGAGAGAGCAGAGCTCATTGCATAAATAATGCACTATTTCCAGTTTGATGCAACAACATTTACAATTATAGGAAAGGTGTTTGAAATGCTTTCAAAACATTTCAATGCATTGAATCATTATCATTAATCTCAGACATTAATAAATCTAAATTGTACTTTAGATTATACATTACACTCTTAAATTAATTGTCAATGCCTTTATTCAACTTTTTAATATTATGCTTGCCAAAGAAAAAAATATTAATTCAGTTTGTGCATTTTGTCTTTGCTTAAAACCAGTCCCCTCCCAAATGAAGGGGGATGGAGTTAAACCTAGGGAAAATAGCCCTTGGCACATCATTACATGCCCTTCTCCTCTCCACAGAAAGCTGAAGCTAACTGGCTTTGCAGTAGATTCCACAAATTGACAAATACAAATTATATTTAATAACCCTGCAGTTTTGACTTTGAAAACAAATTGGCCATACATGAAACTGAGTGGCTCACAGAGTATCTGGGAAGATGCTGTGAATGCAAGCTAGGAAGGAGAAATGGTTTCCAAAAAGCTCTGTAAGGAATCGCTCAAGAGAGTTGATTCTTGTTGTTCAACATTCAGCATAACCATCTTGTGCAAGACAAGGAAATAATATTCTTTCTGACCAAGGACGTATTGGCCACACAGCCTTTCATCCCTATCTCAGTTCAAA
Source organism: Pachycephala philippinensis (assembly GCA_013397055.1). Lineage (NCBI taxonomy): Eukaryota > Metazoa > Chordata > Aves > Passeriformes > Pachycephala > Pachycephala philippinensis. The sequence continues at coordinate 43,487 of VWZT01003812.1, read as the reverse complement.
TTATTGGTTAAACCCAGGAGCTGCCAGAATTTCTCTGTTTCTGTGCTTATTAGCTTGGTATGGCTTTGTAGAGTATTGAAGAATACTTGGTAAAGTAGTGGTCTCACCACATGAAAAGACCTATCTGGCAGGTTTATTTTTTATGCTTTTTGAAATATTATGGCCTTAAACCTGCTATTTCACGTAGATAGAAGAATTTATAGGCCATTTAGCAAGCATGCTAAAGAGGTGTGCCAGTCAATTCTTAATGATATATAACTTGAAATGTTGCTGTTATACCTTAAGGCTCCTGACAGAAGGTGAAAAAGAAGGTCAGGCTCATTTCAGAAGTGTCACTTCCAATCAAAAAACAGACTTTGGGCTAGATTCTGGTTTGACAAGAATGATCACAGATGGGGAAACTTGAGAGGAGCATGAAGCCAAGAAGTCAACCTGTTTTTCTTGGGGAAGAAAGGAAAAGAAATGAAATAGCGCCACATGTATACATAATGGGCTGCATAACAAGAAATAAAATAAGGATTAATGACAACTCCCTGGCGTTTTTTCACTGAAATTGGACCATACACCTAATTTGCCCTAACTGCTTTCTGTCATAATCCTCATTTCTCGTACAGCTCAAAGAATAATCCTGTTGGTAGCAGTGAGCATGCCAGCAGCATGAACAATAGACAGTTTCAGCAGTGGAAGGATCAGTTTCCATCTGAAGAGTGACACAACACAAGGCAGAGAGGTTGAAGTCTACAAGGTCCTAGTCGGAGATGAAGGGAGAGCTTATTGGGGTGAGGGGTCAGTACCAGCTGATCACAGGTAAGCAGCAAAGAAAAACTAACAAACACCACTGACAGCAGAGAATTACAGTCCTAGAGGTTTGAGACAGAAGTCAGGTGAGTCTCATTTATCTTTCCTGAGGCCTTAACATAAGTTTTGCTTTCTGTTTTTCCATAGATAAAACCAGTGCTATACCTAGATTTTATCACAAACCTTTAGAAGGCTTGGGCCTCTTCTAACATTCAATTTGTGTAACAAAGCAGATGCCTCAGGAACCTCTCTCAGCTCTGGTGAAATGATTGTGGGCTCTTTTAACACCACCCACCTTTATTCTGAAATGAGGAGAACACTTGTTTCCTGTGATCCTAAGGGAACTCCTGAAGTAATTTGAAAGGTGTCATTAGACCTATGATCTAAACAAAGACACATCTCTTACTCGATTTCAAGTTGTACAGAAGTTGTCATTAGTATAGACAACTGATATCATTAATAAAAAACAAATTTGAGTTTGTTCTTGAAAGACCTTTGAAAGAAGCCACATTTTACACTACCACTCAGTTCTGTTCTTCCCTTCAAGTAACTTACATGTACTACAACTGAAACATAACTTAGAAAAATTGGGATACTTGCTTCCTAAATCATAAAACAAAGAAATTAACTTCTACTTTCATTATAGAGAAAACCCATGAGAAAGTGACTTTAATATCAAGTTTCTCCTGTTTTATGGTTTAAGAAACAAACTCCCCAGCTCTGTGAGGGATTTTTTTTAAGTATGGAAAACTGCAGCTTCATCCCCAGCCTTTGTCTAAAATGATACATGTTTTTCTTTTGCAACTACAATAGTTTTGCTACTATTTTTTTTACTAACACTTTTATCCAAAAATTAAAGACTACCTCATAAATGCATAAATTGAGTTCAAGAAAATACACATAATAATGAAGAAACTAAGTTACAGCGATAGTGTAATAGGAAAATTTCAAAATTGCATTCACTAAAATATGAACATTTTTTCCTCCACACCGTTTTGTAAATCTTATCCTCCGAGGAAGACTGAAACAGCAATTTTGTTATTCAAAAACCTCATGCACTGCCAAAAAAAGGAAAAATATCTATACCCTCAACACATATTTTCTGGGGATGTAAAATGTAGCACCCACAGACCGGATACTACTCCCCTGTACCAAGGTGTCACAACTGATGGAGATGTGCCTGTGCCCCGCGCTTTGCCTGAAAAGACAAAACTCTCAAGAATTAAAGGAACCATGGAGACAAAGAAGCAGAAAGAACGTATCTCTTTACACAATTGGACAATTGTGTCCACACTGGACAAGTGCCTCTGAACATACTTCTGTACTTATTTTTGCAAAATAAATGGACAAAAAAGTTACATTTACCCTTATCACAGTTTGAGTTATTTTATGCTATTAATATAAATGCAGTTACATGAAAAATATTGTTTTTCTTTTCCATTTTTGAGAGTGACTTGGGAGAGCTGTTTCTGGCACAGTGATCTTGCTGCTATTGTTTTTAGTGGCACTCTAGTTAACTTGAAAATATATTAATTTGATAGTATACTTCAAATCATTTGGTATGTTCAACAGTTGAGGATTATGGGATGAAAATAACCTGCAGAAGGCTCACAACGCTCCCTTAAAATTCCTGAACTGAATAATATCCATATGTGAGAACTTGAGGACGGCAAGATGAAGTAGGATGTCCGGATTTAAAGGAAATTAGATGAAAGACAGAAACATCATCAGAAAAACGTTTCTAATACTTGTAATGCAAAGCAGTCCTGTGCACAACAGAATCAGTTCTGGAAACAGTAAATTTATGTCCTTGCCACAGGAAAGCCTAGTGGTCATAAACCTGAAATTATGTATGTAGTTTTATTATTCTCTGGATTTAAAAAATTATATCAAACTCTTCCATTAGGCAAACACAAGCGGCTCTGAGGAGACCTCTACCACGCAACATGCTGATAATGAGCACTCATAGAAACAGACAAAAAGTATCCAAGAGCAGGCAAAAGCATGTACATTGTAAAGGTAATTGACCAAAACAGCTCAGTTCTTTGTCCTGGAGGAGCAAAAAAGCGTTTTTTAGGGAAACATTAAAGTACAGAGAAACCCTACGGGAATATTTAAAGAGACAACAGTACAGAGTTAAAAGTATGAATCTGAGATCCAAAAGTCACATAAAAAAATGTAAGAGGAAGACTTAAAAAAGACTTTAGATAGTGAGTGTGTGTGCATGTGTTAGTAAACAGAGCATCAAAGAGCACGCCAAGTTGCAGTGTGACGCATTCATATCCAGACATGCTATTTTTTGCTCCTGCACTTTGAATAACTGCAAGCACAGTGTGTGAGAACTGTTAATTCAGTAGCAGGGATGATGACTACTTTATAGGGTAAAATTAGTTTGCTTTGACACTTTTAATCTCACTGTAGCCTAATACAGGAATCCCAACAAAAGGCCGTAATAAATTCAAGTTATGTGATGATGGGGTGTTTAACCACAAGAGTATGTGAAATTAAAGTCTTACTAGTCATGAGTGCTGCATTTTTCAGTATCCAGCTTTTAGCTTAGTAATGCTATAACTTTTCCACATTAACACAATTTGTCTTTATGAACTCAGGAATATTTTCAGTACTGGTTTACATCATTTATTCAAATACTCTGTGCACTTAATTGCTTACTCAAATAAATATTTTCTTTGAGCAATTTGAAACAGAAATAAACTACAATGCAAAAAAGTGACTAAGCGTAGGAAGAGGTGGAATACTTGCTGCTGCCAGCACAGGTTGTCTGAAAAACCCCCTAAATCAGTAGCCATTCTTCTTGCTATTTACTGTGTATACTGACACAACAGTATCTTTCTCTGCAATATAATTGTCAGTATTCTCCAAATTATAATTCTTAATGGGATAAAAATGGCATAAATACACTTTAAAAATCAACCTGCCCAAAATTATAACCTGTCAAATAACTTGAGGAAGCAATCAAGGAATCAATTGCTTTTCAATTTTTCTTTGGTAACAACATTAAATATATCAAAATATGAATGCTTTTTTAACATTCACTCATATTACTTGATTCAGTCCTGTACAGTTTTCTCTCGACATGTAGAGGCACGGTATAAGACTGACTTTGATGCAAGTAAGTATATATATAAGCCTGATGTTTGTTTGCAGCAAAGCCTTTCTACACACACGTGGTTCTGTGGAATTACAGTGTAAAGTATATGCAGATCACACTTTTCATTAGAAATGGCTTCCTTTCAAAGAGCATTTTACAGTATTTATGGCATTCACAGTGTACCAATGACTACAGCTTCCAGGTGCACCACATAATGTACAACTTTCTCAAGCAAACATATTTCATTACTCCAGAGCCATATTCTGCTTTAAGCTCTCAGCTAATTAACAAGGTCAACAGTTTTGTGTATTATGCGTCACACATTTAATTTCTAATACGGTGCATTAATTACTTTTTTTTTAAATTATGGGCACTTCAACTACTCACAACACAGCTGCAAATAACTTTCATTACCTGATCTTGTGATTTCTTTTTCTTCTTCTTCTTCCCCCAGCACCCTGAACTCTCTGCGTCTTTTCCATTGGCATCACCACAGAGTAATCCATCAAGTTCATCTGTTCCCATCTGCTGTCCCTGAGATGTTTCTGCAGCTAGCCTGTATGAGAGGTTCCTCAAAATGCACACACAGTTTTCAACGGTCTGAAAAGTACGACAAAAAGAAAAATACAGAAAACAAAACCAGAAGAAGATTAAAATCCGCCTCCCCTTGCTCACTCTGAATGCAAAGCAGAAGGAATTTCATCTATCTTTGCACATGCATTTTCCCAGCACAATTCTTACATGCACATTTCTGAGTGCTCCACAGGTAATCGCAGCTTAAGAGATTCAGAAATTTTTACGGTAACAAATCAGTAGTCTGGACAATACTTTTCTGGGAGTTTTTTTGTTGTCATGCTGAATTTCACACTGGAGCCCCATGTGAAACAGATGTCAAGGTAAAAAGTGATCAAGAGAACCTGAACACTCAGAATGTCAGCAAACTCCCATCTCAGTGAATAGAAGATGCTACAAACAGAAAATGGCAATAGATTCTGGGTTTTTTCCTTTTAAAACCAGAAATAACCTTTTTTCTGGCAAAAATTCTATGTAAATTACCATAAAATTGGGATCTGAGTTCCATTTCACAAGTACTTGTAGCATGAACAGATGACGTTTCTCCAGTCTCAGAAGTAGGACTAGAAATCTGTCTTGCTGCTTTTACTGCTTCTAGCCAGGCTGCAGACAGATACCTTGTGTGCAGCCTTTCCCTTTCATCCATCTATTCCCCTAATAGGTTGTGCCTTCTGCAGAAGATGCAAGCAGGAATCCATAAGTGGATGAGATCCAGTGGAGGAAAATTCACTTGTAATTCAACCTAATTTCTGCAAGTCTAAAAGAAGTTCAGTTTAGACGTGAAACCTACTCATTTAGTTGGTTCAATTTGGTTTGATTATCCCTAATAAGAAGGATATGAGCTTAATTTTCTGCACACAAGGAAAGCATGGTTAAAAAAGCTATTCTCTATCTATTTATATTTATTTCAACTGTTCCTAATGCTCCATGGAGATAAAAAGCAATAGCCACTACATCCCAGCTCTTTTGCTCCATTAACCCAGAATTGAATGATTGTGAGGCTTTTGGCTCTATCTTATTCTGCCATATTCACCAGTGAGGCAAACAGATGGGGCTTCGTTTACTTTCATGTACTGCATGAGCTTCTGCCAGGTAAGCACTCAGCACACATTTCTTGTGATGACACTAAGTTCCAGAGGCGGTATCAAATTCAGATTAATCCACATGGAAATATTTATTTATCTATTTTTTAACATAGGTGAAATGTCACAATTTTGCAATACACTTGTACTAATTTGAAATTTCTGCCAAATATATAAACACACGTAGAAATATGTATGCATGTGTGTGTCTGTGTCTAGAAAGTGCTCTTAGCGCACCTTTCATAGCTGAAAGCTTTGTGAACATCACAGCGACCATAAGTATTTTTTAAAGTTTGCTGCCTCTTTGACTTTTTTAACATTATCATACATGAATTTTATTTACTTTTGATATACTATGCTGAAGTTGAAGCTTTGCATTCATTGATTAGGATCCTAAACTTTAATTTTCCTTTTCACAAATCATAGTTTTTGCATTTAAAATTCTCATTTTGTGGAAAACATAATCTGAATCCATCACAAGGACAACGTTACCTTAAACTAAAAACTGATAAGCAAACTTACAAGGCTGAAATGCAACCAACACCTCTACTAAGGTGAACTCCTATAAGCCAAGAAAGCTGGTTCTAACCACACAGCTGGACAGACTTCACTCCTCCTTGACTTTAAAGGATCCTTGTATTCCTTGTGCTGTTTTCAGTTTCATCATAAGGGGGCTAAGTACAAGCTGACTAGTTTTTCTACTCTAGCTGTTTTTAACCTACTCTGAAGCTAATGAAGTTAAAAACACCCCTGTGTTTGGGGGCTGCTCTGCAGAATGTGTCTGGGTGGGGTAATGGGGGCTGGCAACAGCCAAGTTTGCCCCAAACCCTGGTGCCAGGTGGGTGCCTGCCTTGTGGGTGGGTGTCCTCTGGGCATCCCTCTACTAAACTTCTATTAATGGAAAATTGATTACAGGATAATGGGTTGGGGGATTTTTTGGGTGCTTTGAGGATTTTTTTTTCTTTTTTGTTTTCTTTAAAAAAAAAAAACAAAGCCAAGCTGTTAGCCCAGCACCTCATGCTATGAACCTCTCTCCATCCCCTGAATTCACACGCAAATTTCACCTGTTTGATTCAGGTAGCGACCAGAGACTCCTGGGGATTATTCCTCTCAAATCTATAAACCCATGAGGGTCCACAGACAACTCTGTGAAGAATTATTTGGAAATACAAAGCCAGTGGGCTTTAAAACCTTGCTGCATAAAAGGCTGCTCTCCTGCAATTCCTAGGGGTTTGCAAATGGACCAAGGTTGCCCTAGAGCAGCAACTGTAATTAATTTAGCACCGTATACTGAAAGCAAAAGAAACTGGCCTTTTTCTTCTTCTCTGGAATACTTTAATGCATTACAAATCTTCAATTTGTAAATGCTTGGAGTCTTTTTAATTAGGGAGTGCCTTTCACCTCTGCAGAAGCTTGTTCATATCCTAGTATTTTAAGAGAAGTAAAGTTGACATAATGAGGCATCTTAATACAGTTGTTATTGAAAGCATTCATTGATCCTCTTCAAAGAAGAAATAATGTTGGTTTTACTGCAAAACTGCCTATTTTGTGCCCAATTTTTTTTTGCTTGTTTGCCTTCTAAGCCTACCTTACTCTTATAAGCTCTCCTACTGGGTACTGAAAATCAATTCTAAGGTAAAACTGGCAGAGCAATGTAAGGAACTTTACATGGAATATGATGTATTTGCTCTTCTTAAACCAGTATCATATTTTCTACTTCAACAATTCAGTTGAGAGGATGACATGCTTACCTGTGCATACTACACAGGTAGACACAAATACAATGCTTAGCACACTAAAATAAACAGCTCAGCAGAAAAAAAGGGAAAAGATGGGCTAAATCATGCTTTGCTAAGACATTCCTCACAATGCATTAAAAAAAAAACCATGAAAAAAATGTCTCTTTGTAGTCCCCATGTACCCTGAATACCTGGATTTGCTGCTGAAAAGACAAAGATGACAAACCTTACTATCAATTTCACTGCTCCCCAGAGCAGACTGGATCACGTACAGCAATGCATCTGTCAGGCCATCACACTCCCTCATTCTTCTGCGGGCCTCCTCTCCAGCAGAGCTGACATTCCTGCAAGGCAACAGCAAGGGTCACTATCTCCACAGCTCCCTGCCCACCGCCCCGCCTGAAACCTTCTCACAGTTCACACACAGATAAAACACACGTTTTCTTCTCTCCTTTCATCAGTTCAGAGCTGTGAATAATGGAGACAGCTGCGAATGAGCTCAGGAAATGTAACGCAGAGGGGAACAAATGGAAGACATCAGGTCCTCCACAGGATGGGGCTGAGTGGCCAAGCAGCATGCGCCCACCTGCATGGGGAGACTCATGGCCCACTAAAATCTGGAGAAGGGCTGATAATCTTTTCTTTCTTTCTTTATTGAAAGCATTTTTAAAATGCGCATATGTACATACAAATCAGGATTTTAAAAGTCTAGAGGTTTTGCCAAATATATCTCTTAGGAACTGAAGAGCCCAGTAGTTAGGGCTCTTAACCTGAGAGAAAAATATTATCAGGGCATAATATAAAACACCTGCTGTTCCTTGCTTCTCATTTTACATGAGTGTTTTCTTTTCTCTTTCATTTTGAGAGAACATTAATGCCTCAATCTTCCTTTAAGTAGTTAAAAGTCATTTTGCATTGCAAAACCTAAGGCCTCAGATTATTCTAATAATATTGTAATACTTGTGTTCCTTAGATGGGGCCAGAGGGCCTTCTGAACACATTTATATAAATCCAATTAAAACAAAATTTACTGCATAACATAATGTGTCATAAAGTTCAAAGTACTGGTACACAAAGAAACAAAAATGTATGAATGAGCATATACAAACAGAATCTCTATTTGCTAACATCAAGTCTCCCAGGGAAAAACTGCATTCAAATTTGCATAGCAGGTTTGATTTGGAAATGGGTGAATTAGCAATCTCAAGAATGGGATAAAACTTTTCACATAGTCTCCTTCAGTAGGGGAAGACAACCCTTTGCTGAGGTGGCTCATGTGTAGCTCTTCTCTCCCCACTACTGAAGTTTATACAAAGAAAGACCATAAAAGAACACACTTGCCAGACCTACGTATTTAATGCCAGTATGTGGAAATGGAAGGGAGGACACTGGCCATTGAATTTTGGAAGAAGGCAAGGCACTTTCTATCTTCCATGCTATTTTCAAAGACCTTTGCATTAAAGATGGAAAAAGAACAGGAATCCTGGGGGGCGGGGGGAAGAATTTCAGATGGAGGAAGATGACAGGGATAGGTTTCCTTTCAATTCTTTTTCTGCTCTACCTATTTCATCCTGTTCTGCCTCCTTATCATCTTAAAAAAAAAAAAAAGCATTTCCATCCCCCCAAAGCAACAAAGAGTCTTATAACTGGACAATTCCCCAGCTCCTCCAATGCAGGCTCCTAATTGACTCTACCCCCTAAACATACATGATTTACCATCTATACTTGCAGCCCCACAGAGTCCTAATTAGTGCTGCTTCCCACACACAAACTGATCCAAATAACTCAGTACTGTTCCCTTCACCTCAGCAGACAGCTTGACAGAAAACATACAGCCCTGGAGCACTGGAATGAATTCTTGTATCTCTCTAGAAACCAAATTCACTCTCCTTGAGACCCCTCAATTTTGCCACATTACACATCAGAAGTCGGCCCTTCATAACAGCTTGCAAGTTTTGTGTTGTCTGGTTCCTCTGGTCCCTGAACTCCGTGCCTCTTCCCCTATCTCTCTGCTGCTATGGCATCAGCAGGTGAGGGGTTTTCCTCCAGTTCATGGGGAAACCTTCTTCTGTCATCTAGGAAGTAGCGTCTGAAGAATACCAACCAGAAAAACTCTCTCCCTTTGAAGTGATGGAAACTTCTGACTTACCTTTGTCTGACAGAAATAAGAAAGTAAAAATACAGAGCATGGTTTTCCCCAAACAGTGCATGTGCCCTGTATTTGCAGGGCTGGGGACTCCACCTGAAGTAGACTAGACTATTCCCTTTTAAAAGCAACAGCTCCACTGAAATTCTGAAAGGGCAGAACAAGTAGGAAAAGCAGAATCATGGACTGGAAAAGTGCATTGTGGGGTATATAGTGAGGACAAGAAGGATTATTTGACTTCTATCTGAAATTTCATTCTCTTACCCTCTAGGAAGATAAAGACAGAGGTAGGCAGATAAATATAGTTAGAGAGAGAGTGTTGAGGCACTGGAGCAGGTTACCCAAAGAAGTTGAGGATGTCCCATTCCCTGACAGTGTTCAAGGCCAGGGTGGAGGGGACTTTGAGCAACCTGGTCTAGTGAAAGCTATCGCTTTCCATGGTAGGGTTAAAATTCAATAGTCTTTAAGATGCCCTCCAACCCAAACCACTTTATGATCCTAAGACTCTGTGATGAAGAAATAAAGTTGTAGCCAGCCCTACAAGAGTAACTGCATAAATTATACTAGGAGGATGCTGAGGAAGAGCTCTCAGCACAGCTTTGCACCTTTCTTTGCACCACTACGAAAAAAAAAAGCTGAAATATTCCTGAATCCTTTTAAACAGAGATGGATCTTACAGTCTGTACTAAAATAACATGTCCAGGCTTCTGTATTTTCTGCACTTACATATACTGAGTGCAAGCTTTCAAAACAGACTGATTTAGACACCAGTAAAACAGAGAAGTATATTCTTCCTGGTCTTCTTATTGAGGTGATTTTTCCTTCTCTCTATCATAGCCAAAAGCACATCACCTTGACTGTCCAGAGCCCGCAGAGACTGTCAGCCTCTCAGTTCTTCTCCAAGTTCATCAGAAACTCCTCCTCACCAAGACAGCAATGTAGACAACCTTATAGTCCCTGAGCTGTGAGCTGTCTGCCTCGTTTGCTTCCAGCAAACAAAGAATATGAGGCCTTTACACAAAGCAATACAGACACACCAGGGGCACATCCTGCACAGACAATGCATTTCCTTGCTCTGTGTGGAGAAGCTGTTGAGTTGGGTTCTTCTGTTTATCATCCTTCCCCATTATGCTCCAGTTGCTTGCTGTAATCAAGAGGTGGATATTCTGAATTCCCATGACTGCCTTTCCTTTTCTTACAAAGGTCACTGTTTATTTTTTGCACTGACTTGTAGCTGCTACAGCCCACTCTAAGACATGGTACAATTATTTACATGGGGAATAGCTTAAAAACCAAGACAAATCCAAACCTAGCATCAACATTTTGACAGAAATAATCAGTTGATTATTTAAAAAGAAATAAATCCCATTATTCAGCAGTCATGTCACCTCTACTGAAGTAATCACTGTTAACTGAGATTATTCACAGAGGGTCTCTAATATCACCATGTTCAGGCTATGTAGTTCTGCAAAAGAGAAGCAAGTTCCAGATTGCATGAGCTGCCAAAGAAAACACAGTGCCATGCTAATCTTATTTCTCACTGTTAACTTGAACATGCTGTATCTGTCAGTGTAAGACATGATTTGTCATTTGTGAATTTACAGGTCACTGTGCAGATGTTAAATTGGAGCATTAGTAGCATCTACTGTTGGCAAGATGTCCCACTAAGTCAGCGCATATTTCTCCGGTGTCATTTTTCAAACAAGTGAACCCATGTTTTCCAGATGTTTTGAAGGATGTGGAGATACGATGCACAAGTTTTCAGGGAAAAAATACTTTTCCATTGTAAATACAGCCCAGCTTGATCACCCTGTATACTTCGATTCTTTGTGTAAACTCTGTTCATGGTATTTGTGAGCCATAAGCTGTCATTTTGAATCTAATAGGGCAAGGAGTCCTTCAGCCTGCCATAAACCAGTAAAATGAATTTCAACTAGAATCCGGTCATGCAGGAATACCGAGAATACAGAGTGATGAAGAACAACTCTCAGTTTAGTCAGAAGGTCCCACTTAGATGCCTAAACCCCAGCTAATGTAAACAGCTCTTTCTCAAGAGAAGAACACTAGAAATAGATAGTCAGGGCAAGACCTCAGACCCATGGTTCATCAAACTGTTTTTCTGAACAAATGGCAGACTGATTTTGCTAATTACCTAGGAATGGGAAGAGAACTGAAATAACCCAGCTTCAGTTTCATGGGAAAATGTGCCAACTACCATATCATCACCTGATAACTAACAGCAGGCATGATCCTCCACACCTAGGGTGTGTCAATCCAAGGCTCTAGGGATATGAAGGCAGTGGTACAAAGGAGTGCACTCTGCAACACATACCTGACTCTTGTCAACCCTGGCACTTGCATTAGTTATTCAATGCAATTGTTAGGCTTTGAGGTAGAGGAAGATGGGTGGTGCCAAGTAATTTCTTTCTGCTTTAAGGGCCATTTTCCATACACTCATATAAACTGTGGGAGGTTCAGAGCTATAACCTTATGATTCCAGGATAACTAAACTCATCTCCCTTATACAGGGGTGAGACACTGATTGCTATGGAAAGATCATCCAGAAAGCCAGTGTGCTGAGACATGACCTCTGGATATGGGAATATTTAGCAAGCTGTTGATATTACTCCCAGTGGCAGTTTTACCCATCTCAAAGACAGAATTAAAGCACCCGCAGCTGCCCTCCCTAAGCATGCTCAGGTCACACCAAGCAGTAGGACCTTTCCTGTAGCAGCTACAGGTCTGCAGATTGCAGATCTCATTGCAGTCATGCAGGATAATGATGGAGAACGAATAATATGCATTTAGCAAAGGTGAAATTGAGACAGGTATTCCTCAAAGCCCCATGATAAAAAGAGAAAGCATGTTTAATATCTAGTATATGTAATATTTTTGCTATGGCATGATATAAGAGAGCATAGACACAGGAAGGATATCCTAAATTAGGTGGAAAGCACAAGTTATCTTCAGTATGAAACTGCAGAGGCCTTCCAAGTATATTGTTATTCCAAGAAGTTTTGTGTAAGAGGGACTAATCAGAACAGCCTCAATCTTCTTCATCCTTCTACATGTTACAATAGCAACCAAAAAGAGATTTTTCACAGCAAGGGGGAAAGGTTTACATAAATCAAGAACTACACCAACCCCATTATTATAGCAACTGTGGTTATGTTTCCCTGAGGATACCTAGCAAGGGAATAGTCCTCAGAATACTGAGTAACTGAGTTACAACTGGCACACTAAATATTCTTCTTTAAAACATACAGATTAAAAACCCAAACAAACAAAATCCCACCCTGACACTGGCCTCCTCTAGATGTGCTCTTTTATCCACTGCCTATTTCTATTTCTGTCTGATTGACTGAGCGTTTCTCCTTCAGGGACTGAGCCTTGTCCCGGGGGCAAGCTGGCATCCCCAGTCCCATCAGAGGGTGCCGTGCTCATGATCCCCTGAGCTGTTCTGCAATGTAACAGATGATGCCCTAAGGTTTATTGCTTTTTCTGTGCACTCCCAGCTGATTCTGTCAGCATTTGGGCTCTTGGCTGCAAGGGTCTAATGCAGTGACACAGACAGCAAAATGAAGCAACCAGCACCGTGCATGTATCCATCAAGGATGCTCAGTGCTGTCAGCAGTCCCTATACAACCATACAATTGGTTGGGGCTTTTTATAGTGGAGTAGTCACATTGGCTTATCTGTAAGTACTCAGTGCAGCCTTTGACATGGAATAAATAGGTTAGCTGTAGTAGTTCTGGTTACTACTGTGACTTTTAGACAAATTCTGATTTTTAGCATTATTTGTACACTAAGACTTTTAAAAATCTTCTCTTCCTGCTGAAACTAGCTGATATTTCTCAGACAAAATAGAAATTTAAACAAGGCAGTGAGACAAAACCTAAGAAAACACAAGACGGTTCGTTCTTCATTATTACGAGTTTCTAAGTGTTAGGTTTTCAGTGACTACAAAATCAGTTTATTGTTTGAAGTAAAAAGAAATTAAAATAGACTTTTCAGTCACTGCCACTGATCTCCCTTTAACTTTTCCTGATTTGAATGACAGTTCAGTGCAGTATCACCAAAATCAGCAATATTTCTTCTTGCTAAATATTCTTAGCACCAATTATAGCCTTCTTTATCTATAAGTTGGTTTTCAGAATTTAGCAATCCTGCATGTGGATTAAGAACAACACAGGTTTTTGGGAAAATTGTCTTTTATTAATTAGAATAGCTCAACTGTAGTTAAAGAAGCAAGACATTTTACATAAACAAGGGATGTGACCTAAGAGAGATCTTTCTCTCTTAGGTATTACTTTCACTTTAAAAGAATACTTTGCAATTAGACAAACATCTGACAGTCTAATGTGGATACAGTCCTTGTTATTAACCTTTCTATGAAATGCTATGACAATGTGATTTAGCTTTGATTATTCAGCAGTACCTTTTGCTTTCAAAACATCAGAGCAATTAGCCTACCAAGTCAAGCACTCAACAGGTGCCTTGTACTGCTGTGCTTCTCCATGTCCAAACCTAAGGCTAAATGCATTGTTTTTAATGACTGCTCTGTGTGACTTGTGAAGCAATTGACTCCTGACATAGTTTTTTGCTATTTTGATACTTTTGAGAGATACAAGATGGGAAAGCACATGAACTGCGACAAACATCTTAAAAGAAATTTTCTGCCTAAAAAAGCCCCAAACACACCCCAAGTTTTCTGGCATAAACAATTTCGGTATGGGTTCATAGTATAATCAACCATAGCCTCATCTGAAAGAAACAAAAAGTATTTCTATGTACCCCTCTCCCCTTTTGACATGTTTTCATTTGAAGTACAATTCCATTTAACTACAGTACACAGAATTACACATCGTGTATTCAGGAAATGTTTTAAATGATGGTATTAAAAAATCCCACCTGCATCAAATTTCTGTTTTGATATTTAATTTCTCTGACACACAGTACGTGCTTCATAAATATCACTGCACTCATTAATGCTCAGCTGTTTATACAGCTTTTAATGCACTACCTGTTCATTCAGTAAGAGCTGAAATACTGTGTCACTTATTGCCCTTGGGAAGACCTGCTGTGGTACAGAATCTGAAGGTCATAATGGGAATACTTTAAATATGTCAACATCAAGACACTTTTCTCCATTTACAATTGTAATGTTGCTAAATGGAGCTCTGTATATGTTAAAGACTGTAATTAAAGCATTAGCTTTTGATGATCCAGCATTAATTACTGGCACTAGCTCAGGCACTTGTGTCCTACAGAACCGCTGTCCAGAGGACTCTGCAGCTCTTACTCCTTGCATGTACTGAAGAGCAACAGGACAAATTTGTGGAGAAGGATGGCACTGAGGCTGCCAAATGCAGGGATCCCTCCCCCACGCCAGCAGCCAGTGAAACACCTACGTGGCCAGGGGGAGCATGTTCTGAGGAAGTATTACTGGTCTCATTCCATATTTCTTTTCTGGTTATCTACTCTGGTCACAGTGAGAACTCAAAATTACTGTCAGATGCTTCAGCATTGGAAAGTAGTCCCGCTTTTTTCATTTTTCTGTTCAGCTGGTTATCTTAATGAGAATAAAATTGATCAGACATAAACGGTTTTCAATTAACCTCATTCTACCTACTATTCATCAGGCTGTTTTCTTCAAATGCTTATAAATTCGTCTATTTTGATGTTCTTAATTGCCTTCCTCTACATTAACCATTCAAGCAATTTCTGAAGTATTAAAATTCAGGTTATTTGTACATCATTTCTATGTCTACTTTTCTCCTCCACTAAAAGATGAAGCCTGTATCTGTCCTGTTTAGGTCTGTGGGAAAGTCTTTGATTTCCATGAACTGCCCTAGCAAAAATTCTTCCACAAGAATAAAAATATCCCCTCTTTCATTTTTTGTAGGCTATAGTCTCAGGAAAATCTTGGCATTACAACTGCATTCTTAAGAACAACTGAAAAGAAGCAGAAGAAATGCTTTAGAGTTCAGAGCAAGCATTGAAGAAATATACTACCTGTAAAAGAGAGTAATTTATTGTGTTTAAAATATTATTCTGAGTGTACCAGCATATCTTAGACTGCTGAGATCCCTTTATAAAATCGTTTGAATGTTATTTCTCTATTATAATTTTATGCTGTAAAGAAAATCACTCTCCTTCAGTCAAAGTTGTAACATACACAACAGCTGGGGAAAAGGATTTTTATTTGCACCTGAAACTTGGAATTTAGCCAACTTCTCACAGTGTGTGAGATTTATTGCCATCCTTTGATATATTTGACCTTTCTTTTTTATTCTTAAGAACAACTAGTACTAACAAACGAAACCGAAAGTCTTAGTTCTGACAGTTCTTTCCCCTTGACTTAATCCCAGTGCTTTTCAGGAATACACGCAAACCTCTTTTCTATACACTCAGGAAGATTTCAACGCCTGAGTTGGTCATGATAAAAGTTCAACTTCAGAATCCAACATGGGGTCAAAATACATTTCTGACCTGATGCCAGGTTTTACCTGTAATTGTTGGCATGTTCTAGCTACAGAAGACATGTTTTTCTATAGTAATAGGAAAGCACCAGACCCATCACATAAAATTAACAGTTAATTAAAAATATAAGCATGATGCTTCTCCTAACAGACCAGTTTCCTTGTTTAATAAAACTCCTAAACAACAACAACAACAAAAAAAAATCTATGAAAAAATTTCACAAGTATAGTTTTTGGAATCAGAAAAAAAAACCCCAAACCTAAGAGCAAAACCTACAAAAAACAGACTTTGGGTTATGCCTTCTTAAAGTTTATTTGTTAAATATTTTGCATTCTTAAAGGACTAGTTTGTGCATCCTTTCTCCCCTTGCTCAAGTAATTATGAGCTCAAGAAGTCCTGAGAGTTGGTACCCTCTGAAGCCATCCTCTGCTCCATTTTAATAGGGCATTTAGCTTTGGGTCTCCAGCATGCTCAGAAATCTTCATGCAAAGAATATCATTGTGCTACCCCACAGAAGCAAAAAAGGAAGTGATTTGAAGCCAAGTATCTGCACGAAAACTTTCTCAGTCATTTGAGTGTCTTGCGTTCCAGTGAGTCCTGTTGTCCATAAATTCTCTTGACTGACAATTATTAAACAAAAAAGTGCTTTAATGAGTAAATTGTAGGTTCTATCTTGGCCTCCTTTGTGGCTCATACACACAAATGGAACACTAAGAAGTTAGTTAATTTCCCAGAAAAAACAGGCCATTTACATATCCAGTGAATAGCCTGTTACACGGAAAAAAGTCCATATGCCAAATAGACCCATTTGCCACACAAATTCAGTTTAAGAGCAACAAAACTCATGTAGTAAAAAGCCAAGTGCCACAACTGTCAAACTCCTACAACATGATGCAAGAAGACAAATCTGTGATTCAGGTATAAACCCAGTAATTTTAAATTTCCAAATAAACAGCCACTTTAAAAGGATGGGAAATTGAAACGAGTTCTCCCAGGTTGATGATATAGGGATGTGATACTGCGTTTCTAGGCAAACACAAAGCAACCTCTTGAAAAAAACAACAACAAAAAAAGAGAAATAGAGCTTATTTCAGACATAGTAATACAGGAGAGCATCTGTATGAGGAAAAACTAGTTTAAACCTTGGGATGGGATATCATGACACTGTCATTTTGGCTTCTCACTCTGTTCAATAAGCATTCTTGGGCTAGATGATAGTTCAGATGTGACTTTCTAGTTGTATACATATGAGAATAAATAATGAGGCATTAGAGATGAATTTTGGATTCCATTTCTACATAAGATTCTACCTTTTATGCTCTGATTTTCACTTTTCCATCTGATATGCTGATTTTTAAGTTGACATTTTTGTTACTAAACCAAAACTAAAAGTTTTGGATGAGGTATTACAACATATTGCATATTCCTTTCATATACTTTGGTGGACATTTAAGCTCAATAAGTCTGCTTGCCTGTGCCCTTAAGTTTGAAACGTTTAAAAGCATTATTAGTAATGCACTTCTTCTTGGATCTTATAAATCAAAGTATTGGAAAGTTATACTGTTCTCTTGCTTTGGTTTCAGTACTCAGTGAAAAAGATAATCACAAAAATCAGACCATAAACAATGTAAATAGCTATATTTAGCAAAGTTTCCAGTCTAAAAATCCTATGAATAAAGATTAGGTTCCAGAAAAAACATAAGCAATAAGCAATCCTATCAACCTGGAGGAACAAACAAATAGTATCGTGATTGCTCAAGTAAGATGATTCCCTTAACCTACAAAGCAATCTCCCTGCCACATCTGAGTTTCAAGTGCCTTCCTGCATCTATTCTGCAGTTTTGAAAAACCATTATCAGTGCAGTGCCTTGAGAAGAAAGGAAGGTAAATCAGCTTTGGTTGTTGACTAATCAGATGAGCACAATTAATTACAACACCAATCAGTTCATTAGATTATTAGCTTCATCTCTTTTTGATCAGCTACTTAGAAATTTTAATACAGAGGATAAGAAGTCACAAAGCAGAACACTCATTAGAGTATCAGAAGTATGAAACACTGCTCTGACTGAAACAAATTAAGTTACAGCACAGCACAGCAAAGTGGAAGGCAAAATGCTTTTCATCTGTGTGACTGCCCATGTTCTCAGTGAATTGACTGCTATGGACATTTCTCCAGCTGGAGTCTCTCTCCAAATCTGAGAGGCGTTTTTCTCCCCTACCAAACTAAAAATCTTTAGAAATGCCGCTTATTTGTCATTTCTCCCTGTTCCTTGTATAAACTAGTTAGCAGTATATAAGTTTCTTTTGCTGTCCTAATCTGCATGCTCTGTCACCAGCTCCTCCTTCCCAATTTTCAGTTAGGCATCTCAAAATTAATTTATTATTTGCTCATATTATTTCTTTCTAGTCACATAATTCATTAAATGATACTGTTCCTGTGAAATTGCATTTTATTATTTCTAGAACAATCTCTACCCTCAATTTTCTTTTTTTTATGCTTTAACTTCATTAAAAACATCAAGGTATCTATGCTGCTTCCCAGTAATAGCATCTTACGTTGTTATGATTTTTTGAGCTAAATACCTGTAAAAAAAAATCTCATTATCATAAATTGCCTAATTGTAAAAAAAAAAATAATGTGATGAATAATAAATCACAATTCTTATGCTTTGTCCAAATGTGCCTTCAGCATAAGAAATAAATATGTATGTTCGTGTCCTATTTTCAGGACAGTTAACCTGAAATTGCCAGTGAGCATCCTACCTCAGATTATGTCACATCATCCTATCTCTGCACAGCTTTATGTGCACACTGAGGGATGATGAAAGAACTGACCCTCCAGCGTGCCCTTCAGCCTAATGAGTCATTGTGCATCACTGCTGCTTGAAATAACCTGCAAAAAAAGAAGGGAATCACTCTACCACAACCCTACTTATCCCCACCTAGTCCGTGCCATACAGAGAAATGAACAAACACTCTCTGCTACGAGCACTGCTACTGATGCTCTCTACCCCTTTGGCTTATATCCCAGGGATAGCTTCTGACAACCTGGATCTTCTGCCAGAACAAACTTCTTACAAAACCCTACACTGCCCTGTTTTGATGCCTGGCTCTCTTGTATGTCACAGGAATTGCTCAGGAGGCAGATATTACTTATTGTCAGAGATTTATTTTTTCCCTTTTCATTTTAACACATACCCTTTGAATCAATTCACTCATTCTTGTTAAACTAAATGCCATATTCAAACTTTCCAATGGTGCCTTAAAATGCTTGTGAAATGCATGTCTGCTGCTCTTGCATGAGTAGCAGACTCTACTATGTTATTTGCTTGGCCATGAAATGTACTATTATGCTTCAGATATTTCACCCTCACATTACTGTATTTGCCTCATCCTGATCCTTCCTATAAATTGCACAACACTTGTACCTCATGAAAGAAGAGGACACCTCACCCTCAACCCTTCCTCTCCCCAAAAAATACAGTTTGCAGGTGCTGTGTGTATCTGTTTGAGTGAAGTTTTCTGCAGAATCATTGTCTTATCTCATGATCACTTTTGTGCATCCTATTTCCATCAAGTTTCACCTTACATAGGAGCTTTAGTACATGTTTCCTGGGCCAAGAGACAGAGTGTATTGTGTTCTAGAAACCCACAGTTCACCAACAATAAAAAAAGAATGGGGAAAACGTTATGCAAACTGAACAACCAGAAAAAGCTGAGAGCTGGTTTCAAGTACAAAGTTACTGATGCTGTGGCAAACTTCAGCCTTGGTCTCTAGTTAATTATTCCTACACTGGGAAATTTCTGCAGCTGTTTTTACTCTTCAGTTGGTAGGTAAGAATTCCCTGAGCAAGAGATACTCAGCGCCATGAGTACTTGCTGCCATGTGACCTGCTTTTACAACAAACCTCACCTCTAACAGTGCTTTGACTGCAGTGGTGCTATGCCAAGGAAAAGGATCATCCTTTGTATGCTTTGTTTGCCAGTCAGACCAAATTAGCAAAAAGATAATTACAGCTTATAAAGGTGTCTGTTCTTTTATGAATAAACACTCATTCTAATTTTGTAATTATTATTTTACCATTCTCAGTTAATTGTCAGTTACTCAAAAACATAGCTTCCTCTGAAACAGTGCAAACACAATTCACTGAATTAAAGTAAAATTTCCTACATTAGGTATAAAGACTGCAAATTATTTAATAAAACTTCAGGAAGCTCAGCGCTTATTTCCCAGCTCAGAGAAGATTTCCACTGCCAAACCTTGCTGAAATAAATATGCTAATAACAAATACCAGAGCATTTTTTTCCTTTCTTAGCAGGTGGCTCTGGTAAAATGACACTCCATCAAGATAGTAAGTATATTAATCAAGTATTGTAATGTTCCAGTGCCTTGTGCTCGGGTTATCTTTCTGCCTAGAGCAGATTGTCTCCATGCCCCTCCTCTGGACCCACTCCAACAGGTCCATGACCTTCTGATGTTGGGGGCCCCAGAGCTGGATGCAGCACTCCAGTTGTTGTCTCAGGAGAGTAGAGTAGTGAGGGAGAGCCACCTCCTGGCGACACTGCTTTTGATGCAGCCCAAGATACCACTGACCTTCTGAGTGGTAAGCACACACTGTTGGCTCATGTCCAGCTTTTCATCCACCAGAACTCCCAAGTGTTTTTTGGCAGGGCTGCTCTCAATGACTTCTCCCACTCTGCACTCATGTCTGAGATTGCCCTGATCCACGTGTGGCACCTTGCACTTTGACTTGTTGAACTTCATGAGGTTCTCACGGGCCTACTCCTCAAGTTTGTCCAGGTCCCCCTGGCTGACATCCCTTCCTTCTGTTGTGTCAACTGCACTTCTCAGCTTCATGCCGTCTGCAAATTTACTGAGGGTGCACTTGATCACTGATGTCAAAGAGAACCAGACTCAAGACAGAGCCTTGAGGGGCACCACTCATCATCAGCCTCCCCTGGAGATAGAGCCATGGACCACAACTCTCTGTCTGCATCCATCCAGCCCATTACTTATCCACCATGTGAGGCAGAGGTATTGAAGGGGCCTCAGCTGGGGCTCAGCCTCTCTTCCCTACTGCAATCAGAATCAGACAATGATTGGGCTTTGCTGGGCACAAGCATCACTCCCCATATCCTTGGACTCTGGTAGCAGGTAAGTGTGTCTCTGAACACAGCTCTGGGAACTTCTCAGCTGTATAAAACCACACCAGGGTTTAGAGGAAGGGAAGAACTGCACACCTGCACCCCAGAAACACCCACTGCCACCAAACACTCCAGGAGCATTCAGGCGCTTTGTGGACTCTTCTACTGGAGGAAGCTTTGGAAAAGTTTTTTGTATTTCACATGCAGTATTTATCCTGCACTACCTTCCTCTGGAGCTACAGCATCTTCTCTGAGAGTATTCACTGGGAGAATTACTGAGAAACAACTATTTTGCAGTTCTTCGCTTTCTGCTATTCAGTGTAGACAAGTCGCTGAGACAAAACTCTTGGTTACAACAGACAAGTAGTAATCCATACCCAGCTTCAATTTAATCTGCTTAATCTGCCTGCTTCCCACCAAACATATCCTCACTCTTGCCTCACCATTTTCCCTAAAATGTTGCCTTCAGCATCACGGTATTAAGCCACACAACACCACTGTCATCCATGTCATCTGTTCTCTTGAGAATCTCCATGGAAAGCAGCTCCCTGGCAGATGGAAAATGTGAACTTCGGTGTTTTCCCACAGTTTTTGTGGATGTGCTGGGCTGCTCCAAATACTGTGTCTGCCAGGCAGTGGTACTGCTGTGATGGCTGCAGCCAAAACCACTCACATGCATGTAGGTGAATGCCTGAAATTCAATCCACACCATGAAATCTTTTCTCAAAACATGCCTAATTAAACTGGGCTGTTAAACATTTGTAATTGAGGCAGCAAAACCTCATACACCTGTCTTTGCTATCTGTTACAGCCTCTTACAGGAACCATGTCATGACTATCAATATGCCTCCTGCCCTCTTTCCCCAAATACAAGTTATACCACTTAGGTCTTCAAGTTACACATTTATAACCCAAACTCCACTTGAAAAGTGGCACTATAACCTGCCCCAGAAGATTCAGGCAGTCTTCTAGGCTGTAAACTTGATTTACAAATCTGCCCTGTTAATTGAATCAAACATGACAGCCAAAAAAAATTGCAGTGCCAGAGAAGTTGATCCCTACTATAATACCAGAAAGAACAGCAGTAACAAGCATAAACTCTCAAACTATTTTAAAGATTAAGTGCAACCATCTTTATTTAGACCAACGGTGAAGTCACTCTGAATAAACAGCAGAGAGTTCTGGAAATATTTCAGTATACAAGTTCAGAGAACTCCAGAAA
The DNA here is from genome assembly GCA_013397055.1 of Pachycephala philippinensis. Taxonomy (NCBI): domain Eukaryota; kingdom Metazoa; phylum Chordata; class Aves; order Passeriformes; genus Pachycephala; species Pachycephala philippinensis. The sequence continues at coordinate 21,190 of VWZT01003812.1, read as the reverse complement.
AATAAGGAGGTATCAATGAGACTGAAAAACAAGACCTAAACATCCCAAGGTTGTTTTAGTTAGGTAAACTGATTAACAAAAAATCTACTGGGTTTCGTCTACGTCCAGTTCTTCGAAAAGTGTAGTATTAATATTTTGCATGGTATTTTAAAGTTTGATTGCAATTTCAAGGGGATTTAACAGAATTTAGAGACTTACAGATGGCAAGACACTGTGCATGTAATGGTCAATACTTTTTCTCTGACTGCAATTTCATCTTTATGTAAAGAGTAACAAAAAGCAGTTTGCAATTGCATTTCTGAAACCATCTATTTAAATAAACATTTAATTACAAATGTCCAATATTGTAACACAAATTTCAATTTAAACTACCATCAAAATACCACTTATTTACTTATTAAGGGAACTCAAATTAACACTTATTAGCCTACATGACCGTAACTGAAAAAAGATTTTCAAATACAAATCTTTCTCAAGCTTTTTGGCTGACATTTGAAAGTAATCATACTTGTAATTGCTAATCAGTTCATCGTTGTAACATGCTTTACAGAACAGTACAGTTAGAAAGTCAAGCACTGAAAACTCACGTAATACCTAAATTAAGTTGGCCTCTGTGTCTGTAATTCAACCCCCTTTTACAGAATGGCTGTGATATCTTGTCTACTCTGCCACTTTTCAGCCCTGTAGGACCCACTGTGAGTGCAGGAGTCCACCACACACAATGGATTTATCTGATGTGAGTGACAGATTTGCTGAGAAGGGGTTGTTTTCCATTAGCCTGCTCACCTCTGCCAGCAAGTGCTCCATGACCAATGCACAGGAAGAGGAATAATGGCCCTGACATGAGAAAGGAGATAAGGGAATTTTGGTCTGTTCCAGATTTTGTCTCAGAGCTTGTAATTTCTGTATTCCCAGTTTTCCAGGGGCTTGACTTGAAATTCTGGAGTCACTCACATAATCTCAGAAATGTTAGTTGGAAGAACCATTGGGAAGTCATCCGAGTCCAGCCTGCTGCCTATGGAAGGATTATCAACATCAGACAAGGTCAGTGGTTTTGCTGGAGAGCCTTGAAGTCATCAAAGGATGGACATTCCACCACCGCTCTGTTCCGATGCTGCACTGCCTCCGTGGTAAAGCGTAATGTCCAATTTGAACTTCCCAAGCTGAAACTTGTAACCCCTTCCCTGCACCCTCTCCAGTTTCTGCGAACTCTTATTACTGTGTGGGCCCAAAGCTGGAAATATTGTTGCCCAGGTGTCCATAGCAGTACCAATGAAGGGAGATAATCTTCCCTGCACCTGCTGGTCACAGATATATCCCAGTCTGCCATATACATGATGAGAACACATTGTTGGCTCATGTTTGGGTTGGTGTCCTCTGTAAACCCCAGTTCCTTTTCAAAAGCATGATGCTCAGTCAGGATTTTCAGCCTGTACTAATAAAACAATAAAGGAATAGTACATTCCATCAGTGCTCTCCCTTCATCCACATGGACAAACACTTTATCATAGAAGGCAATCACTCTCATTAAACATGATTTGCCAGTGGTAAATCCATGCTGATTGTTCCTCCTTCATATGTTTTGAAATGGATTCTAAAAAGTCATACTCCGTGTTTTTTCCAGGGTTTGAGATAAAGGTGATCCCCAGACTATTCTTTTTGTTCTCCTCAAAACCAGATAAATTTTTAGCCTTTTTTTTAGTTCTCAGTCACCTCCCTAAAACACCAGTGTGACAGATGCCTCACAACTGTATCATTCAGCTCTTCTTGCAGTACCCTTGTGTAAATTCCATCCAGTGTCATGGATCCAAATACATATATATGTATGTGTTCTCCAAATAGTCCTTATTCTGTTGATGCCCATGGCTGCTTCTCCCTGTTCTTCTCAAAACACGCTGCAATGCACATGAGTCCAGGAGCAGGATTTGCCTGATGAAACTATAGCACAACAGGTGTTGAGTTCTTCAGTCTTTTCCCTTTTATCCATCACTAGGTTGTCTTCCCCATGCATTAATGGACTTACATTATCCTCAGCTGCTTTCTCCTTTTAGGATACATATGCCTGTAAAATCCCCTGCTGTGATCCTTTATATCCCAAGTTACCTCCCGCTGGTCTTTGATCTTCCTCATTTTATCTCCAAATGCAGCTTTTCATATTCCTTTGTTGTTCTGGTTTCCACTTGAGTTTATTCTTGTGCTTCAGGAGACTTCCTGTTTACCCGATGTTAACCCAAATGTGTGGTTCTGCCATAATTTCCAGTCTTCCTGTACAGCAACGTGATTTGTTCCCAAGTTCCCAGCAAGCTGATTGCTTTTTGTTTGGTGTTATTTTTGATTTTGATTATGTGTTCTTTGTAGTCTGGGTTTTTTTGTTTGTTTTCTTTAGTTTGTTTGTTTTAAATTCGTGCATACCTTTCTGCTCTGAAATGGATTCACAAAGGATTCAAAATCCTCTGTATGTGTGAGTGCCATGGATACCTTGATGCTGCTGTCAGGAGGATGATCAAAGCCTAGGCAGGTATGGTTAACAACCAAACTTAAACTGGAAAGGATGCCACTACAGTTGAGAACAACAACCTAAATGTACAGTCCAGGCCCACAGGAGGCTGATACCAAATGAAATAGTCTGTGCTGCTGGCTGAATGTGCTGCTGTGAACCTGCTGCAGGGCACACGTACCCAGTGGTGCAAGTTACCTTCCACTTCTACTGCCAACATCATTCCTATTTCCCACCTGGGTATCAAGGACTGGCAACAGCAGTACTGCTTCGGGTGAGACAGCAGCAGGAGTTGTGCTGAGGCCACTAAATTAATTTCACACTAACTATGAAAAAAGCAGAGCAAACTCCAAACTGGCATCTGCTGGAAACCATTCTGTTTCTCACTGCAGATTTTGAGCATGAACAAATATTTATTATTGATAAAATGGATTAATAATTTGTTTCTTACTGAATACATGAACTTGAAAAAATGAACAGCACAAGGACAGACCTCCAACAGAGAGGAGTAAATGTGAAATGATTAAATAGGAAAGGAATGAATAAGCTTAGATGCCTGCCAAGAATCCCATTCCCAATACTGCTGCATGTCTCCACCAGTGAAAACTCCAGGTATTCAGATGTCACTGTAAACATGATCAGTCTCCTTTCTTTCCTTATCTAAGAATAAGAAATAAGGAAAGAAAGAATGAAATGTTATTATCAGTACTATTCAAAACCAAGATGAAAACTGGTGGATAGTTTCACTTTTGTCCTTTACAACACATTCCTGCACTTAATTTAAGAATCGGAGCTATTAGATTAGTTTAGATTATAAGGAGCAATGGAAATCAATTACTTTTATTGTATGGCAGCTACCTCAAAAGTTTCTGATCAACGAAGGTCAGTACACAACAGTCACCAAAGTATTAAACAAACTCCAGTTCCTGCATATTTATTTTTATCTATTGTATCTGATACAAGATGTGGTTTGAATTAGAATCCCCCAAACTGTACTAACTGGAAAACACCTGAAGTACCCTCACACAAAGTAAAATACACTTACTTTGCTAAAGCATGATCAATTGAAGCTCTCATGTATTTGTAGGGGAGGAAATGAAAATAGTATCTAAGGATTATGATACTTTCACTTTGTAAACTCTAATCGTTTTAGTTCATAGCATAAAGATAATTTCCTATAATGGTCTACCCAAACCCTTGAATAATGGCTGACAACATACCCACTAGCAATAAAACATAATGATAGAGCTCATGCTATGAAAAACTAGTATTTGTTTACATAAATTAGCCCCTATTTAGTAATTACACTGCATATCTGCCATAAGGTCAGGCAAAATGTAACCCTGGCAGAAGCGATACTGCAAGCATTATAATCTAGACAGAGACACGTCAGAGAATTATGGGGGATAATTAATCAGTTAATGTTTTCCATGTGTTTCATGACATGTGGAGCCACGATTCTAGAATAAAATGTTTGTACTAATGAAATCACTTCCTTAAAAGAAATTCTACCAACCGCTATTATTCAGGCCAAAGAGTACTAAAAAAAGAAAAATACATAAATACATACAACCCTGCCTAGAGATACACACATGTCTTTCTGTTTTATTAGCAAGTAATTATGTGTTTTCATTAGAGATAATAATACTAGCAAAGTGCTTAAAGTACCTATATATTCAGGGGGAAAAATCGTAAAACAAACTGATTATCTACAGATCATTTTTGTATACACAAATGTGACATACATACAGCAGCATATGCCTCTAAACAACCAGTGCTTCATTCAGGTGTTAAATAAGACACCTAAAACAAGTCATAAATTGCTTTTAAAATCAGAGGAAGATTATTTTTTCCCTGAACTCCTTCAAGGTGGAAATGCTGCCTATTCAACTTTAGGTACTCCAGTTTTTTTGATTAAAGCTCAAACAAAAAAATACTCAACAAAATAAAAAAAAAAATCTTGGAAATCTCTGATTAATTCAGTGCTCAAGGACTCTTTTAGCTGACTCTTCTATAACCTACTTGAAGGCAGAAAAAAAACTACCAGTCCTCTAAAATGTAAAGGAAACAGAAAAAGCAAACACATTGTTCTTGTAAAAACAACTAAAAATTCCCATGTCATTTCTGCAAATGGTATAAAATTTTAGTTCAGAAAATGGTTATCATTCATGTGAATTTCCCTCTTCCCTATTTCAGTGGTGGTGATTCCAGTGGTAGCCACACTCCTGCTGATTTTGCTGGTGGATCCTATGCCTTACGTGTGGACCAGGTGTCCTCAGTGACCTCCACAACCAAGTGGCAGGGAGGGTGACATGATTGCACCTAAGAGTGGGCTAAGGAGGAGTACACTGTTTCCAAAACACATTGATATCCAGCACAGAAGATATCACCCTAGTTACATCACTGTCCTTGATGTTAAATTAATGAAGCTGAACCCTCCTTCTTTAACTTGTCCCAGTTGATCCTTCTCTTGTGTGCAGCAAATATTCACACAAACTCACAAATGTTTGTTCCTGGTCCTGCTGTCGGAGAATGCAAACAGAGCCATTACTCTTTGCTCTGCTCCTTTTATCACACGGGCTATAAAAAGGATGACCTCCCACTGTGTTTGTTAACTAAAAATGAGATCTCCCTTATTTCTGTGGGTTTATGAAACTAAAATACTGCTGAGTTCACAAGCTGTGCCCAAGGCCAGGCAGCTTTAGATCTCTCTCCTCATTGACTGCAAGTGCTCACCTCCGCAACCAGACTGCGAGCACAGGCAGCTGACTCTAACACCTAAGTAACTACCAAAAGTGCAAACAAAATTGTGCATTTTCGCATATTTCCATTGATTAGAAGACACTCCTTCTTAACATGAAATCTGGCAACCAGACACAGAAGGCATCAAAATCAAAGTCAACCAATTTGACTAGTCGACTAAAAGACTTCCTTAGCAGAAATCAATTATATAAAGTGAACACAAGGAATTAAGTTTTTTTTTTTTTGTAAATAAATATTTTCATTATCTATTCTACTGGGTATTTTTACTGCATTAGGGATTTAAAAAAACCCCTAAACTCACGTTTGTATATGCACAATACTTACATTGTGCCCTCTCGTGACTATCTCTTTTGAAACACTTTCCAAATATTGTTCTTTTGTACACAGTAAATCTGATCTAAAGATGGATGAATGACAGCAGGGGGAGAGGAGGAGGTGTTTCACAATACCACTGTCCTTCAAGAGAAAACGCTGAAGCTGTAACCAACTAACTATAATAAATGACTACCTGACAAAAAAGAAATGAGCTGTGAATGTAAAAAAGCTACACTAAGACAAATACTTCAGAAGTACTTTGTCACAGAAATTGTCTGCATGTAGTGTGCAATCCTAGCTAAAAATACTATTATAGAATCATAAAATGGTCTGGGTTGGAAGGGGCCCTAAAGACCATCTGGCTGCAACCTCTCTGCCATGGGCAGGGACACTTTCCACTAGACCAGGTTGCTCAAAGCCCCATCCAGCCTGGCTTTGAACAATTCCAGGGGTGGGGCATCCACAACTTCTCTGGACAACCAGTTCCAGTGCCTCATCACCCTCACAGTAAAGAATTTCCTTCTAACATCCAATCTAACCCTACTCCCTTTCAGCTTGAAGCCATTCCCCCTTGTCACTACATGCTCTTGTAAAAGGACATTGATCAGGCAGATGTTAAATGTTTTCATAGTACAAGGTTATGCAGTTAAAATACTGGATTTTTTTTTAAATTTTTTTTTTTTACTGAATGTATTCTTTCTTTCCCAAGAAAACTTTCCCACCAGTAATAAAGACTTTGAAAATACAGTATATGAAGCTAATTTAGGGAAGAACACAGGGAAAAAACCCCTAAAATCTACAAACCCCCTAAGTATCTGTAACCGACTTTTGAAGAGGGCAGTCTTCCACCTTGCTTTCATATTAGACAGAAATTTAGCACAGACTTTGCTGGCAGAAGACACAAAAATCCTCTGCTTTTGTGCTATTGTTATCTTTCTGAGGCAGTGTTTGCAAGGCTGTGTGTTTATCAATGAGTTGTAGCTCGAAATCAGCATCACCTTGCCCAAGCTTCAAATCCTCTCACTTCACTTGTGTGAGTGTTAGTTTGTATTATGACCACAGAAATATTCAAATTGGATAAAACCAATGAAATTGAATTGAATTAGTTAAAAGCATCACTTGCTTTTTACTTTGGTCTTTACAGAAGCTTCAATTTACCCTCAAATTAACTGCCCACTTTACTAATCCTCTCAGAAAGGGGGAATCCAGTTTATTGCAAGTAGTGGTCTTCATTTCTCAATGTGTTCTTACTAGACTGCCCTCTCTGAACAGCGAAAAATCTTACAAAGTGCTAGAACATCTCTGTGGAGATTTGCAGTGATGATAATAAGAACGCAATCTCAACACTCACCGGGAAAAGTTTCACAAAATATGACATTTGGAAATGATCTGCTTTTCAGTCTTCAGCTCAGACATTCTGAGTGGACTGCAAACTAAGCAGGCCTGGCAGTCTGCAGCCTGTTTTATCACACCCCTCAGGAGCTGTATTTTTATTTTTTAACTTATTTCATCAGGAGAGTTCTTGGGAAAATATTTCCAAAACAGATAAAAGTAGCAAAGTTTGTGAGTGTGATTAGTAGGGACTGCAGCTCTTGGGGCTTCAGAGCTACACTTACTGCTGGAGAGCATTTCTCACCAGCTCTCAGTAGCTCACCAACTTACAGACGTGGAATGCCATCAAAGCCTTCTCTCAGGAAAAGATTTGAGCACTGGCTCAACTTGAGTTGCTGGCATTAATTACTCCTGTGCCTGAAGTCAAACAGTTCACATGCCCACAACATTCTGAAAGGAGGTGATAAAATGTTTACTCTGTGATGCTGGCTGGCTTATCCAGAAGGCTGAAGCAAGCTCAGCACACTTCAAATACATCTCTCTACTGCAAATCCTCAGACTGAGCAAAGAGACCAAATGATCTTCCTGTTCCTAGGCAAAGTTTCTTCAGATTTGAAGCCATTTATCATGAGACAAAGAGGGAAAGTTGCAGAAGTACGCCCTGCCTTTCCTTCACTATGCCGAGCCATGTGTTTTCACATGTTCCTTTTTCATATTGCCTAGTAAGGCAAATAGTTTTAAGCAGGGAAAATCTAGTCAATATAGCAATCACAAGATGAGCACCAAAGAACCCCAAGCTTACCGAGTATTATTTTATTCTCTCTGGTGAAATTGAGTGGGCGTACAAACTCTGAATGACTGTGTTTCTCATCTTTCTTGGGTAAATCCTCATCATCCTCTATCATGAATCACCCTGTCCATGAGTGGTGCCACTGAATTGTCACAATCAGCTTTTCTCTCATGCTGAGACAAATAATATTTTTTGTGGAGCCAGACTATATGAGTTTTTCAAAGTATCCATTCAAAAAGGACCATTCAGGTTTTTTGATAGTCAGCAAAGCCACAACAGAGTTACACCTTGATTCCCACTGACACTTGTGGTGATTCTTCTCAATGGACCCAGATAGCCAAAAAAATTTGGCTCCATCTCTTTATCTTCCCACATAGTGAATGCATGGATGTGCTCTAAAATACATGTGGTACCACACAGCCTTAGGGGGCTCTTCCCAAAAAGAAAACATCTGTGGCACTGTGATACTCAGCTCTGCAGCTGGCCAGTGAGAAGGAGATATGTTATTGTCAGCTGTGCTTAGAGTCAGCTCAAATCAAGCCAGCAGGACACCAAGACTCAGATCATACTTTACTACAGTGTCTGCCAAGCTAACACTTGTTACTGCATAAAACGAAACTGTTCCAAAATGACAAAGACCTCAAACAGCAAAGTTGAAGCCATTTCACAAACAAACAATTTCACTTTCTTCAGAGCATTCACATCCACAAGGCTTAACCTCTGGCAGAAGGAAATGTAAATTAACACTACCTAACCATGCAAATAAGAGTGGACATTTAATTTTCACGTTAGGCACTAGTCAACAGCAGGTATTCAACCTGAAAGGGATTAAAATCATCAAAAGCTGGAAAAATAGTCAGTCATTCAAAATATACTTGAGATATTCAACACCACCCCATATTCAAGCCTAGGGTACATCATAAGCCATTCAGCCTTAGAAGCAACACTATAATTTTGTCATCATTGCTGAGCCTAAGAGTATCACAAGATGCAAGAAAAGGTATATTCATTCTTTTAATGTGTGTGTATAATTTCCAGAAACAGCAAATTAGTTAAATACAGGAAGAACACACCCCTGCCATAGCAATAACTAAATACTTTTAACTGAATGACACCCAGTTAAGTTGCAGATCTTTTTGTCCTTAAAATACCCACATATATTCCTGTTAAAGAGAATAAAAGATGCTGATTGAAGAATAGGAACTAAATTTCATCTAGGTCCTCAATTAGCAGACTCTCAACATATAGGTCCAGTATTTCTATTTGGTATCCAAACACGAAGCCCCACTGACCCATGAGTGAGTTTCCTTGTTTGCCCAGGAACCACTTACGCAGTATTTTGGAGATGTATGTTGACAGATCCCTTTTTGGCTAACTCTGTGCAAAATCAATACATTGGAAGTTTGTTCTGCATTTGAAGGCAGATTTTTGCAGAGCAGCCCAGTGTCTCTTATCAGATAAAATGATGCAGGAAGGAGGTATGCCACCAAAGCTTATATATTTTTAAGTACAGGAAAGTAAAAAGTGGCTGGAATTACATTGTATTATTTTTCAGATCAAAAAAAGAATACAAAGGGCATTCCATATCAGTTTAAAAACAAAATTTGTTTAAGATTTTCATCAGCTTGAGCCCAGAATGAGTTTCCAGAGCTATATAGAATCTGTAGCATCAATTTGATATGTTGAAATAATGCTTTTACCAGGAATGCTGAAGAAGCATTGAAAGTACTACACTTCAGAGTGCTATTTGAATGCCACTGCTATAATTAATACAGTATGACCTTGTATAAACCTTATAAATTAGTTCATGAATATGTAAATTAGGAATAACTACACTGAGAAGAAAAAGTGGGGTGCTTAAATATCTGACACAACTACACATTTAATTCTGTTGGTACTTTTCCCTTGAGTATCTTCTGAATAAAAATATTACAGCAGTAATCAGAGGACACTGATCTATTCCTACTAAAATCTATCTCTCCCCCTGAGTCTTAACATTAGATTTCTACTTCAGCTACATTTCTGAACAATTGCAGTGTTCAGAAAAGAACAATCTCTTTAATACCTTGCAGAAATTCACCTTCAAAACTTTAGGCTTAACAGGGATGCAATCATTGTGGCCTCTTAAATTGGTTTGTGACTTTTTTCTAGACCCGAAACTAGCTTCTTGAAAATGTGAAATACACATTTCCCTGCAGACTGACTCTTATTTATTCCCTATGCTTTTTCCCATTTTGGTTTGTGGTTGGAAGACAAGGAACATGGCCATGAACATTTACATGAGTTAGTGAAAGTTTTAGGCCTTTTTAGCCATAAATCTTGCAGAGTTCACTCCCATGAAAGCAGCCTGTCTGCAATTTGGCAGTGGGGTGCCTCAAATTTGACACTTAAACTCATTATCAGCATCAAAACTACAAATTATTTTCAGTGCTGTTAAATCAGTGATAGTCTAGAAATACTCCAGAGCCTCTGAAAACCAGGATATTGCATTGACACACAGTCATTCTGAGGGCTGGAGCCTCTCCTGTGAGGACAGGCTGAGAGAATTTGATCTGTTCAGCCTGAAGAAGAGAGAGCTCCAGGGAGGCCTCATTGCAGCCTTGCAGTAATTTAAGGGGTCTTTATTAAAAATATGGTGATTGACTTTTTACAGGGCCTGATAGTAATAGGACAAAGGGGAGTAATTTTAAAACAAGAAAGGGGAGATACAGATTAGATGTTAGGAGGAAATTCTTTACTGGGAGGGCAATGAAGCTCTAGCACAGGCTGCCCACAGAAAGGGTGGACTCCCCATCCCTGGAAGTGCTCAAGGCCCCGTCAGATGGGGCTTTGAGCAACCTGGTCTAGTGAAAGGTGTCCCTGTCCATGGCAGGGCAGTTGGAACTAGATCATCTTTAGGGTCCTTTACAACCTATACCATTCTATGAATCTGTGATTCACTGATTAAAATGCTTGCCATTAGGCAAATGCAATTTAGAGTTTCCTTCTTTCTGTATAATTTTAAAAGACAAGAAACAGAAGTTCAGGTCATTTTTCCTCCTGTGAACTATGTTCCTGTATAGTACTTGTGGAGGTACTAGCAAACTTAATAAATTAAAAAAAAAAAAAAATCATCATGTACAAGTACTACAGAACTTCTGAGTGAATATATTTAAAAGTAAGCAATATGCCATTCAGATTTAACCTGGAAAGACAAGATGTAGAAGTTACGATCAAGATACCTTTATATTAAATGGTAAATTATCTGCTAGTTATTTGTATAGTACAAGTCAAGAACCCTTCTCAATTTCTTCAAAATAATGGAGAGCTGTCATTAGCCCCTCCATGTTCTCCACAGCTTGTAATTCCTGGGACCCAAAAATGAAATATTTTTAATTAGAATTAAAGTTTTAATGAAAAGTGATTGAAATTCATAAAAATTGGACATTAAAGCTAAGCATTTCCTTAGCTTCTTGACAAAGCTTTCCTCTGCGCTTGCTTCCAACCCCAGGTCCCAGAGAAATTCCTAAGCTGAGGAGAACTCTCAGCAGAGCGTGTGTTGATTTCACAATGGACATGCCAACATCACCAGTATAACCCTGGACTTTAGGAACTCTCTAATTTGATTCAACACTGTAGAGACGGCAAAATGATGTTTAATTTAATAATGCACATTTAATAGTGCACCATTTAATAACGGTGGGTAACTTGGTAGCAATGTGTTTCACCACAATACATTCCCATAAAGAACCTGGATACTTGGCATCAAATCCGCTGGTCTGATGGTCCTTGGATGTTAAGTGCACCAGCTTCGTAATTTTAATAGTTCAAAACATATTACAAAGACAAGAACAGAGGTAATTAACACCTTCTGCAGGATAAGACTGGATTTGAAGACATTAAGAGGAAAAACTGCAAGTTTTGATTTGGTACTCTTCCTCTTTACAAGTAGATAAACCTGTGTCAGTATCCCTCTATGTATTTTTCTGTCTCCCATATCTCTTGCTTGCTGGAACTGCTTGTAGTAAAAGTCCCTCCCTTGAGTAGGCTGTCTGTGGAAATACACAATTAATTCAAGTTTTGTCCTAACTTTGCATTCTGACAAGTTTCCTTCTGACAGAAAACGTGGGCTTTCCATTATCTGATGGACAAAATTGCAAGGCCAGAGCCTGAGAAGATCTCCTGGGTTCCAGAAAAGCATGGGACGTACTGAGATGGGTTGGTAAGTCCAAAATCTCTATATCCACCACAGCACCAAGAGGAATGGACAAAACGTGACTGCTTTGTTAACAGGAGAAGAATCACAAAATCAGCAGCAATAGTCCTGGTCCTATTGTAAGAAGTCAGCTCCATTCATACTTAACAGCAGATCTTCAGAGCTTGCCCCACTCAGTAAAGACAGAAAGGTATTATAGATTCCATAATCAGCCCTTCTATTCAGCCCTATCTAGGGAGTCCACCCCTGAATGTATACAATATAAACACACCTACACATATGCACATACCCACATCTATCAGTTTAGTCTCAAACATGTTTCACATACATGTGTCTACATATATGTTTCTTTAGAAACTGAACAGATGATGAATAATACAGTCTGTGCCATTTATTTGATGCTGTTCCCACATCTTATTTTGTCAGTATGCAGCAGAATGTTCTATTGAAAACAGAGTACAGAAACAGAAGTTCCTAAGAATAGGAGTCAATGAAGAGAAGATGCTTAGAAGAGAGGAGAAATAAGATAGTGAGATAAATGCATTAGATGTAAATGCCTGTGAAATACATCACTCACCTGCAAACCAGATATAAACATTTGATATTCAAGCTTCACAGCTAACACAAATTGTTTTAACAAGGAAATTTGTTCCTTCCAAAAGTTGATCTATCCAGAAAACACTACTGGGTTTAATTATTCAATTCATGTTTTAAAAGCACTTTTCCCCTTTGCTCTTCTACTTTGAGAGCTTGTAACATATTTATTCAGTTGAAAAATAATTAAAGGTATTTTGTTAAAGGTTTTACAAGTAAGAAAGTATGAAGTATGAAAACTGGAAAGATATGGGGCTTTCTAAACAAACAACTACTTGAATGATACTCCTATACAATTTGTAATCAACTAATGGGATGAAGATAAATATTTTAACAGGTCTTCAGTTTTCACAATTGCCCCTGTACTTTCAATGTATGATGAAAGATTAAATAGAACATGGAAGAAAGAAAAAGCATTTTATAGTTTTGCACCTAAACCCACACTAGAATTTTAAACCAGTAAAGTCTTAAAGTTATTTTAAGTCCTCAGATGATATTCTATTAACTCAAATTCATTTTAAATTAATAGAAAAACAAGGTTCCAGATTGTACATGAGGCAAAAATTCTTGAAAAGTTTTTTGTCTGCAATTTTTTTCAAATAAATCTCTGGACAGGGATTTATAGTTTTGTAATAAGCAAGCTTGAAGTTTCAGGTTTAGACAACCTTATGCAGTGTCTCTCCTGTTGATTTTTAAATTTCAGATTGGGGATTGCAAACCCCCTCCCATAAACAACTGGGATTACAAATTCAGTTTTCACCTGACTATCCCTAATAATTTTAAGTGAATCAGAAACTATAAATCAAAGATACAGTATTTCCCTAACACAAGTAAGAGTCACAGCTGAAATACAAAAGGAAAAAAAGAAGTCGAACTTAACCAGAGCTTAAATATCTTAAATATGTAGCATCTCAGTGGGGAGGTAACTAAATTGGGTGATTACTCCAACACGTAACACTGAGGTCTGGCAATTTATGAAAGATGAATATTTAGATTAAATTCTTAAGTGACAGCTACAATGCTATATTTAGATCTTTGAATTATCTAAACAATTTCAAAGTGTTCAGGTTATGTAAAATTAATTAGTGCAATACTGTATTAAAACTACTTTCTTTTTTCAAATCAGAAAAGTATGCAAAGTGCAGTTTGTAAATAACACCTTTAAGGAAAAGAAAAAATAACAGGAGAAGAAGGTCTGGTATTGCTGCTGGTTTTTATGTGATTTCAGCTGCACTACTGGGTGACTGGAGTTAAGAGACTTAAGAATGTGGTTAAGAAAGATAATGAGTAAAGCAGACATGAGTACTAAAAATTGTAGGTAATAGCCAATTTTTTAATTGAAAAATCATAAGAAATTCTCATCACAAAACTGATCTGCAGAAAGAATAATTATTCATATACTGTTGTGATAAAAACACAAAACAAAGATCTGACTATTCCTTTATAATGGCCATTGCAAAGTACTAATTAACATTGTATATGGGATGAATTATATTGCATCACCTCTCAGATATTATTCAAAGTTTTCAATAGTGAACACACCAGACAACCAGAGTCATAGAAGACTGAAAAAAACCCCAAACCCAAATCCTCCAGGCATATTTGTTAGCATTAAACCTATGCAATGCAACCTAATGTCTCTAAAATCTGCCAACATTAGATATTCAGAATTTGTCAAGTATCCTGAAAACCACTGCTCTTCCTCTGATACTGAGCATTGTCACTGATAATCCTGATGCAAGTGAATTTTAACTGTGTCCCCTCAAAATGAGCTCTAGCAAAAGCAGAAAAAGAAAACAGCAGAGGACAACCAAACCAGAGTCTTAGAAGAAATTCTCCCATGGAAGATGACAATGGACTTTCCATTTAGCAGATAAGCACTGCACTACCTTAGCCAGCAACCACATTACATCTTCTTGATTTACCTCTCTTGTCCAGTGAGATCTTGAAATGGAAATACAAGGTTGTAACCAGACCCAAGTGGAAAGTGTGAAAGCTGTTCAGTTTATTGAGGGTGGTGGGTATTTCAGGAATGCCAGCTAAAGCACTACCTGACCAGAGCATGCAAGCGTCCAATCATCTTCACAGAATTTTCTAATCTTTTCATTCTGACACTTGCTGTTTCCTCCAGCCTACAGTCCCATTACATGAATTCTGCAGAAGAAACCAGTTACCATCTGTCTTGGTTTGAGACACCCCAGGACACCATTTCAGGGGTGAGCTTGCACTTTTCTCTCTTGCACCATCTCAAATTTGACATTTTGCATAGAGAGAGATATTTTCAACAGTGACTGGGGAAAAGTAAGCAAGAAAGTTACCGCTGGTGTAAAGCAGAACTAAGTTTCAACCCAAATGTTCTCGCTCTGCCAAAGAACATCCACACAGACTCAGTGGGATGAAACTATCTAAAGAAGATGGATGGAGGCCAAAAAAAATCTGAAGCCATTAGAGAGGATAGAAAGATGCATTTGGGAAATAGTGAGGGTTTGATATCAGAAAGATATTAAAAAGCCATACTATGATTGAAGGGCCTGGGTTTAGAAAGAAGACCAACCTGCTCAGGACAGCAGTTTGAGCTGCTGCTACAGCTACCTGGGAAGGATTCAAGAGTTATAATATGCACAGTCTTTTGCAGGCAGATATGAGCTTATTTTGCACGAGCTGACCAGAAGCCATTCTGCTATGACAGCATCCCATCAAGCGCTTGGTAGTAAGCCTTGCTGCAAAGCAGTGTGTATTAGATCAGGCACGTACCATTCTCACGTGGCCCCCAGTCCTCAGGCTGACCCAGAATGCAGGCTACAGTAAGCTCACATCAGTTTGCAAATGGGCGTGCACATACACTCTCAAGAAAAAAAAAGAAAGAAGAAAGATTTCAAGACCAGTGTGCAATGAATCCATCAACTAAGAGGTAGGAAAAACTGAAGTTTGCAGATCAGGGATGAGCATCAGTCCCTGAGAAGCAGTCAAGAAAAATTAACAGGAAGATGGAGCTTATGGTGAGGGGAGATCAACACCAGACATGCTCATTCAGAGAGGGGACACTGTAAAGCCCCAAATTTATAACAGACGCTTCTTTCAGAGGCAGCTCTTTAACTGAGACACATTAAATATTGGAAATGTGAGACTTTTAACTCAGTAAAGGTCTTCGTGTAACACCTTCTGTCACCTCCTGGCAATTATGGCAACTTTTTTATTTGTAGTGATTTGAATGCAATGCAACAGTTATACCATAAACTCTTTTCAGAGTCAAAGCAACTCAGGTACAAACCCTGGCTTCGGTCACATACCCCAAGACAGCTGGTATTCCCATAGTCACACCTGCATTGAAGTCCAATACTGCAACACTGCATTTAAGTCCAGATTTGCAATATGAAAGTTATTACTTTCTATCTTTCATTCTCTTCTGATTGCATATAAACTGTCAATAATATTTATTGCTTTTTCCCTTAAACTTCTCAAATATTATTTTGGAAAAGGAGACATTTCGTTTCATGAAACAGCACAAAGACAAGAAGGCTTGCTACAGACACATAAAAAATACTGCTATTTTACCTTGCCTCCTATCAATTTTCTTTTTTATTCAGCTCTTTAATGTATATCTGCTTTGGATGCAGCTTACAACATAGATTGCATTATTGATACATACTATTCACTGTGTTATTTTCTGTGATGTATGTAAAATATTAACTAATCTACTTTCAAGTCTCTGGAATAGACTACAGATTATTTTCTCCAATATACCTGGAGAAGAAAAAAATCTACGCTTAAAGGAACTTGCCTATTATCTTAAAATATTTCAAGAAAATAATAAGCATTGGAATTCAGAAATTGCTGTGACTCAGTCCTTTAGTAAGATTTTATCAGAACTGAAACTCTTCTTTCTCATTCTACTTTCGTTCTCATCTACAGTGACTTTTAGGAATGGATAAAATTGCACATATTTATATAAATGCACCTTTGCATTGCATATACAAGTTTGGCATAGAAACATAAACATAAATAGTTATCATAATTGTTAAGGATCTATTTAAGTCTTTTGGTTGAAAAAACATTAAATTGGTTGGTCTCTTATTGGAATTAATATGTCATCTTCACAGAGCATAAAAAATCTACTTTATATATTTATCATAGCTTCAATAATGGTATCTGAAACCTTAAGACATTTTACTTTTTGTGAACATCTTCATTATTTTTTATACTGATTAAATTGGGTGTAATTGTGAGAACATATCAGCTTCATTTAAGCAACTGGGGAAATAGGACGAATCTACAAGGGAGAAAATATATGCAATATATAAGCTTGGATGAAAGCAGCTAAGAAAAGAAAAACAGAGAACGCCCAAGAGCCCTTCTAAAGATTGTTTTTTAATGATCTGAAGCTTGTTTTCTAATTAATTTCCAACTTTAAGTTTACATCACTGAAAGTCATTGTCTTTGCTGACAAACCAATTATTTAGTTTACACATGCCAAAGAATGAGAAATCCCAATTCAAACAAACGCGATATGATTAAGGTAAAGCAAAGGTTTTGAAGAACTCACCTTAGGCACCCAGTGGCATTGCGCAGCACCTGTGACGAATGGAGCTGTATTTTATGATCATCCTGGAGTGGAGAGTTTTCCCATCCAGAGTGAGGGATGATCACTGCATTGGTCAACACTGCAAGGGCATCCTGGATGATTGGCATTTTCAGTGCATCACAGGAGGAGAGATTCCAGAGAACTCCTACAAAAAGTAAAAGGACTAGTAACTAACACTTCTCCTAAACAAGTTTGAATGGTTTTTTTGTTTAAAAAAACCCAATCCAAACCAATATATTTCACAGCACTGTTGTGCTTAATTTAGCTGTTTCTTCCAAGAATAAAAGAGCCTACATTGTAGATGGGTCTGAATGACTCCTGCACACTTTTGCAGTGGGAATACAGCTTTAAATACAAAGCATGTAGTCACAGCAACACTGGAAATTTCTCAGAGCTCTGCCTAAAAGCTGAGTAGCTGGTTATGATCTAGGTGTACGCAGGCTGTGAAGCACACATGGAATGAAGGCATATTACAAGGAACTTTTTAGGGCTTGGTCTTCAGATATCTTCCTTCTAAGTAAAATTAATAAAAACCAGTAGCAGAAAACAGGTTCCAATAAAACTTTCACTTCTGATAGATACACATTGAGAAAACAAAACCCCAGCCCTGTGATCTTCACTGTAATGGAAGTAACTGTCTAGGCTAGTTGGGACCACAAGCAAAAAGACTTCCTCTCCACAACCCGATACAGTAGTATTATACCAGACTTCAGCAAGTAATTTTATATTTTGTAAATATTTAACAATACAAAGTTATAGAACACTATAATTTTTACATGGAAATGGCAAGCTTAATGGTGCAACTAACACGGAGATCTACTGGAGTTTAAAGAAACCAAAATCCCTTCCGTTGCAATTCATAATGTGCCAAAGAAATGAAAGAGAAATCAAGAGCTGAAGTTTTCTAAGCACAGCTGCAAAGATCAAGGTCATTGCAATTGTGCCACACAGGAAGCAGGTGAGAAATTGTTAGGAGCAAAAGACACCCTACTTCCCATTCCTATATTTATATATTTGTGTATTTGATGGAAAAGCACGTGTGACTTTTGTGCTGCACCAAGAGCTTGCTGCTGCTGGGCAGCTCTTAGTGCTGGGGGAAGCTGGAGGACAATTTGCTACTCTGAAGAAGCAGTGGTCTTTATTTTAGCCCAGCACCCTCCCAGGAGCAGCTGCAAGAGGAAGCCTGCCTCATCATGCCCCTCCCCTTGCCAACACACATCCTCTTCTCTAGAATCCAATCCTATCCCTCCCTATTCTCCTCCCCAAAGGACAATAGCCTGGCCCCACATCTGACCTTGAGTGGCAAAGTTGAGTTTTGATTTTATGTCTACCAAAGTTTTCAACCAAAAGAGCAAAATTATCACCACCATCATCATTGGATATAGGAGGTTACAAATATGAACACTACGAAAAATCCAAGGGAGTGGTGTGGGAGGAAAATGCTGAAGGAAGGCCTTAGGAACACAGACTCAGACATTTATAAATATAAGCAGCAAGAACACTACTTGCTCAAGGCTTTCCTTAGCATTCTGTGCTTTGACAGAGCAGTGTAATTAACAGGAATCAACCCACATTTTGGGTTTCCCTTTAAAATTAATTACCTCTATGGGGAGACTGTTTCAGCTATACAATTTCATGTTTAAATTATTTTATATGGAACTGTCTGCAAAGGCAGTTACACAGTTTAATATAAAATGTAGATCAGTATACTCGTAAAAAAAACCCCATTAAAATAATCTGCATGAGGCAGGCAGACTTTAGTTACAGACCAAAAAAAAAAAGCAGAAATAGAAGTAATTTTCATTTTAATATTCATTTTTTTCATTTAAGAATTGCCACTTTAAAGGTAAGAGTCTTTGTTTGAATTCTATTCTGAATGTTCTTATGAAAAGGAATTCCATATTTAAAGGAATAAAGACTTTCATAAGGATACTTATACTTGCTTTTCTGTGACCTGTTCTTGGCAAGTTTTAATGACACATCTACTATTCTTGAAATACCTAGCATTTTGCTGGGTTTTGACAGTAAAAACAACAATGTGGTTGCCTTTTTTTTCCCATTTATCTAGACAGGTGTAAATGATGTGCATGGTATAAAAGCAGAGAATCAGAATGCAAATCCTTCCCCCTTCAAGGTTCAATTCAGTTCTTATGCAAGACAATGTGCTGTAACTTTGTGAAGAAGCCCTGTTTGGAAAGTGAAGCAGAAGAGTGTTTTGATGGCAACAAAACAATACTCTGGGCTTCAAGAACTAGTCATGAACTGGAAAAGCAGAAAAGAATACAAAAGAGGCAAACATAAGAGCCCCATCTAGAAAAAAGCTTAAGAATGTGTATGTCGTCAGCATTTTCTATTCACTTCAGATTCTTGCTAATTTAAAGTCACATAAACATCATGGTATTCAGCAATAGTTGAGCCTAGACATATTCTTTAAGCCCTCTTTCTCTCTGATTTCTCTGACTGGAAAACTAAACCTTCATAGTAACAGGATGATGGGAACACCAGGCTAAAACAGCGATTACACCTTCTCCTAAAATGATTTTAAGTAAAGGCAGAAGCAAGCAAAATTTAAGTCAAGGCAGAAGCACTGCACAGAAAGTCTGATGCTTTCTTCGGAGTTTTTGCTCCTTACAGTTTTAAGGAGTGAGATAATCTTCTTCCACCCCAGAACAATGAGTTTTATCTACCAAGAACATGAATGCTAATTTTTCTACTGACAAGTTCAAATTTATTCTCACAAGCAGTGCAGTCTGCTTGCCACGTGCTGAGGTTTCCATTCTACATGCCTCCTTGTAACCTTCTTAATTAAGGCTATGAAATTATGAAAGGGCACTGGCAATTCACTTCTCATTGTTTTTGCTGAGGATGACCTGGAGCTAGATTTATGTGGGGTCTGAGGAGATGATCCATTGCCTTGACTTTGCAAGGGAGAATGACAATAAAATAAATCCTTTACCTGACACACCTTCCATTATGGAGCTACCTTTTCACCACATGATTCTGAATGTATTTTCCAAGCATCTATGCATGAAATGCCCTTTAGGGCTCCTGTAAGAAGCTGCTTACTGAGGCCATGTGACACCTTACTCTGAAAGCCCTGACTGAACTGGGTTTCCGAGCACAACAAAAGAGTCTGCAATAGCCTTAGAGGTGCCTTGACTGACCCCTGAAGAATTTCCATTGTCATCCGCTGCCCACAGGAAGGTAAGGGACTGGACTCACCAGCGACTGATGACAAAAAGGGGGACCCACCCAACAACACAACAGTCCAACTCAACCGTTTATCATCCGTAGACTGACTCTTGTGAGAAGTATGAAATAAAGAACTAATCAGTGCTGAACATCTCTTAATCACTTTCATTCATATCTTATCTTCTTGCTTTTAAAGCTGAGGCATTCAGATTAAGCATTTTGTGTCCCATTTTCAGATCACTTTTGGTTGTATTGAAAGACTTGCAGAAAGACAAAAATATCTAAACCAGACTGAACAAGTAAATTTGCAGGTTGAAGTTTTTCACCCTTACATATAATAAATGGAAATACAGTAAAAAAGTATTATGCAAACTCATTTTAAGTTTAAAACTGAGGAGAAACTGGAATTGAAAATATTCAGTTGATTCCAGTTAGAAGATGGATTTTGGGTCTGAGTATCAGTCTAGCAGACAATAGATGAAGGATTCTTAGGGAAGTCTACAGGATTGCTCGCTCTGGAGATCTTACTGCATCAAGTTGCATCTTCTGGAGCAACTTATCAGAGGACATGCTACTGCTGTGGTCAACAGGTTGCTCAATTTAATGGAGCAGTCTGAGCCAAAACCCCATAATCTCTGAATCAGGCTGGAGCTCCAACTCACGTTGATTAAACACTTCAATGCATTTTTGTGCTGGTGTTTTAGTTAGAATTGGTATATGTATATCTGTAGTCAGATATAACTCAAGACCTGATAAGCCACATGCTACCTGTATTCCATTCAAAGTTAGGAAAATAGAGATCATATACATCTATGCAAAAAACACCACCATAGCAAGAGAATACATGCAAAACCACGGAAGTCTAACCAACTATTTAGTTCACGATTTAATGTTACCTCAAATTATGACTTTTATATATATATATATATA
>VWZT01003809.1:207512-221648 GCA_013397055.1 Pachycephala philippinensis | reverse complement strand
TTTTTTTTTTTTTTTCTTCTTTTAAATAACTTTAAGGAGTTAATAAGTTTGTTTTCATATCGCTGCTGTAGGCAGCAAGTTGTCAAGGACAAATATTTCTGGTAAAAAAAACCCCAGTTGTAGGATGTTAATAAAGTTACAGTTGTTAAATAGAAGATTTCTTTTGTATTTACATGATAACAAGAACTGAGAGTTGTAGGAAAGATAGCTTTTGAAAAGAAGAAGTAAGCAATTAATTGTGTAATATTTTCAGAAGAATCAGTACAGTAGCCAGAAGGCTACATAGAGAAGGACATAAAAACACAGCCACAGCCATAACAAAAGATCCTTTTGCGAGTGTATCTAGAGTGTGGAGTCCAAGGACTCAGTCAAATAATTAATTGAGACACAATTGCCTTTTTTTTTTAATACATACCTACATTTGCATAACAAATGCAAACATATCTGTCTGGAGAATCAGATGTGGCAAGTACCTAACAGCTGCTTATTACAAAGCAGATATTGCTGATTCCTGAAGGGAAAACTGAATTAAGTTGATCTCAGTCTTACTGGATCTGCTATAAAAATTCCCAAGTTCTTTTTCATACAAGACAGAATTTGCCGATGGTGGTTTTCTCCAAAATCACATATCCCAGAGGATGCTCTCCTTCCCCCTTTCTGTTTATTTTCTTAAAAATACCACTAAGAACACAAGGGACTTGTAACACCAAAATGAAATGATTCCTCCATAAACTAGTAGAAGTAAAACACCAGTGGGAGACCTTAAAAAGGTGAAATGTGTTAATGGTGTCATTACCACTTGGTCACCTGTTGCCATGAGTGCTAAGGAAAGTGCATTTCTCAAACCCCAAGCTGCTGTTATAGCAACTTATCACCAGCTCTTGGCAGGACTCCTTGAGAGATCATGAAGTATATAATTTACAGTTTGCTCCTGGGAAGTATACTGATAAACCAAGCTAGAATAAAATGACTCCAAATGGGTGACATTCTTAAGCTTGAATTTCCTGGCTTCTGGCTGGTTTAAATCAGAAGATGTCATTTTATTTAAAATATTAATTTTGAGATAATTAATGAATTTTTAATGTACTGTTGCCAAATGATACATGATCTATACCTGGCTTACTTTCTTCTTGTGTCCATTTCCTGTTGCCCTTTCCTGTTCCGTCTCTTCTCTCAGGAACCCAAAGCCATCAAACTTAAAGGGATTTGAGGTGTCACAGCAACTCCTTTAAATTAAGCAGGGATTTCATTAGAAACAGCAGATACACAGCACTTCCAGAAATCTTGGAGGAAAGCAATGGTGCAAAATGTGGAAGAGCAGCTGATTGTAGAGCCAACATGCTGGGTTTTGCCTCAGCGCTTCTGGCTGCTCCTGGAACATTGACAAGCCTGAATTCAGAGCCCGTGGTCTGTGCCAAGACAAGCTTTCGCTTCTGCTGGACTACCTGTCCAATTTGCTACCCTACAGTAGTTTTTTGCTGCCTATCTGCTTGTGCTGACCCCACAATGGGGCTTGGCCACAGTAAACCAGGTGTTTTGCTGTTGGGTTGCATGACGTGATAATTCCTGCTGCCTGCAGATCTGGGATTCTCATCCAGCTTTGTGCCTTTACTGGCCAGATCCTTCTCTCGATAAGAGTATTGATATTTTTGCGCAACAGTCAACTTGGAGAAGATAAAATGAATTCTTGATGTCTGAACAATGGAGATTCCTTGTATGTGTGCTGTATGTATAGATTAAGATACGTGCTGTGTGCACACAAGGGATTCCATAAGTGTGGATCCAGAAGCCCTGCTAAATAAAGCCTAGTGTATATTTTAACTGAGTAAAATATACAAGGCTGTATATTGCAAGCTTGCTTCTTCAATATGATATATATACAAGGCTGTCCACTTGGCCCTTTGAAGGAAAAACAAATGAAGACATTTTGTTTCCTGTATTTATGATCACAATATGACACAGCTAAACAGGAATTTAAAAAAAAAAAATTATAATTAATGGCAAGTATTTTTTAAGTCCATGGTGAAATGGATGGGTGTGTAGTCTTATCAGGCTTGAAATTTATCAGACATATCTGAATTATGACCTATTTGTTACTGATTGTTACATTTCTTTTGCATAATCATTGTTAGGCTCCACTTATGCTATTACAGCTGCTCTATTTGTGAGCTATATCATTTGCCATCATATAGTGTTTCCATCTGATATTTAGATAAGTGGAGACATTTTCATTTTTTGGTAAAATAAGATAATTTAATTTTTCTTATTCCATGCTCCCAATTTCCCAACCTCATTTGTCTGCTTTAAGTGTTTACTGCTTTCTATCTGCTTTCTATCTTCTATACTGCATGCATTTAGGGAGAGGAACTGTCCTCTATGTTATCTGTCTGAAGCTGAGGTTAGATTGTCTCCGAGAGTGGCTGTACGAATCACAAAACTGTAACAAGAGTCCTGTTGTCTAACAGCCACGTATAGCTTAGTTTTATATTAGGGGTAGGATGAGTCATGTTGTCTACATCTGTCTAGTTTCACCTTCTAATCTACAAGCTTTGCAAGCATTACAGAGTTTTAAGCACCTAGCTGCTTAGCTTCCTAATTCTCCTTATGTAGTCAGCAGAGAGATGCAGGCTCTTCCCAGAGCACAGTCCAGAGCATCTGCATTGGGCTTCACCTGGAACGGGCCCAAGCACTGCTCTGTACCTTGAGGAAAGAGTGATTACAGTGTGCAAGCGGTGATCATGGGAACTGTGTTAAGGGCTGCTTTATTGCTGCTGGGTACCATCAAATCACTTGATCTGTAGCTGATCTTACTTACCATATGAAATTTAAAGCAGTGATTTGGAGAAAACTGCAGGCTAATAGATTGGTTACTTAGAATAAAACAGTGCATGATTGTGGGATATATAGTTAATTTAATTGGCATAGTCGTTTTAGTTGCAATTAAATAAAATATTTCAATGGCACTTATCTCCATTTTGCTTCCTAACACCATCAAAAATAAATACATAGTGTTTTAGCATTCAATGATTTCACTTCCTCACAGAACAAATCAGTGTAATTAGAATATTATTTGGATGGATATTTTTAGTATCTGT
Source organism: Pachycephala philippinensis (assembly GCA_013397055.1). NCBI lineage: Eukaryota > Metazoa > Chordata > Aves > Passeriformes > Pachycephala > Pachycephala philippinensis. The sequence continues at coordinate 218,553 of VWZT01003809.1, read as the reverse complement.
ATACAAATAGCATTTTTCTTCTGTAATATGTGGCAATTACATTTAAGCAAAATCTTGCTTTTTCAGCATGATATAGACTTAATAACAAGTACATTGTAATTAATATTGTAATCAATGTAATTCCAATATCTAATTAATATTGCAATTCATGGTGTAGCAGATGAAGGAACTATCTAATATCATACACACAGTTCAATGTTGGCTAGTACCTACAAATCCTCATAAAACATTTTCAAAACCACTTAGTAATTGCTTCGTTTAAATTGCTAAGATCAATGTTAAAATATCCCCTAATTTGCTTTTTAATAGAGAAATTATCTCTGTCTTATAGAATTGTCATTAGATTTGACACTCTATTATTTTTGAAGAAATTTGGCACTTCATTTTTTTTTTTGAAGCAAATGTTCAGAAAAGAACAATGTCACAGAAATGAAATTGCACTGTTTCAGTGCCTCAGTCACCCTCAGAATTTAGTCCTATAGAGCTAGAAGATAATATTTAGATTACTAAATCATTTGTTGAAATGAGAGTGGTGACAAATAACAACCTCTCCCTGAAAGTGATTTTTTTCTTTTTAAGGAGATATTTAGAGGCTCATGCTTGATATTTTTCCTCTACAAGAAATTTGGAGCACATTTGGTAGATCCCCTTAGAATTGCATGTACTCTTAATTAAGAGTTTTCTTAGTAAAACAAAATCTAACAGGCAAGCAAATATACTCAGTTTTATCTAGAAACCTGGTCATCAAAACTGTACTGTAAGCTGTGGTTCTGAGAGCTTCCTATTTCTCATTTTCTCCTACAATTGTTAGTTTTGGTCATGGTTCCAAGGCAACAATCGTGAGTCAGATCCTCAATAATTATGATTACAAACATTTCTCTAAAAGACCTACTTCAGGCCAAACAAGCTTGGGTAAACCACAATCCCAATGTAATCTTTCTCAGGTGTACTAGATAATATCGGTTGTGAAGTGTTCTGTTGTGAAGCTGTATCTTTATGAACACTTCCTTCAAACATATGCTGCAAATCGAAGCTATGTAATGATGTAAAATATTTAAATAATTTTTATTATCTTCAGCCTTTAAACATTCTTATGCTGGTCTGATTAATTGTCTTTTCTTTTGCTTCCTTTAGCTAAGCAGCCTTGCAGGAGGCAAGGGGGATTCATCTGACCAAATATAAACTCCTTTTAGTCAATAAAGAAAACAGGTCTTTTTAGTGCACAATTAATTTTATTGTTAAATGACTGTTTTAAATTACATAAATTAATCTCACCCTGAAAGTGCTCATTTTTTGTGTGGATTATGGAGAAGCCTTGATACAGGAACCAACACTGCAGATGTCTAATGTGGGGTTTGGTTTAAGATACCTAAATCTGGATGTCTGTAGATACCTAACTGAAAGCTTGGTATCTAGGTGCTGCTATAGTCAGTGAAGTCTGGATAAGGATTCAGGGTGGATGTCTGTTTTAGGGTGAACTGGATTAGTTCTTGAGGTTCAGTTCTCTGCACTGATCACCTCTCCATTGCCTATGAAAGGCACTCCAGGTATATGGTGAACATATAAACACCTAAGAATTAACACCTAATTTCGGTGCCTTAAACTACAAGTTGAGTCCAATACTCCTGTCTTTCACTCATTTCATTTCACTTATACATTTTTAAAGGTTTTTCTTGAGCTAGTCAAGTAATCTTAAACCCAGTTCTGTCTAGTTTATCTTTTCTGCAACACTGAATATCCTTTTTGCTTTGGTTGTCTATAATAGTATCTGCATATCTTTAGTGTGTTTGGATTTTTTCATCCTCTCACAAGCTCTGTTTATCACCAATATATAGCAATATTCATCATTGCCAGAAAGTTGGTTGCATTACTGATAAAATTCCCTAAAACATCTCTCACGTTACCATATTGCATGGTGGGCAGGACCTTATTTTCTCCTTCTCACACCTACATAAAGCTCATTTACAGGGCATGTTGATACATTTCAGATGGTGATAAACTGACAACATTCTAAATTAAATTAAATGGTAGCACATATCACTTTTTTTTTTTAATTTATAAAAACCAAACAAACATGAGAGCAGAAAAACAGAAAGTAGATGAACCTTTAGAAAAATCACTAGTAACTTTTACATCTAGATTTATTATTGGATCTCTGATAGTTTGAACTCTTTCAGTGTTTCCCTTTTCTTGTTTCTACAACCTTACTCCAGTAGTCTTTATATTTCTTTGCTCCTTTAAAAAAAATAATTTCTTTTCACAGCTTCTGTGGTCTTCAATAACTATTCCATATCGCCCTATGCCTATTCCTCCTTTCATTCGAACACTTAACTGAGTCACACCTTTTTTCATGCTTTACAGTCTCACCTCTCCTACTAGTCCCAATTATGTCTCAATGTAATTTTTTTATTTAATTCTAAAATACAGAGTCCCATTCTGTGAACACTTGCTGGATGGCTATAAGTCTGTTGACTTCAGTCAGAGTTTATAAAGTAAGAAGTTCAGACCTTCCAAGACTTTTAAATGGAAACTGTAGGTATGCCAAGTTAAATTGTGCTGTATTTTACATTCTTTCCCATTCACTATTAACCTAGGAGTAGTTAAGTTACCATGAACTCCTTTGATATAGAAAATCATACATTTCTTTTCTGCTTCTGGTGTTGACAATATGCAATAAGCTGGAAGCTTTAGTTACGTGAGCGTGAGTGAAAATAAATATCTATTAGAAGCAGTCAAGAGTAAGGCATTTGGCCATCTATCCTACTGGAAGTGTTTAAAATTTACATTAAAAAACCCCGTGTTAATGGTTTTTCTCACTGTTAATAAAAAATGGTAGTAAAGAAAACAAATATTGGATGGCTAGTTTATTTCTTATCAGAACTCTAATTTTGAAATTTCAGGAATCAGTCTAGTAGCAAGTGTCAGAGTAAATAAATACTTTCTATACTGATCTGTGCCACTTACTCAGCTGTATAAGGATGCCTTCTGTCTACAGCGTGTGCATTATCAGTTCTCCAGACAGGACATCCAAGCTCACACTTCACAAGAAAAGTCCTTTCTTTTTCTTTCATTGGCTGGGGAGTAATGGCCCAAGAAGGGATTTTACTTATGCATTTGTTCTGGTTGCCCAGAAAATGAAGTGCTCTAAAGCAGGGTAGCACCTTGGGAGTCACTGGCATTAGGACAGATTATGTCAGCTGAGGAGCCGGAGTTGAAATAAATTGAGAAAGTTGATTGTAACTGTGCCATTGTATATCTGGAAAAGTATTAGAAGTCCCTCCATGTTTTATTGTGACTGCATGTAGATATGATTTTTAATGCCTTAAACCTCCTTAGTCAAGATCTTAGTTTTAAAAATTGTTATTAAACATCTTTGCCCAAAGTATTTTTATATTTGATATAACACAAGTGTCACCTACATTTCAGCAAATATGCACTGTGATTAAAGGGTATAATCTCTCAAGAGAGGTTTATAATCATTTTAATTAGCCTGGACTTAATAAAAAGACTTAAGGGATTTAATAAAAGGGCATTAAGAGATTGCCAAAGGGTTAAATATATATATTTTTATAAGAAAAATTGTAAAGCTTCTGTGGCTTTGAGGTGGGAAGGTGGGAAGACTTAGTGGGAAAAGAGGAGGAGGTGAGCAAAAGTCAAGATGAGGATTAGTGTCAATTAAACTTCCCTTTGAACCTCCTAACTTGCATATGCAGAACCTGACACAGCTGAAAATATTTGCAATTTCCTGGGCCACACAGACCCTGAGAGGTTGATGTACAGCTCACTGACCTACAGGAAACTGCAAGGGAGCGAAAGAAAGGTATAAACCCAGCCAATTTCTTCTAGCTCAGTGCTAAGACATTTTAGCTCTAGTCCAGGGGAGAAGATTTGAGTGAGTGAGGGAATTCTGAGAGTCAGTACATTAATTTCTCAGGCCCCAAATATTTTGTTTGGTTTTGATCTACCTTAGATCAAAACTAAACAAATTCTCTGCCCTAATCCTCGTCCTCTGCTCTTAAGTTTCAGGTTAGCATAGAATTCAGTGTTTTTCTAGTCTTCTAGGATATAATAAATGTAATAAGAGATGAGAAGATGAAAGTGAACCAACAATCTCCAGACAGGAAATTCTATACCTCTTACAAAACAAGGCAAAATCCAACACGCAAACACCTAGAACATTGCCTCACTTCACCCTTATACTGAACTAAACCTCAAGCCTTATCCAGAGAGATAAGGTGGAGATCTAAATGTAGATACCTGAACATAAACCAGCATGAGTTCTCTTGAAGGTTTTGTTGGCTGGAAATAAAATGAGTTGCTTAGATTTTCCAGTTGGGGTTAGCACACATTTCTAATGTGTTTTCCATTTCCTAACACTACAGTCTTTCAATGCTGGGATAAATCTTTTCTCCTGGTTGTGGGCATTCCTGTAAGCCTCAGGGATAGACATTCTGCACAAGGAAGCACAGAGGAGTGCCTTGGGGCTTATAAAGCCTTTTTTCCCCTGTATAGAATTCTGGATAGGAACAGACTTCTTGAACAATTTCGTACAACCATGTACACAATCCACATCTAGTAACGCTTTTCTCTTCCCTCTGTCCCCAGAGACTACACCTCTCATGGGCAGAGAAACCTGATGTTGGCATCAGCATTCAGAAAAGAAGATTAAAACACAAGATTGCAAGGGAAGCAAATCTGTGCCCACCTTTATCAATGAAAATACCACTAAAGCTTCAGATAAACGTGGCAATGTAACATTATTAAAAAAAAAACAATGCCAGCATCTGTTCATACACACCTGTGCATATCTCTGCTTTCTTACTTCCCACCTCTTTATTTGTCAGTGAAAGCTACAGAAATTTGGCCAGAGGCACTCAGCTCCTCCTATAGTCTGTAAAATGCATGGGGATGTTTTTTAAGTCTATACTAAAAAAATTATAAATTTGAGAAAAACATTTTCTCTAGCATGAAGGCATGAGGAGAGCTGAAAAAATATGTATGTTTAGCTCATGCTCTGTTCATTGATCAAAGCATAATTGTTTCCTCACTTTTTTGAGATGTGCTAAAAATGCAAAGCAATAGCCATTTAAAAATTATTTTTGGCAAGCAGTGACTTGAGATGGCAAGAAAAGTGGAACAGCAGAAAAACTTGTATATTTTAGATAACTGGTATGCTTAACCAGTTCTTGTAGCAGAAATGATATAAAATGGAATTTTGAGAATTTTGAGCAGGTCCATGCAACCACACTAGCTTTGTTCTGAATTCCATGAGGTTGTAATTCAACCAAACACTACCAAGCAAAACAGACGTATTATTCTGTTAATGAATGAAACCTAGAGGGTTTTAATGCTTCTGTGGAAAGAAATTGATTCACTGCAGACTAATTCAAGGCGTTGTTTCTCTCTTGGCAGAAACAAACACGCAAACAAATAAATTTCTAGGCATCTAACCTGCAAAACAAAGCAGTTTGTTTGTTTGTTTGTTTGCTTGCTTGTTTTTAATGCTGGGAGCTTCTCATAAATAGTAAAGCCAGCTTTTGATTTTTCTTTTCCTTTGGCTAAGAGTTAAGAGCCTTTAGAGTGAAAATATAACCTATGAATTGTAAACCTTCTGAGGAAGGAACTGTGTTTTCCTTTATTGTGGACACCAGTCAGCTCTACTGAGTTTCCATGTCTCAGAAAAGGTCCTAGAGGTCTGTCTGAATTGCAAAAACACGTTAAAATTTCAGTCATATCTATACATGGACAGGTTAAAGCAGTGGGAGCCTTATGCACTGCAAGCATTTCACACTGGCTATCTCCAGGCCCCTTGTCTGTCTTGGTTGCTGGCCGAGGACGGGGCTGTGGCACAGCCAGTGCCCATCTAAGTGTTGGCTGGTGCAGTTCCACCCTCCCTGGCAGTCACGAGTCAGATTGGTTTAAATTGCTGTGCAGCCACAGCTTAAATTATCTAACCTGGCTTAGGTAACTCAGGTTGAGAACACACCTTCCTTTGTGGTGTGTTTCAGCATGACTTTCATGTTGGTTTTATGTTTCCCACTAAAACACAGATTGGTATGGAAAGTGCATGTACTCAGAGGAACACTACTGAGTTCCACCAGAGATTTAGCCTTTGGCTACAGCAGGCACAGCCCTAAGTCCTGAGAAAATTCCATATACTCCCTGTGACTCATTTCTGCATACCTTGCCCAGGCAAAGCTTCCACTTAATAGGATATTTTTAAAAAGGGCCAGACTAGCAGTTACACAGGATATAGCTGTCAGATTGTCAGATCAAGAAAAGTCAGTTGGCTTTGGGGGGGAGTCAGGGGGTACTACACAGTGTTTTCATAGCATAGGCAGTGGAAAATGTCCCTTGTAATAGTATTAGGGTTTAAAAAAAAAGGTGAGCAAAAATGCATAGGCCTTATTTTTAAGGTTTTTCATCATTCTTGTCCTACTTTGTATAAAAGCACTTAAGTCCATGCTGTATCTTAAATACCTAGGCAGTACTATGAACTTAAATTTCATTTCATTACATTTAAGCACACGCTTAAATGATTTGCTGGATCGAGTCCAGAATGCTTGCTGAATCAAACTGAAATACAGCTATGTCTGTTCTTCCTCCTTAAACAAACAAGCACTAAATGAAATACAATAAAATAACATTCCCAGAGAAATCCTGTGCCACAGAAAGAACTGCTGCATTGTTGTGTCAGTAATTTGCCTAATGTTCAGTATCTGCGCTGTTCATACAAGTGTAATGCAGCAGTAATTAGGTAAACATTACAATTTTATCCTCATGTCATACTGGGCATAGTTTTGTAGAGGAAGAAAGTAAAATGTAAAAGGAAAGGAAAAAAGTAAGAAAACAAAAGCTGGAAATGTCATTCCAAATTGCTTGAGTGAAGCTCACGAATGATATTGCAGCCTTGACAGCAGCAGTGGAATCTTGAAAAAATCTGGATTCACTTCCCTCAGTGCACGATGTGCAATCCAGGACATGCGAAGCAAGACTCAGCTCACAGAGATACAGATGCTTCATCAAGGCTAGTGAGTTAATGTCTATTTCTAGCATAAACTGTAAAATAAGAATAATGCTTGTTACTAGACACTACAAGGGAAATGTGTTGATTTTTTCAAACATGCTGAAAAAAATCCTGTTTCCTATTCTAAGCAGAACCTAGTGAGTAATTTGGGTTTTACTGTGCTTTGTTACTAGGAGCATGACATGTAAAATATTGACAAATGAACCAATGTAAGAGAGTAGAAAGACTGTAAAAGAAGGAATAACAACTGCACAATAACAAAAATAATACCAAGTACCTGTGAACCGACCAGTGAAACAGCAAGAATATTTTCTATGTTACTGGACTGTGAATCAGGACCTAAATTGCAGTGAGCTGTTTCTTTGGGGAAAGCAGTTTTATTATTTTTCTGCATTTTATTTTGGGAAATGCAGCGCACGATTTACAAAATTTTTTATGTGTACGTTACCCCACCCAAGCTGAGCAACATTTTTAGGGCCTTTCACATTAGGCTCTAGTAAATCTGTGACGTTCCACTGTCTGCATGGGAGTCATAAGTGTTTTTCCATGGATAAGCTTCCTTGGTGTTTTGGACCGCCAAGTGCTCCACATGTTCTGCTCCCTGCTGCGCTGAGGTGGACAGGTAAGGTAGAAGGACCAAATGACTTGTGCAGAGCTATTGAAGAATAAGATATCATTGCTTCAAAGTAGACGTTTTTTGTTCCGAATCCTGTGCCCAAACTTTCCCTCCTACTATATTGCTTTCTTCCGCAATTTTCTCTCAAAGAAACAAAATAGCTTTAAAAACCTTCTTCAGACTATGACCCGTCCAGAATTTTCTGCACTACACTTGCGAGTTTTCCACTAGTCTCTTGAGTTGCTCAGTAAAGATGTGAAGCCCAAATGTATTTCCATGGACTCAGTCCTGGATACAATAGTCTTCTTGTCTAGGTGCAAAGAGCATGATTGGGCTTTGACAGAAAGGTCTGGTTTATACACTTTCAGAAATGCAAGATTTTTTGGTTTGCTTTGAACTTCTTCATCCCATTTCTTTTTTCTTTCTTTTGGTATTGTTGTTATTGTACTATAAATAATTAGACATGCAGAAATTAAGAATGTAATTAGAAAAATTAAACAGGGAAAGACCAACTGAGCCTGTCCTAGTTTCCACCAAAGCCCTATTGATTTAGCCTTTGGATCTGTCAGATTATGTATGGGCTAGCAAGGGAAAGAGGCCCAGGGCACTGGCGGTGGCAGTGGCCTGTGATTGTCCCCACAGTTACATGGCCAGAAGGTATCCTGGCAGGGTTTTGGTGGTGACAGTGGTCTGGGACGGCTGGGGGTTAGCATGGGATGGAGAGCACTCCCAGTAAGGAGGCTGGATGTGGCCAGCCTGTGCTGGAAGGTAAGGGGACGTAGCTGCATCAGTGCAAACAGCAGTGCATAACCACATGTGAAGCACTGTGCCAGGCTAGTTTTGGACCTACACCCAGAGACAGCCCACTCTGTAGAATTACTATAATAAAAAACTACTGTAATAAATATTGCCAATAATTTTTCATGCCCTAATGGACAAAGGGTCTTTCAATTTCAGTCTTTAAGATACTTTTACAGCAACCAGACCCACCCAAATTTAGAAGTCTTCTAACAGAGCTTTTGTTTTTATAACAAGCAACTTAATTAATTGCAGCTCATACTCATACGTGGTGCCAAGAAGAGTTTTTCCAAGGTCAAAGGATGTCTCTTGCTGTCCTGGCATTTGGACATTTACAGGTTCCAGCTGACATACAGAGCCAGGTATGAAATCCAGCCTCCAGTTTTGCCTTTCAGCTCTGCCTCTTGTCCCTGCACTGCTCTGGAACTGTCTTCCTCATTCATTTTGGTTCTTCTATGCAATGGGAATGCAGGCAGACAAGGCTGTAACAGCTTACCTGCTTCTTTTCCTTTTCTTAGAATTAGGTCTTGGATGCAAAATGCACATACAGGCAATGAATTACTTGCTCAATTGAAAGATTTCACGGGGTGACGTGGTGTGTGTATGGTATCTCTTAATTAGAACCTCTTTCTGCACATAGTGAACTTTCTTCAGTTCAGAACATTCCAAAGAGCGTCACTACATTTTATAAATCATGATCATAATAAATATTCATTGCACATATATTATATCAAACTCAAAAGCTCTAGCTCTCATTTGGATCTCCATAGGACCACATATGACATATTACCAATAGAGATGACATACCTGGCATTTGGAGATATTTTTCTTAATTACTTCCCTCCCTGCCTTAGGGTAAGCTCATGTCATTTTGCATACACACATACACACACTCCTGCAGAAAAGGGGTAGACAATTCCATATGGTCCTTTATCATCAGACAAGGACATTTGTACTTTATGACACATAATTCCTTTAGAGACACTTGGTAAGTCAATATAATTATACAAGGACACAGATTTCTGCTGGGAAACCAATTCCCAAGAGGTTTTGAGGAAAGCATGAATGTTTCTTGGTTGTGCAATAAGAATCAATTGCTCCTAAAAGTTGTGAGATATTCCACAGAGATCTTGTACAAGAAGAGACATTGGTCCCAAAGGCACAATTTTGCATGGAGAAAGGGCTGTGTTGTAGGAATCTGTGTTTCCTGAAAATTCTGTAGCTGATAGGGGCAGAAGACACAACTATATTCCAAGGAAGTGCTGCTTTTCCCTATAAAGTTTCCCTGAAGTCCGGACTTGCTGTCTGAATGGCAAGTGGAGTTTGTCACTGGGGTGAAATGACGTAGGAGAATATTTCAGCTTGGTGGGAAAATGCTTCAGTAAATTAGTGTTGGACTTAATAGGAGAGGATGGGGTTTTTTATTTGCGTATAGAGGCTGCTGCTGTATTTTTCCAAGTTTATGACTGTGTCCACTCCACTTATAAAGATTTCCTTGTTTGTGCACAGCTGCAGAGGTCTTACAAGTGGGAGAATTTTTTCAGCCGAAGTGCATGTGAGAGAGGCTGCCTTTGCTTTCCCCAGGCGAGCAACTGCAAGACAGCTCAGTTACCTGTCAAGAAGGTTTCGAGGTGTGTTAAAGCCACGCCTTGATTTTTGGTAGCCTGTGGGGAAAATGGTTACATTTGAAACGAGAATCAAGCTGTAGGGTGGACATTTTGGTGTAAAACTGAGACGACTGCCCCCAGATGGGGATGGAACTCCATCCATCTCCCAGAGTGATGAGGTACAAACTGAAGTCTAATCTCTGACACACAGACCCAGGCAAGGGTTGTAAGCACCATCTCTGGAAGTGTTCAAAAAACATGTGGCACTTGGGGACGTGGTTTAGTGGTGAACACAGCGGTGCTGGGTCAACAGTTCAATTTGGTGCTCTTAGAGATCTCCAGCCGTAATGATTCTATGGTTCTATGGTGATGGAGGTCTAAAACTGTGGCAGGAGAGACTCAACAAATGCCCAGTTACATCCAGCTCCCATTTTTCTAACACAAACCTTTACTGTCAAACCTGCCTCTCTGCCTGTGGAGGCAGGAGCAAAATGGAGCCCGGACACCTGGATGGAGGGAGGGGGGATGGTGCCTGGACGGGTGCTGTGGGATATAACACGCTTTTCGGTGCCTTTTTGTGTATTTTAGGGTGCACACTTTTTGTGGGGGGAGGTGAGAGGGCGGGCAGGGAGCACGGCAGACCCCCGCTGCAGGCCGGCCGCCGGCTGCGTTTCCAGCCCATTGTGGCGCCGTTGCCGCGGCGACGGGAGCAGCTGCCGAAGGCCTTGGCTGCGGCCCCGGGCAGCGCCCGCCCCGCCCGTGGCACGGCCGCGGCTGCGGGCCGTGTTTGCCAACACCGGGCACACGGCCCCGGCCCGGGGCCCGCCTGGAGCCCGCCCGGGGCCCGCCTGGAGCCCGTCCGGGGCCTGCCCGGGGCCCGCCCGGGGCCGGCCGGCGCATCCAGGGACGCTCCCCGCGGGGAGCCGCCCGCACACGCGTGCCCATGGACACGGCGACAGACTCCTGCCTCCACCGCCCCTGGCAGCCGGGGCT
>VWZT01003809.1:69075-207423 GCA_013397055.1 Pachycephala philippinensis | reverse complement strand
CACTTTTTTGGGGGGGGGAGGTGAGGGGGCGGGCAGGGAGCATGGCAGACCCCCGCTGCAGGCCGGCCGCCGGCTGCGTTTCCAGCCCATTGTGGCGCCGTTGCCGCGGCGACGGGAGCAGCTGCCGAAGGCCTTGGCTGCGGCCCCGGGCAGCGCCCGCCCCGNCGGGGAGCCGCCCGCACACGCGTGCCCATGGACACGGCGACAGACTCCTGCCTCCACCGCCCCTGGCAGCCGGGGCTCCTCGGGTGGGTTCCGCTGTCGGCAGGGGCAGTGCCGCTGGAGCGTCCCGCTGCCGCCACGGTGTTCAATGCGCGCTCTCCCTGGCAGGTTGTTTCTCTTGCAAATTTACGGCAGGAGATTTGCTGCTGGGACCGACCTTTCTTCCTCGGTCCGGGGTAATGAATGTTGCATTTAAACGCTCTGCCTCCACAGCCCCTGTGCTTCAGGTTTTCAAAGAGTAGCAGAGTACCCAGGGGAAGCGCTTTGTTGCCTGGCTGTGAAACCTGAATATGGGCTCTCCTCTTGGAAGCTTGAAAGGCAGAAAATAACAGCTGACAATAGATTTATAGAGTGCAACTTTGCCTAAATCATGTCACGGAGATAGAAAATATGGATCCTATCCTGGGCTGGTATAAATCAGTATAATGCCATGGAGCAAAATGCAGGCCAGCATCCATCCAGCAGGAGCAAGGAGCGGACAAAATGTCAGAGAAGTCTCTTGATAGGCAGCATGTAATCACTTAAATTAAAATACTCTAAATATAGGAATATTAGTGAAAATGCCTTGGAAACCTTAAATATACACAACTACTTTAGGATCAATATATTCCTTATTTTATATATACATATATATATATATGTATATATGTATTCCTTCACAATTTGAATGGCCAGCTTCAGGGATATAAGACCTTCTAGTTTAAAATGGATATATTAACACCTAATTATCAGTACCACATCATGGAGCTAGTCCCTAGAAAGCCTACTTTTCAGAAATAGTATGTTGTAAATGGGTCAAAAATATAAGGAATTATGCAGTTAAATACATATCCTATTGAATTTCAGTCTTCAGTAATATGTCTCATGAAAAATTCATATTCATATTATTAATCCCATTTCTCTATTCCTAAACTGATAGAGCAGTATAGTAAATTTTTTGTAACTAATCAGTTATACCAAGAAGCATTCCAAGAAAGAATCAAAAGGTTGCACTAACATTTTTTAAAAGTTTTAAGATTTCAAGTAAAAAGTTATTAAACATTTCTGAAACATGGTAAGAATAACAATAGGAGATAGTTAGAAAACTGAAAACCTGGATTAATTTCCACTCTCTATTCTGTATCTGCATTCCTCTCTCTCTTATTGCAGGGAAATGTGTATTGGTTTAGTTGTGGATGTGAATTCAAATGCATGTAGGGTCATTGTAGGTGTTTATCACCTTAGTCTGGTGGTACACTCAGTACTATTCAGAGGCCAGACAGACCATTAGACAAGATGATACACTCTATTTCTAATACAAGTAGCCAATTACCATTTGCTTGATTACAACAAACTCACTGTACAGAAATACCTCAACAGGCTCCAAGTGCAGGAAGATTTTGTTGTCACTATGAAGGTTGCATTATCCCACTAAAAATTCAAATCCAGTCTTTATTTTGCAATGCGGTAGAATAAAACAATGTGTGTACATTTGGCAGATGGGGTCCTAAATACCTACGAGATAAATTACATCAGTTTTAGCAGAAGGTTGATTTTCTATGATTTCTCTTAAATCACACAATAGTCGTAGAATCATTGAATTATTTAGGTCAGAAAGAGCATTTACGATCAATGAGACCAACCATTAACCCATCACTGCCAACTCCACCACTAGACCATGTCCCCACGTGCCACATCAACACCATATTTTGAATACATCTGGGGATAGTGACTCAACCACTTCCCTGGGCTGCCTGTTCCAATACTTGACAAGCCTTTCTTTCCTTGGAGAATTTTTCCCTAAACTTCCCCTGGCACATCTTGAGACTGTTCCCTCTTGTACTACTGCTTGTTACCTGGGAGAAGAAATTGACCCCCAGCTGGCTACACCCTCCTTTCAGGTGGTTGTAGAGAGTGAAAGGGTATCCCCTGAGCCTCCTTTTCTCCAGGCTAAAGACCCTCAACTCCCTCAGCTGCTCCTCGAAGTAATTGTGCTCCAGACCCTACACCAGCTCCATTGCCCTTCTCTGGACACACTCCAGCTCCTCAAGGTCTTTCTTCTCATGAAGGGCCTGAAATGGAACACAGAGTTTGAGGTTCAGCCTCACCACTGGTGAGTACAGGGAGATGATCCCTTTCCTAATCCTGCTGGCCACACTATTTCTAATGGAAATAGTTAATTAAAATTTGCTTAGCTACAACAAATTCTCACTGTACAGCAATATCCCAGCAGACTCCTGGTGAGTCAGTGGACTGAGCAGCACAGGGCAGTGCTGGATAAGGATAGATCTAAACAGCAGAAAGCTTTTCAGGTGGATCTTTAGCATCACTGGATCTGCATTTCTAGAGCTCTGGTGTATGTTTAGGCACTCAGAAGACAAAAATTGAAGCAAAAATAAAGCAAAAGAAAACAACCAGTTTCATGCCCAAAAGAGTTCACGGTCTTCTAAAACTTCAATTATTTTAACAGCAGGACTCTTGCTGGATGCAGGGAAGATGTTATCTGTCCAGTATCTTAAGAAATCTCTGCAATACTTCTAAGAAATGACACAAAAGAAAATAGACACTTTTAAGGAAATGCGGCCTTAGTCTGAAATTTTCTTGTTTTGCTTGCCTTTTTTTCTTTTGTTTAATAAACTTTGATCCCGGAAGAAGTTGAACAAATAGTGATGGACGTATATGTTAAAGAAGCAGCCTGGAAGCTCTCAATATAATGTGCATGCCAGGAATATTGTCAGGCCCCCATTGACAGAGTCTTTGATTCAGGGCATTTACAACCTAAATACCGGAGGACCTGTGTCATTTAACAGCTTGGAAGGGTTGATGTTGAACTGCTGACGTACAAGCAAATGAAGAAGCTGATAACATTTCAGTCAGGTGGCAAAACTCAGAAAACATCTGTCAAATTGAAAAAAAGTAGAAAAGTATTGCTTGGGGGTTTTTCCTTTTTTTTTTCCTTTTTTTTTTTTTTAAAGTTAAAACCTCTGAATGCTCAAATTAAAAGTTTTAAGCAAAATAAAGGAAAGGGAAAAGTTATTTTATTTATATATTATATTTTAGCTTTTCTGTCGTTTTGGGGTTTTTTTAAGTTGAACATTGACATTTTCAATAAAAATCTTTGTTTCAGTAAAAACAATTCCTATTTTCCTACTCATCATCTTGTGTGAATGTCACCAGCAGGCCTGAAACCTGTGTATGTATTCATTAGCCAAATGTGAAGCCAGGCTGGCTGCTGCAAACACACAGTGCCTCTAATTCTGGCATATTGCATTTTGCTGTCTCTGTTTCTGATGCATGCTCTCGACATCTCAGCTAGTGCAGTGCAACAGGAGCTGTTCTACCTGCCTTTGCCAGACCCCTTCTGATTTTGCTTTGCCACTGTCCCCTTATATTCCTTGTCCTCATCTCTCCCAGAGCAAAGCTTCTTGAAGAGCTGGAGGGGAAAGTAGCCTAAAGTTCCTTGTGAAGCAAAGAGGGGCATGGCCACGTGCTGGGATACCATGCATAGCCTTGCAACTTCTCTGTTGGCCATTTTATATAGATTTTCACATGGGATTAGATATGTCTGTAGTTGTATTTAGCATTGAATAAAACCAGCTTTTATAATTCCACTGTACACCTTACTTCATTTTTCAAGGAAACCTTTAATTGTAGGATGAACTTGAGAAACTGCTACTGGAAAAGTCAATTTCTTCACCAGCTGAAATCTACACTTTCGTTGTATTAGCAATGATTTGTGATGAAAGAGGAAATCTGCATGTAGCACCTCTTAAAATCATCAAGAAATGGGGTTTTGAAGTAAGAAACATTCACCTCATTGTTAGATTAAAATATGATTAACTCTTCTTAATTATTTCCTTCTCACCAAAACCAAAATATTGAAGAAAACAAGCATTCATTTCAACATTGCTAATAAATGCCTCAAATTTTAATTTTCAGTATTTCTAAGCTAAATGTAATTAGATTTTTAAAATAAGAAAGTAAAGCAAACACAAGTATATAATAACAGTTTTGATAAAAAAATGAAAGATTTCATGTAACCCAAGACCGAATTTGGGAGGGAAGGGGATTCTCTTCTGTTTGTTCTGCCAGGAAAACGAACACACTCCACTCTATTCACAAGTTGGCCACTGCACGGAATCCATTTCCACCTTTTTCTGCTTAGGATTTTGTGCTAGGACTGGTCTCTCTACTAGACATTTGGGTTCCCTGTGAGTTCCGTGAACTGTCTGAGTGACTTTGTGCAAGTGTCAGTACAGGAGGGGCGTTTGTTCCTTAATTTGCCATCTCTCTGCATTGCTTGTTTACATGAACTCCCTCAGTTCAGCTGTGGAACAATCCAGCTAACACTCCTGGCAGGCTAGTGGGCTTCCATCACTCTGAATCCCTTTTTCCTGCCCACACTTCCTGCTGTTTCTTGGACTGGCTGTGATTTGGTACAGACATGGTCACAAGGTTTTAGATATCTCTGTAAGAAAGGATTCATAAAACTTCTCCTATCCACTTTTTGACTTTCTAGGAAGGGCTGTGCAGACAAGATGCAGACTGTGGGATTATGGAGCATGTTTTCCTAGACATGGTGGTTTTAATCTTAGATAATCTTAGATAAAAAGTGAAAAGGAGCAGTATGGGCTCTGACTTATTAAGAATACAAAATTTAAGTTGCTGGGTGGCCATTAGTCGGCATGGTTGGAGTGGATCCTGGAAGAGTAAAGAAAACAGGATCCTTCCCTAGTCTGTTACCAGCCTTCACTCCCTTTCTTGTACCGTTTTCCTAGCCAGGAGCCTGAGTTCCATAAGCAGTATTCCCTGTTAAAGCTTAGAGCAACAGCTCTCTCTGGTTGCTAGCATTAAAGTGGAAATCATGCCATGGTATCTTCATGGCTACTCCTAACTGTAGAAGATGGGCCAAAATTGTTCATGAAATATAATCAGGCTTCCTCCATTTATTATCCTGCCATATCCTTGAGGCTGGAGCTCCCCATGATACAGACTTGAATACTCAATAACATCTCAGCTAAGGCTGTCAAGGTATTACCATTCTGAATGAATTTCAGCACCCATCCAAAGTCCATATGCAGAGTTAGGAAAACTGCTTCCAAACTGGACTGATTTAACCATGAACTAATCAGATATTTAATTTGGTAAAGAAGTGTATGAAACGTGTAGCTTCAGACACTAACTTGCATTTGAATATAAAAAAATGCTCCCACAGTGGAGTAAAAGAAACTTAGAACTGTGAAACAGAGTGGTGCTGAGAAAAAAACAATAGCTTGATTAAAAAAAAAATAATTATTAAATAAAATATTATTCCAAACAGAGACCAATATAATCTGTAAAACTGGATACATTGTATTCTTTGTGTTAATAGAAAGGAACCAGCACAGGGAAAAAGCTTTCATGGTAATTTGTGAAAAAATGTGGGTTAACTAACCTTGAAGCAGAACCTTTTAAAATCTTCTCTTTAACACTGCTCCTTAGAGCAAACATGCATTTCTGAAAACAAAACAAAACAATCACACAAACAAAAAAGACAAAAAAACCCACCAGAGATGGGTTCATAATATTTTTGTTTTGAATGGACCCCAGACCTGCATAGCTACTTTTTAACAATATCAGAGTAAACAATTAATACATTAAATGATTTCAATATGCATATGGAGCTAGAACAGTTGATCTGTGCTGCTTAGAGGAGTTCAGCCATAAACTGAACTTTTTCAACAGTCATTAGAAAATAATTGCTGCAGTGCTTTTGTTCTATGTTAGAGAATAAACTGGAGAATAAAAATCCCCATTTTCTGTTTTTTTTTTCTTTTTTTCCTTTTCTTCTCTCTGATAGGTATTTTGCATGTTGGGTATCAGCTTTAGTGGTGTAGGAAGAATGCTGCTAGCCTCTCCAAAATTCCTTCTTTGTAGATGCTGGATGGTGCTGGATAGCCATGTGGTAATTTACCTTTGGGAAGCAGAGCGAGGCTGCTGCAGGAGCAGAGCAGGCACAAGGTGTGACCCCTGCTTCACACTCTGTGTCCTTGCACTAGAGGGACTTAGCTGCAATGGGCTTTTCACCCACACCTGCAGCAGCTCCAGGAGGCAAGCTGATGCAGCAGGATGGCAGCCAAAGAGGCTTTAGCCCCATGCAGCTTCTCTGCTACCAGAGCAACAGGACATACAGACATTAATATAGTCCAGTCTTGTCAGGCAGATGTGGAACAGAGCGTGTTAGGCCTTGATATGCTTTTTACGGTCACATTGCACAACCACTGCTCAGATCGGGGTTTATAAAATTGAGTAACCTTGCACGGACCTTGTTAAAAAACTTGTGTATTTTCTATTCTATTCTATTCTATTCTATTCTATTCTATTCTATTCTATTCTATTCTATTCTATTCTATTCATGTCATCCTATCCCATCCTTTTTTACACCATGGCAATCAGTAGTGTCATTGCTTGTTTTACTGTAATATTTTTCCTTCACAAAACAAAAAGAGGAATATTTATTCCCTGCCCTCCCTCAAAATATCTCCTTGTGAAAAAGTGAAATGAATAGAAAAAACTGTCCAAGGTAGTCTCCCCAAGACTGCAAGAACCCTGGATATGACTGTGCTCACAAATTCATGTCGTGAGGGACTTCAGATTTAGTCTTGACACATGGATGAAGGTATGTTTGATAACAGCAACAACAACAATTAAAGTATGTATTATATACATGAGCTAATATTATTTTTAATTTGGAAGGTAGTCAAACTGATTCTGTGAAGCCATTTTCTTTCTCCTTCCCTTTGCACTGCACTACTAAAACCACCAAATGTGGAGTATTATGTTGGTTTGGGGTGGATTTTTTCTTTTGTGTAGGGAATTTTTTTTTTTGTGCTTCTAGAATAAAACTTCCTACAGAAACTTCTGAAGGACTAATTCTCCATTGAAGCCAAGCATTTGAAACCCTCTTGTAAGCCTAACAGGTGAACCAATGCTTGTAAGCCCTGGGTCTTTTAAGAGAAGCTTCTTCTTCAGTGTTTGAGTCGCTGGTGAATAGCTCAGTGCAGCTCTGTTTATATAGACATATGGTGAGAAGAACACTAATACAGTTGTCTGTGCACAACTGTAACAAACAATCTGCTTATTGTGTATTTTTTTAGGCAACACTTCATGCTGTCTAACAGGTGGCCCCAAGTTACAATAGGCACACTGTCGGGGTAGAATAAACCCCATTTACACAAGAGCCTTGACTGGAGATAGTGACTAAGACAGCCTGCAAAATCAACCTTAGAACATGATTGTTTAAAACACTGTAAACGCCTGAGCCTCCAATGAATACGAGCCCTGCCTTTTACATCCTCCTGTTGCCCTCAATCTATCTCAAGGCCATTAGAGTTAATTCCTCCCAATGAATGAATGTCAAGCAACATTTAAAAATCTCTCACATATTATAAGTCTCAAGTTTATGGATATAATGCAGCATGATTTCTGTAAAAAGTGAAGTTATTTTCATTTTAACTTGTATTGCAGGTTTTCAGTTTGTCAGGAACATGGTTTCATGTTCTTAATTGTTGTACACTACACCTATTTCAGAGCATATTGAGGCACAAGGCTTGTCCATGTTCACTGCAGAGAGGATAAGGTAAATCATTCAGCTTTTTCTCTAAAGATAAACTTCTACTACATTGCTCATTTCGTTCTCTTTTCTGATCCTTTCCTCAGAAATGTCCTCCCCATTCACTGTTTTTAGTTGCTAAAATTTTCCTTTTTGGATGTGCAGTCCTGGAACATTATAATTTCACTAGTTCTGCAGGAATTTTATATTTATGGTTGTGGTTTGTCTTCTTTTTAAAATATATTATTTTTATTTTTATTTTTTATTCTGTAGAATTCCCCTGGTGAAGAGGGAGATTGTCAGGACAGGATTTCTTTGAAGTTTCTTTGGCTCGCTTTTTGACACAATACTTGATTCAGCTGTCATTGATTTTATAGAAGCAGGTCAAGTCCCATGTGAAATTCATGAATGGAAGTGGGATGGTAAATGGACAGTCCTATCAACCCTGTAAAGCTGGCACAAATGATCACATCTGCGTAGTAAAGTGGGCAGTAATTTATATAACATGCAGAAAAGTACCAATATTCGCAGACTTTGCTATATCTCTAATAACCTCAGTTATATGTATATTCCAAGAAAATCTTCTAGGGTGTCCTGGAAGCCCATGATAAGACACAGGCCCCCCTAGAAAGGAATTCACCTCATACCAAGGCATGCCATCTCTCCTTTGACAAAAAGGAGTTACAAGTTGATTAATGCCTAACTTCTAGTGGTCGCAGTAGGGTGAGACCGATGCCACCCATTTCAACTGAATGTCTGAAAATAATATTTTTTTTTTTTGGCCAGTGTGACTAGTAAAGGGATCATTCCAGTACTTGCCAGTCGTGAGACTTCACCTGAAATCCTGTGTAGAGTTTTGAGCCCCTCAGTGCAAAAAAGGACATTGAGGGGCTGGAGCGTGTCCAGAGAAGGGCAGTGGAGCTGGGGAAGGGTCTGGAGCGCAAGTTCTGTGAGGAGCAGCTGAGAGAGACCTTCTTGCTCTCTACAACTGCCTGAAAGGAGGCCATAGCCAGGTGGGGTTCAGGCTCTTCTCCCAAGTAGCAAGTGACAGGACAAGAAGAAACAGCTTCAGCATATGTCAGGGGAGATTTAGATTGGATATTAGGAAAAACTTATTCATGGAAAGGGTTGTCAAGCGTTGGGACAGGCTGCCCAGGGAAGTGTTTGGCACTATCCCTGGACTTAAGGAGATGTGTAGATGTCGCACTTGGGGACATGGTTCAGTGATGGACTTGGCAGTGATAGGTTAATGGTTGGACCTGATGATCTTAAAACTCCTTTCCCCCCTAAGTGATTCTATAAGCATATTTGTGAGATGATGTCTACCCCCAAAAGGTGTTTTTCTTCAGTTCTGCAAGGTGCTGTGTGCTTTCTGAATTGCTTGAGTTCAGCAAGACTTGACCATACTGACTTTCATGACTTTTTCATTAAAGGAATGAAGCGTCTTGATAACCTGGATCAAAAATTACTCAATCAAGATTTGGATGTGTTTCACCCTTCTGGTGAGATACCGGCTTTCATCTTACGATGATCAGTTTCAAAGGTTACTTGCTGTAAGTGTTCCCATTAACTTTTTCCTTCAGCTTTTTCATCCCACTCCCATTCCTTTTGCAAAATATGGGAGAATTTTGATGCACACTCATGTTTTCTCATCAGACAATATCTGGATGGGATTACATAGAGCCTGAACCAAACCTCACAAAGTCAGTGGAAAAATTCCAGTGGTTTCAATGGTATTTGAGTGAAGCTGCTACTATGCTAATTCATGAGGATACCTTGCTTAATTTAAAAGAAGTCGCCTTAGGCACAGTCTGGAGCACTTCAAATAATTTGCTGGGAAAGTCTGAAGTAACCGAACTCTATTGAATAGTATTGTACACATGCACATCTTGCAGAGTTAGGGCACAGGACAAGCCAAAACATCATTAATGATGAGGTTTTGAACTATTTTAGACTACAGATAATTTAATAATAGAATTCTACAGTCAAATCCAAGGGACAAGACTTTATTTGCCTTCTTATACTGACTCAGTTTTTTGAGATACTCACCATAAAAGGTGTCTGAGATGGTGGATTGAAATGGAAAATGAAACCATAAAAAGGAATATTCTCACATTAAGTGTTTGTGTTTGTATGCTTGGATGCTTGGATGACTGAAAAAGTGCATTTCCTAGAACATGGGCAGACTTTCTAAACACCCATATGGTTGCATGGAATACGATCTAAAGTTCATCAAGTCCAGGATCCTATCTGTAGCAGTGGCCAATATCAGATGAAGATATAAAGAGACACTGTGCCAATATTATGTCTTTTGCCAGCCTCTAGCAGGTTGAGATTGTCTTCTAAGTCTGAAGTTAAATGGCCCTCCAACAGATATGTAGATAGATAGATAGATGTGGCTATACTGAGTTATCCAGAACAGTTGTGTTCAGATCCTTCTGGTTACCACTGATCTCTAGTGTATAAAATATTGTTCTTTGATTTCCTTACATCATGAAAGAGAACAAAATAAATGCATGTAAAGATCAATCCTTATTCAGTTCTTGTTGGTTATATCTATTCTAGTGAACTAAGAGATGCTAGAGCCATTACTGAAGCTCAATAATTTATTCTGACAAACATTCCCTGGCACAACTTAGATCAAGGCAAATCAATAGTCAACTCCCAGGCAAAGTTCAGGAGTCTGAACGGGCCAGAGACCACTCCCAAAACATAGTTTGGATGTGGCTATCACATTCTGGAAATTAAAAAAGTTTAATGGCATAGTCCTGACCAGACCACACCAGTTGGCCTCTGGGCCAAGGAATGAGCCTTGCCAAGGTTTACTTTATCAGTAGGGATGTTCCCAGTCATTTCCTGCATCAGCATGTGCTGTAATCTGAGTTTGCACGATCTGAAAAAATGTTTCTTTGGCTTCAGAGTATAAATATTACAAGAATCACAACTGAGGTTTTTGAGGTTTTTTTATTTCTCCTGGTGCCATTATAACTTTTTTTTCCTTCCCAGGAACAGTAAAAATACAATCATGGCAAAAGGATGAAGCATTTATTTAGGACAGTTTACCTAAATTTTCATATTTTCCGTTAACAAAAAAGGTACTTTCCTTTGTAATGGTCTACTTAATATGATCTAATAAGCTGGGTGCAACAATATCTTTTACGCAGAATTATTTTTTACTAATAATAATGATAAACCTCAATCCAGCGTCTAAAAACTAATTTCTCTAATACCAACAACTTCCAACGATTAAATGAGAAAAATGAATGTGCTTTTCAGTATGGCCTTGTGCATTTCAGTATAGAGGCAAGACTACAAAGCTGATAGATCTCCACAGGTGACACTTCCAGCCTTTGCCTTTGGACAGGACAGAGTGTTTAGCTCAGGTGCCTCTACAACCTTGTACACAAAGGAGGTGAGCAGGGAGAAAGCAGAGCCTTTGGATGGGTCTGTGTGGGACATCAAACTTAGAAATGGTAATTTTAATGAGTGCCATGTGGTTTTGATACCTTGCAAAATGATACTTTTCCTTCTGTAATTACAAGTTACAAACCCCATGGGTTCATCAGCTAATCAAAGAGAAGGATGCAGTCGTGCAGCAGAATTGGAGGCATCTTGTGAAAAGATACCAGAGTGATGTCAACCAACATATTGAACAGATTCCCAAGAGAACTAGCAGGATTTCAGTTTCTGTATCATTGGATAAACAAAAATTTGAAGTCAAAGTGACATTTTAGTACTCACTGAATGCCTTTGAGATTGCTCTGAATTTGCACCTTACTTGAACTTACAGTTTAAATGCTTGGTAAACTCAAGTAAGTGCTGGTGCCCTGTTACCCACTGGAGAGAAGCAGATGCTTTCAAGCCTTCCAAAGGAGAATGTCTGCCTGCTTTTTAGTAATTTCTAGAGCATCAGACTCAGATAACAATGGTGAGCACTGGTCCTTAGTGAATACAGTTCTGTGCTCTGTAAAATCACTTCAACCTCTTACCACTGAAAAGAAAATAAATGGAAACAGAAATAAAACTCTTCTTCCTTTCAGTCCTGCTGTAATTTCTGACAGCTGCATAAGGCAGCTGTTATTGGGAGGAAGAATTAATGCTAAACCCAGAAAGTTCAGATGGTGTAAGCTCAATGTCTCTGCCTTATGAGGAAGAATGATACACCTGAGGCACTTCTGAGTGTGGACATCTGCTTTACAGTGTGTTACATTCATAATAGCTCAGTCTAGCAGGGGTCACAAGCTCCTCAATTTCTGCTAGTGCCCTAGGGCTGTCATTTGTAAAGTTCTTCAACTAAATTTCTTTTAAATGTGACACCAGAAGGCCTTTTATAAACATCTGTGTGTGTCTGTATGTGTATGTATATATATCTACATGTATGTATACTTACTTAATCTTCTATTTAGTAGTTCTAAGATAGAACCAAAATAACTTTTATTCCAAAAGAATAATTTTAAGTCATTCTATGAGTTAAGGAAAGTCAGAGTCAGCAGTTACTGCCTGTCTGCCCTGGAGGGGATTCTCTGTCTTTAAGAATGAACTGAGCTGCAATAAAGCAGCACTTTCTTTCTGCAGAATAGATAGTTTCCTTTTATAGGTTTACACTAGCACCTCATGTCCTTAAAATAAATTTTGCATTTTAAAATGCATGCTTTAATTTAGCTTCTGGAAAAAAGTTTTATTGCCTATACATGGGAAATCAAAGTAATTTTTCAAGTTCTGTACAATATATCGCTCTGTAGCAGGAAGGCTGAATCCAGGTATCTCTCTTCTTTTGGTGTAATTGAAAAATACCTGCATTTTTTTTTCCTCACTTCTCAGCCTTTCCTATAATTAACGTAGCTGGAATATTGCCCCAGTGTTTTCAAGACTATGTCATCTACCATAGTCAGACAGAAATTTTGAAAGACAAATTAGCAGGTTTAACCTGTACTTTGTGGAGGGATGGACATAACAGAAGGATGGGCGCTGTGCCTTTGTGGTGGCTCCATCCCTGCATTTGCTAGACTACCTGTGTCTTCAGAAAGGTAACAAGAAACGTACAACAACAACATCAACCACATTAGTCACAAGTAACATACATATGGAACAAGGTTAAATGTGTTCTTGGATGGGGGGTTTGAAGGCCTCTGCACAGACGTTGTGTGTAACATACAGGAGTGTGCTCTGGACTGGCTAATCCTGGTAGCTACTGGACTTCCCTGTCCTTTCCAAGGGCATGCCCACTTCAGAGTTACTGTGTCTACCTCAAGTGGCTTTTGCAAGGGCAGACTCTACCTGTATTCCAACAATTGTTCCTACTCTTCTTGTGGGAGAATGCCATTATTCTTTTCCTTGTCTGAGTACATCATTAATCTGTGTTCATATTTTCCTTTAAGTCTTTTTCTCTCCCTGTGTATTTTGATACATCTTGGGGTATGATTTTTTTTCTTGTTTGGTTGGTTTGGTTTTTGTGGTGTGAGATTTTTTGAATGTGTATGTGTTTTCTTTGATTGTTTTTATTATTTTTGTCACTTAATATTTTGATACTTTTATTTTTATTTTCCTTCCTCATTTCTCTGCCCCTTATTTTTTCTCCCCATCCTGTTTCCCGTTTTATGTGCCTCACTTTCTTTCCATATATTTTTCCTATATCTTTGCTCTAAAAAGGCCACCTAAGGTTGCCCTGCTGTGGTACAGCCTCCCTGGCTTACCTTGGAATAAAACAATATTTTCCCTGTGCTCTGAGGTCTGTGGTTCAAACACTCTCTCTTTTGCCTACCTAATGGGGTGAGAACCGCTCTATCCATAGCAGACTATTTGTCCCTTGAGTATTATGCTTCTGTGTGATCTTCTGAGAAGTCTAACACTGGATGTTGTCTAAGAGAATGATAGCATTTATTAGAACTGGCCTAAAAGGCAGAAATCATGAACCACGGAAATATGCTATAAAAATGAAACACACAGAAAAAGGCTCTTTTAAGATGCTGTTTGTAGTCCTGGAAATGTGGTTACTGAAAAAGATGATATAAGTCATAGAAACACCCATTCTTAGAAATCACAGCTGGCCTTCTACCTCAGAGCTGACAGCTAGAAAGTGACCAAGAACAACTTCCCAGATCCTTGTCCTTCAGCTATTTCTTTCCATATGAATCATTCTCCCTCCTATTTTACTGGGCCCACCGTTCCTAGCTCATACTCTTCAATAATGTATATCCTCTTTTAGCATCTAGAAGTTTTATATCCACTTCATTGATTTCCTGATTTCTTAAATATCTGATTTCAGGCAGAAACCGCTCCTGCCTTTAAGTAGGAGGGGCAACCCTGGCTGTGTGCATAGACTGGGGAATGAGATGCTGGAGAGCAGCACTGAAGAAAGGGCCCTGGGGGTCCTGGTTGAAGGCAAGTTGAACATGAGTCAGCAGTGCCCTGGCAGCCAGGAGGGCCAGCCCTGTCCTGGGGGCATCAGGCACAGCATCACCAGCTGGGCAAGGGAGGGGATTGTCCTGCTCTGCTCTGCACTGGGGCAGCCTCATCTCGAGTGCTGGGGGCAGTTTTGGGCGCCACAATACAAGAAAGACATTAAGCTGTTAGAGAGCATCCAAAAGGGGGCCACAAAGATGGTGAAGAGCCTTGAGGGGAAGCCGTGTGAGGAGCAGCTGAGGGCACTTGGTCTGGTCAGGCTGGAGAAGAGGAGACTGAGGGGACACCTCACTGCAGTTACAACTTCCTTGTGAGGGGAAGAGGACGGGCAGGCACTGATCTCTTCTCTGTGGTGACCAGGGACAGGACTCAAGGAAATGGCCTGAAGCTGAATCGGGGGAAGTTTAGGTTGGATATCAGGAAAACGTTTTTCACCCAGAGTGTGGTTGGGCACTGGAAAAGGCTCCCCATGGAAGTGGTCACAGCCCCAAGTCTGAGAGAGTTGAAGAAGTGTTTGGACAATGCTCTCAGATACATGATGTGATTCTTGGAGTGTCCTGTGCAGGGCTAGAAGCTGGACTTGATGATCCTGATGGGTTACTTCCAACTCTGCACATCCTGTGACTCTAAGTATGTGTTAGTAGCCAATATTTCTCTTTTGCACCCTGAGCCACAGTGGTTGATTTAGTGGCTCCACACATCCCATCACCAGCTGCATTTTGATTACTCTGTGTGTTATCTGATTATTGGACACCTTGTGATCCTTTACAATCACAGATGCTTTATTAATAACATAGTAGTCATGTTAAACCTCCACAGAAGTACACAGGAAGAAAACATAGGAAGTATTCCAGAAATACGAATTTAGCAGCAATGCATCCATTTTCACCTATGTGAGAAAAGTAAAATTGTAACGTGTGTGTAAGAGGCTGAATTAATACATAGTTGTTTTTTAGCAATTTTAATGCAATTTATTGCTGAACAGTCTCCCCTTTTCCCCCCCTTTTCTTTTTCAAAACATGGACTATTTTCCTCCCCCCCCCCCCTTTTTTTTTTTGTTAAATACCTTGATAGACTACTGGTAATCTACCACTAATCCTTTCTCCTCAGTACACGCATAAAGAAATAAAAGATGCCAGTTTGTGGCTTAGCTGCATTCAGGAAAACTTCCGTATTGCTGCCAAGAACTGCCATCTGCCACCTACAAGCGCAGGTGCCAGGGAGTCTCCTCTGCACACAAAGCATAATAATATAACACAAAGGACCAATGTGCACTAATAATTGCTAAACACACAGAAAGAGGGGCCAGAACATTTTTATGAAAGTTTACTTAGTCTGTGGAGATTTGCATACAGATGGCTAGGTCAGGGTGCTGTGTATGCCGCCTGGGCCACTGTGGGGTAGGGCTGCCTTCAAGCAGCCTTTATAAGCACACACGGCTTTTACTATAGCATAGTGCTGTGGAGAGACCTCATTCTGCACACACTGAATAGTCATTCAAGTAGCTTGCTTTGAAATGAGAAAAGACCTTGGATGGGGGGAAAAAAAGCAAATTCTTTTCTTTGTGAGACAGAGGAGGAGTGTTGGGAAAGAGGCCAGAGGACTTAAAGAATGTGGGTTAGCAACCAGGAATTAGAGGAAAGTTTCTGTGGAGACACACAATTAGATATGTGGCATTCACCCCTCTCCTTCTAGTGGGCAACAAGAGCAAGCACATTTCAAAGGGTTCATCATCTGCATGAAACAAGGATAGGGGGAAGAAAAAGCACCCTAATTTTTAAAGTATAAAGCAAAGTGTAACTGTCTTAAAATAAAACAAACCCAAAGGTTAAGCAGCAAGAAATTTCCCTTCAACTAAGAGCATGAAGACACAAACCCTGAATTTAGTGCATTTCCTTTGTGTATGTGTGAATCTGAAAGTGTACATATGTGTCCATACATACACGTGTAGGTGCCTTGTGATATATTTAGATATTTTAAATTTGAAATCATTGCTATAAGAGTTAGTTTGTCACGAATTTATGGAACACTTTTCTTTCTTCCTCTAAAACATCCGGGACTTACTGACCACAAAATCCAGAAAGATGCTACCTTGTGTAGAATATTTATGGTAGGTGTCAATGTTTAGTTACCAGCATAGTAGGTACCTTTATAAACATTGTGCGTGAATAGAGGGTAATTTTCAAAGGTGCTTATCTTTTATGGATTTATCAATTTTGCCTTTGAAACAGTTCACTGCCGTAGGTGTGTGGTTCAGTTTCTTCCTTGCTGTTTGCAGCCTGATGATTTCATCACACTTGTGAATCAGTTCCTGATTCTGAAAGAAAAGAGAATTAGTTGTCTGGGCTGTCCACCTGTCTTAAAAAAAAAAAAAAACAAACTTTGCATTTTCTTCCTGTTCGTTACCAAAGATTCTTGAAAAAAAAACCCCATAAATTATTGCACGTGCTATATTTCTTTCCATATTTAATTTTTTATGGGTCGTTTCAGAAACTAGTAATATGGCTTCAAAAGATACCGCAATTACATCAGTGTGTCTGGAGGTGAAAATCACACAATCTTACATTTTCAAAAGTCTGTATAGATTCATGATACGGAATTTAAGTACTTTGCAATCAATGGATTACAAAACCTTGTGAAAGCTCTGTGAGGTAAAAATATAAAAACGTGATTTAGAGGAAAAGAGCAACAGATAGGCTTGCCCAAGGTCACAGAGGAAGTCTAAGAGAGGTAAGAATTGAATCCTAGTCCCCTGAGTACCAAGGCAATTCTGTATCCATTATCATTCATCCTACTTTGAGAGTGCTAATTGATTTTGACTGCTTAGCATGAGCTCTTTAAAGGGGCCTGATTTTCAGGGCTGTTTGTCTCCTGCAGAATGTGGGGCTGAGGTCTGGGGCACGATGAAAAGGGCAGCAGCAGAGAGGCTTTTCCAGAGTTTTGATTGCTGCAGGGGTGGGTGCTTCCTCCCTGCCTCTCCGTGTGCTCATGTGGTGGCTGCAGAGTTTTTCCTTCAGCCTTTGCCCTGCACCAGCTTCTCGAGACAGAGCCGAGACCTCGGATTGTCCATTGCCTCTGCTGTGCGTTCAGTAGCCTGAGATGTGCAGTTCTGCCCTTAAAACTGTTCTGAACTGGGAAGTGTATATAGGTTCTGCCACAAGCATTGCTTCCTGTAGGCTTGCAGTAGTGGAAACTGTAATCATACATGAACTGCAGGGAGAGAGATTTTTCTGTCCCAAACACTTCGTCTCAGATTTTTTGTGTCGTGCCAAGGATTCTCAGAGTCTGCTTGGTTACTGTGTTAGCATGTCCATCCTTTGACATAAATAAATCATCTGTTATTTACATAAAATTGCAGCTTTAAAAGGCAAAATAAACCTCAAATATTTGCGTGCACTATACACACCAATACTTTAATTTTCTTATTTGCCCAGTGTAAGAGATTTTCATTTGACCTGCACTCATGACATTGTGCTTTCTTAGGGCATTGTGGCTGCACAGCAAGTCATATTGTCCTTTCCCAAAGCAAACCTCCACCTCTCCCCTCAGCACAGGAATTCCCCTTTCATGACACTTCATGTACAATTAGGGTGTAGAGGTAGATCCAGCAGACAGAGAACAACCAAGTGGGAGGTCTCCAATAACTCAGCAGCAGTCTGCAGCTGCTCACCAGGTATGTTCTAGCAGCTGATTTAGGATCTAACACAGTGGATGCCAAGCTGGAGCCTTAGTTACACATTTAACTTGATCTTTTCTTTGGACATGTTGTTCGTTTTGTATAGGGCTACCATATAAATCCTGGCTAGCACAAGGATGGGTACAAGAGCAGAGATCTTTTTGGGGGTCATACTTAAGTAACAGCATGACTATGGGGGAGCACAATAGTATCTCTTTTCTTAAATGTAGGATTTATAATGCATTTCATAAGCCTTCTGGGCAGATTAGGAAAAAAATAATAAGTTAGCAATGGATAGAATCCAGGTTCCTAAATACCAAACACTGCAAAATTTCCATATAAATTATCCCTCCAGGAGCTGAGTTTTGCTTTGAATGCCTTCTTGGTCTATGAGGTCTGAAATTATGCCAGTCTGAGGGAGTTCCAGATATTTTCCATAAAGGCTGCCTTCCAAAATCTTTGAAAGCAATCACAGAACGTCCAAGAATGTCCTAACCACTGTCCTTCTGAGCAGGAGGACAGTGGTTAGGAGGATTGTCCTGGAGGAGTGTCCTCCTGGTTGCTCCCCCATGGTGGTAGGTCTGAGTTGTTTTGGTCCCCTGCAATTACTTCAGCAAGTGTCACAGAGCGAGTGTGGAAATTATTTTAAAGCAAATGTTTATTGCAAGTAATTAAAAGCCATAAAAATTTTAAGACTCAGCTCCTCAAAAGGTTTTATGTCTGGTAAAATCCAGAATCATTAGCTAAACTTTGAGACTTAGACTTAAGGAATTAAATTACTGAAATTGAAATGAAATTAAATTAAAGCTTCTGTTCAATGCTTTTAAGTGAAACCTTGACCTCACTCAAATCAGTAAGGTGGCCAGTGACAGCTACAGAATTAGAATTTCTACTTCTGTGCTCAGTTCTCTTTCTCTAAAGCTGAAATAACATAACGTTTTTACTTCAGGACAGATACATTGGCATTTATGAGATACTTCTGTACAACTCTGTGCTTGCTTTCCTATCTTCTTTGGAAAAATGCCTGCTTTCTCTTTTGGTTTAATGCAGACAGGCTACAGTGATTCTTAGTGTGTATTACACTTCCCAGTTCAGAACATGTTTTGATGTCATCTGTTGATGCTGAATTTGTTTAAATCCTACCAATTGTAAAACCAAATTTTCTTGGAGATGACTTGTGCTGAGTTCACAAGATATTCTAGAACTCGTGGATAGATATTTAAAGTATGGTTGCCTGCTTCTTAAAATGCAGCTAGTAGGAATGTTTAACAAATACAGGAGAAAGCTCTATTTCTTTCACTTTTCTTACAATCTAAGGAAACTGTGTTATAGATAAGTATTTTTCTTAAACAAGTTATAGGACATATCTGAAAAGCATTTAATATCTGAGTCGAGATTTAATACATTTTCACTTCTCTATTCCATAACTTGACTCTAGACTTCCATTTTGGTCTATAACCATGTAATTCTCAAAGAGAAATGACTTGAGAAATGCCAATTTAAAATAAATTCTTATAATTAGTCAGCCCCTCCAACTGCAAAGGTATTTATTTGGAAGATATTTCTGACAAGGAATCTTTAAAAAGTACCCCACACATGACCAAAAAATAGGCACTTGTGTGAGAGCATGTGTAGGTCTGAAACAATGGGTTGGTAGAATGGATCAGTCTTTTGAACTAAGTGTCCAGTCTGCCTCTAAACAGCAAACACTTTGAGGTGGAAGGCAAAGGTATGTGGGGTTCTAACAACGTAGTTTCAAGGGTAATTTGAATTCATTATTTATCTCTGATAAATCATGTCCCTTTTCTGATATGAAAAATTTGTGCTCTGCTACTTTTAACTTACAAATAGGACTTGGAAAACACCTTTCTCTCTTGTAGCAGGTGAGCATAGATGCTTCTCTCTACAAAGTGTGCACAAAATGTGTGGATTAACATCTGGGAGATATGAAGATACAGTCCTCGTATGACTTTGGCAGATGTTCTTTTCAACTGTCTTAAAAATATAAAACTGAGTCTATCAACCGAGCAATAAAAGCATGTTAAATTTGTTTCAGTTTTTGATATTTCCATGGTAGAGGGCTGATTTTTAATTAGAAAGATAAGGATCCAGAATCAAGTCCCTTGGACCTAGATGTTTAACTGGTAGACAGGATTTTCTGAAGGAGAATGGGTCATTTGGAGATGTAAAGAGGATGAGGTTCTACATTCACAGAAATATTGGGAAATTATGTAAGATTTCAGGATAACAAATTACCCGAAAACAAGAAAGCAGTGGAGGAAGGACTGCAGACCTTCCAGTCTTTTCCTAAGTGGTATCTGGGTTTTTGCATCTAAATCTGCTCCCTCTTTTCCTGGCCAATTGTCCTAATTTGAAACAGCTTCCAAGTAACCAAGGAGGCAATGCAATCCTCAGAGGTAACTGAGTATTATTTTAAATGCCTTGGTTGCACTAATTTTCCTTTGCTTTGGGAGTGAGAAGGAGAACTGAAATTTATACTGGGCCAATTTTTTCATGTAATACAATTTAAAAAACTGTGAGGAGGCAGAGTAACATGGAAAGTTTTGGTGGCCAGAGGCATGTCATTTACTGCCACACTTTAAAATCCATTCACCTAAATATGGGCTGAGGTATCTAAGTCTAGTAAGTGAAGATTTTAAATCTACCTTCTCCTTACCTTGCAGGAGGAGTAGACCACAATGTGGGTCTGCCTCTAATACTTTGGAAGCAAAAAAGGACACAGAAGTGTGACCTATTGATATAGAAGGACACTGCATTCACCTGTAAAAATGCACCTTCTTAGCCCTCCTCTCTCTTATTGTTATGGCACCATAGTTGCAATCAAAACAATTACCTTACTTTCTCATACATTCAAAATACAGAGTGAAAATAGCAAAGGAAACCTAGTTTATTGATAAAATATGCTATGTAACTTTTTTTAAGGCTGGGACAAAATTCTCTGAAGCCTTTAAGCAGCTTTTCCATTGACTGCAGTGGGCACTTGATCAGGCATTTATGTTATAAGAGGAATTAGTACCATTCTTAAGCAAACAAATTCCACGGAATTTGTTTTCCCATAGTGGATGCACCTTCTCTTCTCAAATTACAAAGAGCTTGTCATGAATTATTTTTTCTGCTTCATATAGATGATGTCTACCTGCAAAGGTAACTAAAAGAATAACCATGGAGATGCCAATTTTACGGTAATTAAAAAAAGAAAAAAAGCAACTTTGCTAATCAGCAAACCCTTTGATCTGGTTAACCCTAGAGGTCAAACTACCCTGACCCCATCAATGTTCTGGCTCTAATGTTGCCCCGCTTGGATCATTTCTCCCATTGTTTTATTCATCCCATATTAACTTCAAAACGAAGCTGCAGTGTTCCTGTGTACCTAGCAAATCTTCCTGATCTTACATTGAGGTGAAGGCCCATTGTTTCACACCAAATCAGTTACCATTGTGCCCATTCAGCAAAATCGTTCATTTCCCCAGCCTAATGACTATATCCTATTCGAGGCTGTAAGCATTTTGTCATTCTGACCGCAAAGGCTATTTAAACCCTTTGATCTTACCTGTTATTGCCCTGCTCTTCAGCTGCTGAGCTGACAAAATAGGCACTGTTTTATCTGCGAGCATAAGTGACTGTATTCCTGTTTGCAACATATGTGAATGGAAGAATATGAATGTGTTGAAGGAATTGCCTCAAATCCTTAATTTTACAGTCATGTAAAACTTGTGGGGAGCTAGGTTTTTCAAACATGCTGCATGTTAGCAAATGTCGAGAGGTTGTTGTTTCCCCTTGATGTCAACGAGAGTTTTAGTTTTCATTTCAGTGGAAGCAGAACTGAACCAAATCCTTCAGTGCTTTCAGAAATTACAGCCTCATTTTTTCAAGCTTCTCGTGAGGGTTCATGCCTTTTAAGCAGTGTTTTCCAGGGGAAAGAAGAATGAGATGGGCCAGAGACAGTATTCCCAGCAGCCTCCAGAAACTGGAGAATTTGGGGTAGAAGTGGGCAGCTCTGGGCCTCTCCCCTCTTCCGTTTGTGGCCTCCACAGGTTAATGGAAGAAGAGTGATTGCTTAGAGCAGATTTTTCTGGTGGTAGTGGATTAGAACAAGAGAACAGGGACCTGTTGTTTGTAGTTCTCGGATGTAAAAAGTAGGAAAAGAGTGATAAAGGACAACAGAAAGCTAATAGAAGGTCCTCTCCTCAAGCCAAATACATTTGTCCTTTTCTCCTTCTAGGTGTTTTCTGTCTGGAAAAATTCTTCCTTGGTGGAAACATACCTTTAAAAAGTAGTGTTACAGGAACTAAGCAGTGCATTTCAGAATTGTCTTGGCTTTTAGCACAGCAGAAATTGAGCCCAAAGAAAAGTATTTTTATCCCAATAAAGTGACAGATATATGCTTCTAGCCCCAATCCTATTTTTGTTTTAATAGGGCAAGATGATGTTAAAAAAATTAAATCCATATTTTGGTCAGAAGAAGATTCAGCTGATAAACTTTATGTGCAGGAGAAACTGGAACATCTTGTCCAGATATCTAAAGTGCATGATTCAAAAAGTAATCAAATTACATAAAGGAGCAGAAGTTACAATTCCTATGAAGCTCATTGGTAGCTCATAAAAATTCATAAATTAATGCTGGCTCAATTTAAAATTAAATCTATATTCCCAGATAATAACCAATGCCACTGGATAAAGGACAACCTGAAATGATGAACCACTTTTTGCAAATTATAATGCAGATGTTCAGGCTTTTTTTTCAGAAGCTTCAGAAATCAGTATCATAAGAGCTACCCATGTGTTTTGGGATTTTGCAAGGTACTTTGTTTCCTGATTTGTGATTAAAAGTTATACTGACATACACTAACTTCCACAGGAAAGAGCTTTGCTCAGTTATTACACTTTCGAGAGGAACAGTTTTATAACAGATACAAATTATAAGAGAAAGCTAATGTGACCTGTTTATGCTAGATAGTTAAATAATTCATGGCTTTAATTAGTCCCAGAAAATATTACCAAAACTGTGAGTATAGCCTACATTGCTGCTGTGACTAAATGTCAAGAACTGATAATCAAACCTATGTTTTATATGAAAAATTTCTTTAATTCATAGGTGCTTTTATAAGAAGTCATTAATTTATGCTGGGGGACCACACAGAGGGGACCAGAGGATTTATGACCTGAGGGCGCTCAGTGTTCTGTTCAAAATACATTTTTAAAAGAGATCCATTTTTTAGTTTTTAATATTTGTTGGCCAATAGCCCTGTACAACCATTTACCTTAAAGCTTGAATTAATAATAATAAGTTCAGGTCTTAACCCTTAGCTGTGTCTGCTAATAGTAAATCAGATGGACTTAAATAAAAGCTGCTACATGTTCAGCTTTGTATGCTAAGTACCTCAGGAAGGAATAACAGCCTGAAATGCAGGGGAATTGAATAATTTGTGAAATGCCTGAGAACATGGAAGAACAGATTTTAAAGTCATTTCAGTAAGAAAATAATACAGTTGCTCTTCACTGAAATTGTGATTGCGCTATGACCTTTGCTTCCATTTGGAAGCATCAGCTTGACATTAATTTCTAAGATCTTAATGGCATTCATCTACAGTTAGATACAGAAAGGGACCAAAGCTTGTTATTCAAAGGCTCATTTGGTACTATTTGCTTATTTTGCTAATAAATTACTATTGCAATTTCACATTTGCATTGTCATGGTATGCCTGAGTCCTCAGATGCAAGTACAGGACCTACATCTGCTATAAATCCTGGAAAACTGTAGATAAACAGAACTTCTTTCCCCAAGTGACTGTGCTTTGGTTTTGTCATTAATACCTTAGCAGTGTTTGACACTATAACATTTTCAAACACAATAATAAATTCAAATACCAACGATTGAGAGAATTTAAAGTGCCATTTGAGTTTAAAAGGATGCATCTATCAAATTTGTAGAGAGGAGGTGAGATCACAGAATCGTAGAATAGTTTGCATTGAAAGGTACCTTAAAGATGATCTGGTTACAACCTCCCTGCCATGGGGCATTGTCCTCATTGATAACTCATAAAACAGTTTGTGAAAGCTTGTGAGGTTTTAAAGATGTTTTGTCCAGACTGGGAAGGCCAGCATAGCCCCTGGCTGACAGGATGGTGGGAAGCTTTGGATTTTGAAGACACAGCTCTGGAATGAGAACCCATGATATTGACAGCCACTTATTGTCACAAAGAAAAATAAATGCATTTCTCTCAATGAGCATGGAATGTAAGTTAGAAAGAATATAAAAAAGTACTACACTGGCATATGCTCAGTATTAGTTATACATGGGAAAAGCTAAAATCTTGCATCATCCTCACTTGTGATGCTGCTAAAAGAGAGCAGAAAAATATGACTCATTGGATTATTTCAATTTAAATTGGAAAAAAGTCATATTGTATTAAAGAAGATTGGTGTAGTCTCCTCTAAAAGGAAAATTTCTTTGTGATTTGATGCTAGAAAATTTTAAAACAAAAGGTTTAGTTGCTAGGGCAAACTAGGGCTGAGCTAAGTGCTCAGAACTTGAGAAATTTTAAAGGTATCTTCTGTAATAACAGCCCCTTACCAAGCTCTTTGTAAGATCTGCATTATGAATACACTTAAATTTATGCAAAAAGATAATCTATATACCATAGTTATAAAGTTTGATATCGTTTCCCAGACAAAGTCATTCTGCAAGACACTGCAGAGGGAAACTGAAATATTCTGGACTTATATATCACAAATTCTGCAGGAAAGAGCAGGAATTCTCTAGGGACTTATAGGAAGCAGTCTCTCACTCCCACCCTCCCCAATAATTAGAAAAAAATGGGACATTGACGGAAATAATTCTAAAGAGTTTAGGATATGGTTTAGTTTGATTTAGTGCCTGGAAATATTTGATAGAAAGACATTTTTGTATACATGTATAATTAAACTTTTCTTTGTGTTTGAAAGAGACTTTGAGAGATGATTATTTGGAATTTCAGTTGAAAATGGTGGATTTGTGTCAAAGGGGTAGGAACCCTAGAAATGTGTGGGCATAATGTCTAAGTGCAGTGAAGGAACAAGCAAACAGATGATTGATGACAAAGGTCTGACATAACTATTATGTTCTAAGCAAAACCTGCATGGCAGTGCTGAATGGAAGGCAGTGACGGAGAGAGGGAGTGTACAGCTAAACAATATTTTTTAGAAAGAAGGAGGAAGCAGGGGGAAATGCCAGCAGTCTGAAGCAGAAGACCTTTAAGCACATGTCTAGATTTATGCTAAATAATAAAACA
The DNA here is from genome assembly GCA_013397055.1 of Pachycephala philippinensis. NCBI lineage: Eukaryota > Metazoa > Chordata > Aves > Passeriformes > Pachycephala > Pachycephala philippinensis. The sequence goes on along the minus strand of VWZT01003809.1, from coordinate 182,261 downwards.
GTCCATGAACTATTCTGGCCCTGAGGCTAATCTGGGCATGGTGTGGTTCTCACCCATACAGCTAAACACTCATACCTGCCCGAAATATATGGACTGTATCAAAGTTCTCTGTTGGGAATGGTCCCTGGGCCATGCTAACTCCTGAAATATGCCTTGGTGTTGGCTGGGACAGCTTTTAGTTGCCACAACCTGGACTATAGAGATGATGCATGAGCAAGAACCTCTTTTCTGTGAGAGTGACTGAGCACTGGAACAGGTTTCCCAGAGAAGTGGTGGAGTGTCCTTCCCTGCAGATGTGTGAACACTGGATACAACCTTGAGTAACATGCTCAGGGGACTCTGCTTCAGCAGGGAGGCTGGACTAGATGACCTTCAGTTGTCCCTTCCAACCTTAACCATTCCATGATTTTGGAATGTTATGGCTGTGATACGGACCACTTCAGACCTGCACCCTGGACTTGCTGAATTTACTAGTGTTGGCACAGCTGGTGAGCACAGTCCATGGCCTACAGAAAATTTTAGTAGTCCTCAAACAGGTGCTGGCCTCAAAATGGTCTTTGAAGTGGTTTGTTAATTTGATTCCTTGTTGCTCAAGGAAAGAAGGTTCTGCACGTCAGTGCTGAGAAACAGGACTGCATTAAAGAAACACTTCAGAGTCTCCCCAGTTTCCTTTTGTTGGTGAAATACCCAACAGAACTGGGCTTTTCATTAGTTGTGGTGGGACGAGGGCATAGTAATGATCTGTATGTATGGCTGGACAGGAGCCACATGGAAGTGCTGTATTCTGTGATCAGACATGTCTGCACACTGTGCCAAAATGCAACATATTCACGACTTCTGTAATGAAATTTTCCATATAATTGTTGTTTACTAGCTTGTTGACAGCATTATTTTCCAGATTTCTGTTCCCACTGAATATTTTATATTTCTGATTCTTTTTCCTGAGAAGTGCTAACATGCATTTCTCAAAGTCACTCATGTTTTTTTAATCTCTGTAGGTTTTGTGCATCATTCCTCTGTGCTAACATGTACCTCCTAATGTGAAATGAATCATGAGTTTATCAACATGCTGTTTTCATTTTGTTTGAGAGCATTAATGAAGATTTTTAAGATCAGTCTTTGCCAGGTATCATTAAAAATCTTCCTCCAATTTGCTGTCATTTATCTTCTTCTTTCAGCTGCACACATGAATCATCTTATTGCAGTTTTATTTCAAAAGCACAAGGAAATCTCTTCTATTTTTTTTTATTTCTACATATATGTATACTTCTTTCTCCTGTAGCAAGTGTAGATTTGTATATTTATTCTTTGAAAGAGCATCACTGAAAGATTGTTTTGTCTGTTCTGAAAACCAAATTAATCATAGTGGGAAAAAAACTGTTTTAATTATAAAAATATTTATAGCACCTTTTCCTAATAAATATCTCTTGATTCTTTGTAATACTTTTGTCTCCCCTGTACATTCAAGTCAGTTGTCATTTTTTTAATACATTTTTGTCTTTAAGCAAGAGCATAAACAATGGAAATCATTAATCCTACTACGATTTAGAGGAAAAGGCACTACTCAGTGTGAAGATGTGTTGTAAGATCCAGCTTTACTATAGATTAAGACTGCTGTAAGGAAAGCTGCTCTAAATATGCTGGTATCAACTATTTGCCTCCCCAGCTAAATGCACATAGACAGGGAGGCTCTGTTTGCACATGGGTATGACCAAAACTTCTATGAATATTTGTCAAATTAACTTTGTTTTTATCTAAAATACGATTGTAACATATACATGGTACTAAAATATTGTATACAAGCAGTTCAGAGTCTTTTGATTTTTTCACCTCTATACATGTGTGAAACAAAATCGATCAGTTTTGTCAACTACAGGGTATTGCAGTGTGCATTGCCTGCCATACAACTGCATAAAAACATGTTTTGAAATGGAGGCATCTGACATCACTATATAGTGTTTTAACCTTAACCTTGGTCTGGTTGACTGCTATGAAAACTCTCACTGCAGTTTTTCTGACACACTGTTACAGTGTCAGAGCTTCAGGAACTGATTTTTGCTAGTGAAATGGCAAGAGTAATCTCAGTAAGGTGAAAGTGTAGATAAAATTTCATGCTTTAATGGTTAATTACAGACTAATGAAATCTTATTTCCAGATATGTGAGTCATGTTGTAAGGTTCACATGTACCAAGCTTTGTCACTAATTACCATTTCACTGTTTTACATAATTGCACTGAATAGTATAGGCTGGCCCTACCAGAAATAGTTTAATGGCTGAGTATCCCTTGGCATAATTAGCATCATAAGTTCTTATTTCTTTGGTGCTTGCAGGCAAAACACTGTCTACTGCAGCTGTGGTAGTAAGTGAGAATGGCCATTTCTACAGGGCCCACAACATGCTGCAATGACTGAGTATATTTAATCGGGTGGGTTTGTGAACAGGATACAGGTATTCTGTGTTGTGTATGTACTCTGAAATAAACCACTTCAATTCTAATTCTTGAGCTATATGATTACGTTTTGCATAGTGTCTCCAATTCAGATATGTTTAGCTCAGTCATTCCCCCAGTGGTTTACAAAGTCTTTAGCACATCTTTCCTTTTCTTACTGGTTGTTGTCAGTGTACGATCTGATAGCAGGGATGTTTGATAGAGCTAAAAGGTGTAAAACATTCTTCATCTAGTCACAGCCCAGAGGATATGGAAGTAGTCACTGTAACCATAACCTTTGAGGAAGAGCTGGTCTTTCCTGACTTAGAAATACAAAACTGATTCACTCATTACAGATAATTCAAGGAAGCTGCTGGGAGGCAAGAGATTAAGATCTTCTGAACACTAAGAGCATACAAAAAGATCAGGACTTGCCTAAGAGCTTTCGTAGCCAAAGAGGTGGATAAGTAATTACCCTTGTGGTGAAAGTCAAGCTACCTATCATTTAAAACTAAAGACTGCTTACCAGCTGCTTCTCTACTTTCAGGTTGCCATTTTCAACCTCTGTGTCTGAATATCTATAATAATTAATACATATCCTGCAGAACCGGCCCTGAACAGGACGAAAATGCTCAACATCTGACATGGCAAATTCCTTGCAGAATCAGGTGAACTGGCTGAAATTAATAATCTACTGCCAGTCATATCTTGTAAATGCTGTCAGGAGTCAGTATAGGATTTCCTATCTTGAGATATTGCCATCTGAACACAGACATCTACTTCCATTCTCACACAAATTCCAGGCGATCCAAATATCACTAAGTGGACTCATGGCTTGTCCATTTTGGGGTCAGGCACATAGGATGGGATAAAGCAGAACCCAGCATGCCTGTTTTGTAAGATTTGTGTTTTTCTGTCCAAAGTCTGAACTCTTGAGTATGTCTGAGAGCTTTGCAGACTGTAGTTCACCAGTCTGTCAGCCAGCTATGGAAGTTTTTTATTGCAAAATTTGCAACAGGGATAATGGTGACTGATTTTCAGGTTTACAAATGGCAACCAGCCATTTCATTCCCAGAGACTTCAGTATGGAAGTAGACACCATTTGTGCCTGTGAATGGATCTGCTGAAAGTTTTGCCAGGTCACACACAAGGTGTGTGAGAGAGCCAGATATTGAGACTTATGCTTGTTGTATCTTGCTGCACTACATTTTCGCAAACATCGGTCATTCCAGATCAGTCTAAAGCCTTTTTTTTTCCTACAGATGCCAAAAATGGCTGGTCTGGAAAAATTTAATGAACAGAATAAGCACATGGAATATTTCCTCAGGATGTTCTTACTCCCTCCATCACTTTGATAGTCAGGAGCTTCTGAGGGCAAAAATGTGGGGGTTTTCTGTGAGAGTGTATGTGTGTGTGTAGTGATCATCCCTGAAAGCTTTTTTCCCATTCCATTTTATTTTAAAACATCATGTGGTTTATTTTACATCCATTACACCCTATTCAAAGGAGATAAAAACTTATTTATGAAACACTTTACAAAATATTCAATTTCGGTTGTTGGGACTCCTAGTTCTTTTTTTGGAAGGAACACAGCAGAAAAACTCTGACCTGCAACTGCTCTGGACTTCCAGGTCTCCATCATGTTCCCTATTTAGTTGTCTCTTTTTCAGGTGCAGGGAGTCTAAGCCACTTAATCATTCTTTTATGTACTGTGGGGTTTTTTTCTTTTTCTTCTTCTGCCTCATGAAAAACATATAATTTAGGTCAAAGTGGGATCATATAATGTGCTAGGGGATGCCTCACAGTATTACATAGCATAGATAGGTGGATCAGCGTGAACACATTTGACCAGTGCTGTATTAATATACTAATGTGATGTGAAAGTAACATTCATACTCTACCAGTAACAGCAAATGCAAATGGAGCTGTAAGAGTATGACTCACAACTGCTAATGTGATAAGCTGTTGATTTTTCATGAGTACAGCAAAGCTGTTAGCAGCTGCATATCTTACCTTCAGCCTCAGCTGCTGGACCCCCAGCATTTCGAGAAACTCAACATGCAAAACCAAATGGCAAATACACCTATTTCCACCCAGATTGACTGGCATTCCTTTTGCCAGGCAACTCCAATGCTCTCTCTGCTAAAAACTAACTTGGACAATCTTGAGCAAACTATTCACAAGACTTCAATATGTCTTCTTTTTCTCACTAGGGTTTTTGGGAAGACACTAGATGGAGGCAGCAACACTGAGACAGGCCTTGCCAGAAGGTATGTTGTGGAGGAACAGCTGTCTTTTTTAAACCCTGCTCAGATACTTGGCCTTACCTGCTGCATTCAGGGTGAACATTTATCAGAATTTTGTCTTTTTTCTATACAGAAAATATTTGTCTTGTCAGTTCCTTGAAAGTTTCTAGGAGTTCTATCTAACTGATGGCTGCACCTATTCTGTTGGCTGTTGGTATCAAGCCCGGTGTACCCAGGACATGTATCTTGTTGCCTAGAGAGAAGAGATTCATTCCCACATGTTGTGCAGCAGAAGTGCCCATATTTCCCAGCTGATAAAAGAAATCTCCAGGTGATGATCCTTGCTTGTGTCCAGTTTTCAGTGGAAAGGTGCATTTGTATTTTTGTTTTGAACCAGTGGGCTTGCATTTGTTTCTATTGCAGCACAGATTTGTTTCAAACTATTTTCTATAGGGTCAGTTATTTTTTAAGAAATACTTCCTTAATTCAAAGGTGAGCTGTAATCATAAAAGCCACTAAAAGTCATCCAAATTCTATGTTATGCTACATAACCACAGGCAAAGTATAAAAGGGCAATCTTTTTTTTTAATCTTACTTGAAGAATTATGAATACGTCAGGAAAAAAATAAAACAACTTAAAAAAGCTATCCAAATCATTTTTGTATTCATAAATTTGAAAAAGAATGAAATTTGCAACTTTGTCAAGTGGGCTTGATAGATTTAACACTGAAAGTTCTAGGAACAAATTTCATTTAGCAGGTCTGTCTCTAGAAGCTTGTTATAAATTTTCAGTGTCTGGGATTTGGAACTGTTTTTATTTTATATGAATGAAAAAGTGAATGTGTGATGCCTTTCTTTATGGAGTTAACTTCTAAACTTAAGTTTCCTACAAATTCTTGTGCTTAAAAATAAAATTTCCTTAAATTCTTGGTATTATTGCCTGTCAAGCCATTCATTTCAGTGTTCACAGAAACAAAACACAAAATATGTGTGAAATCATTGAAAATGAATGTCTTTAAACTTCAAATGAATTTTAAAAGTCATATTTTGCAATACTTGCTTTGAACTAAAATCCTTAAGATTAAGAAATTTAAATCACTTAACACCTACATGCTTAAATTTAGTAACTGGCAGAGAGAATGAGAATGATTTTATCATAAATGAAAAGTTAAAATAATTTTTTTAGTTACTTCACTAGAAGCACAGTAGTACAATTTTAACATTGATCCCTGAGTATCAAACCAGTCTTTTAAACAATTTGTCCTTTTCCAGACAGGGAAACCTGTATTGCTTGTGGCTGTACAGAACAGTGGATTCTGCATGTAGTTTTAGCTGACCATTGGCTTGGCTGAGTGTCTGGCATTGTTATTATTGCTGCTGTAGATGACCTTAAGGCATGGCAAAAGGGCCATAAAGGCTGAATTGAATGTTAATGTGATGATGAGAATGCTTAGTTTTTCAGCGTGGCATTTCAAGTTTCAGAATGAAAGCATAAGCCATCTATAATTGATGTGGCAGGTCTCTGAAGTGGGAATTAGCCTGTGCAGCTCCCTCCAAGTTGGTGTATTCCTGTGAATTGTTACATGTGTTAACAGTAATCAAAAGACCTTTTGCGGGGAAGACTGAAGTGGGGTACAAGACTGCTGCAACAAACTCCAGTCTTCCTTCTGGCAGAGTCTGTGTCCTTTTTTTTTTTCTCTGATAATTTCATCATTTTAAAGAAAAGGAAAGTTTAATTGAACTAGCAGCTTGTGTTCAACTTCCACATATTTCTTCAAGCGGATGGCCTCGGTGTTTTCAGAACAAGCTAAAGAAGGGTAGTTATTTTCTTGGTCTATTGCTAGTGGGTGGTTTGAGGCTGTATGTTATATTCCGTGGCTGAAAAATATAGTGTGATGTTTTGATTTGATTAAGTATGAGAGCTGATAGACTAATTCATGTTGTGGCTCAGAGCTGGGCTAGTGATCTTACTACTGTGATTAGCTGGATATTTTAACATGTGCCTGAGGCCACGTTCTCTCAGTTACACATCTACATCTAAAATGCTACAGCAGTTTAGGTTAAATTATACTTTTCAACTAGTTTGGTTAATCCGATGTGAAAAGACTCCATTTAAATTCCTTTTGCTCAGGCTAAGCTTATAGTGTTTTAACCTAAATCAGTTTGGAACAGGGCTAAGCTAGGCCAAAATAAGAAATTCTTGAAAAAGGTGATAAAATGTGTGATTTTACCCAAAAAGCTTAATAAAACTGACGCTGTGTTTGGGCAAAACACCTGCCCTCCTCCCATGTTCCATTTTCCTAGGTCTACATGTAAGTGATAATGCCCTAAGCTGTATCTGTGCCTAATACATGATTTTGTAACCTCCTTGCAAGCTGCAGCCTTACCATTTCAGAGGTGTCAGGTCTCAAAGAACCATTAAACCACTGATGTTTGGAAGCTTTTGCTGTAGGAAATTAGAAATATTTTTCACTACCAAGTCTTTCTGTGGTATCGCTGTTGGCCACTGATGGGAACAGGGTGCTGGGCAAGAAGAACTTCTGATTTTGCATGACATGGCCACTCTTATACTCTGCATAGAAAATATGGCCTTTGGGCTCCACTTCCCTGGCCACAGGAGAGCGTGCAGGGAGAATATTTTTTCTTGAAATGAACCCTCCCTTCACAAAAATTGTCTAAGCTTTGTTGAAATCAAAGGGGAAGAATGTGGGGCGACACATTTCCTGAAGAGAAGGTGGAGGGAGTTTCAGAGCCCTCATCCCATGGAGGTGGCACTTGTTTCTGAACGTGTCTTATGCACCAGCAGCCCTTGCACACTCAGCCTTCCTCCTGCACACCCCCTCTGTGTGATGTGGGCTGCACACAATCCTGGGAGGAGCTCAGGGCTGCCCAGGCCACCGCACTGGGGTCATGGTGCCATCTCTCGTGTCACATCAGGGGTCGGTTAGCTGGTGTCCCCAGGAGCAACTGCCTCCTGTCCTTGGCGCTCTCACAGTTGGAGTGAGGGATGATATGATCAATCATGGCTTTAATGCAGAGTATCAGCCAGTTCACTAACAAAACTGGGGTTGTGGAGACAGCTCATAGCCCACAATTTACAGGCCTAAGGAGAGGACCGTGCTTATTTCTGGGACATTAGGGGGGCTCTCTGAATCATGGACAAAAGAAATAGAAAACAATAAAGACAACACATACAATTAAACAGAAAAGCAAAGCACCTTTATGTGTCTCTAGACAGCCAAATCTCAGAGCTTCTTGAAGATTTTTCACTCTGGAGAACATGCTTGTTTCCTGTAGGTAGCAGACACACAAATAATTAGACATTATTTAGGTCTAAGACTCTTTAAACTTTTGGATGCCAAAAAATACCTGCCAGTTTCATGTCCTTTTCTCATAGGGCACATGGATGCACACGAGCTAAGTCTATATGAGCAAATTAAACTCTGCCAGGACTCAGGCCCGAGCACCGGGACTGGCTAAGCTGTGCTGTCCCATCAGCTGAACCATCAGTGGCACAGACACAAACTCAGACAATAGTCTGAGGGTCAGCAGAGACAGAGACCACTCCTGCTGCAGCACGGGGTTGCCAGGGTCCTCCCCAGCATCTGGTCCTCAGCACCTGATAAAATCAGTGTCTGTCCACACTTGTCTTCTCTGAGTCTTGACTCCACAGAGCACTTGGCATGACTTCAACTTGGGTTGTTAATTAGAGGCAGGATTTAACTCCAAGCGCTCCATTGAACTAGAACAGCAGTATAGTTAAATTTCTGCTTCCTCTCAAGTTTGGCTCCTAGAAGAGAACCGCACAATCCTACTAAGCCAAAATACTTGGAGCACTAAAGAAGAAAATAGACAAGCAAGACTGCTTTATCTTTGTAGGTTAAAATATGACACTGTTAAAAATGTCTTTTTTTAATGATGCCATTCTAAAATGGTATTAAAAATTCTAAATTTTTAAACTGAGCATGTCACTATATGTATTGTTGATTATGCTATAAACCTCCCATTTTCACAGACAAATAGCTATTCCTTTGAATAAGTCTCAAAAATATATACACATGCAGAGAAAAAATCCTGACATTCCAGCTCAGAAAAGGTGTGATAGCTGTATATTCAGAACTCTAGATTCTGGCCTGTATACATCACTTATTTTTGTTGCTCTGTGCTTCCTCTGAATTTTGATATAGTTGAAACAAATGCATCTTCTGTTAGTGAACTGTCCACAGTGAGTCTTTCTGCCCAGATGTTTGTGTGACACTGTTCATAGAGCAATGGTATATCTGTGTTTAAATAGCCAGAATACCAATGGCTGATCAGGGAAGTTATTGTGGAATTTATTCTCGCCTCTGGCTTGTGGCTTCCTCCATTTTTAAGTTTAACTCAAGTTACCCATCTGATGCAAATGGCTCCAAGTTATGTGTTCTATAAATGCGAGAGGCTGTCATCTGAACTCAAATCTTTGCTAATGCTATAAAAGATAGCTGTATTTTACCAGCTTCTGTTATTTAAATGAGCTGAACATGTTTTGCTGATCACTTGACTGAAACTAAAGCATTGTGAGTATGTGTGCTTTGTTGTCAGCTACCAGTGAAAGATCAAAGAGATGGTACTGAACACTGTCACAGACTCTAATTAATTGGCACTTATTTGCTTACATCTCAAGTTAGCCCATAAGCGGCTCCCTAAATCTGAAATAATTGGTGACTTGCTATGCTTTTTAAATAATGCCATTTTATTTTCTGATTCTTTATATATGAATGCTATTGTGATTGCAAGGATTGATTCTACATCTTCTGATCTAATAAAGTATATTTCTGATCTTAAGAAACACCCTGCAAATGTGATGTGAACATATTTTGTGATTGCATTACCCATAAAAGAAATATTCCAATGGTAGCTCTTAATTCATAAGATATATCACATTTATTCTAATGTTGAGACACAGTTATACTTAACATAAAAGCAGCACCTCTCAGCTGTAGCTTCAGATTCAGTCAATTCAGTCAACAGAAGCTCAGATTTTAAAACTCAGTATAAATCTATCTATTTCCTTTAGAGACTTCAAAAATTCCAGCTTTAGTCATCACCAATTAAAATTGTGGCTAATTAGTGGGCAAAGAGTTTGGGCTTTCTCATTAATACCAACAGACAAGTATCCCAATAAAATACAGAATATGTCCCTGTGCTCAATGTTAACTGTTTTCTACACTTTTTTTTGTAAGTCAGTCCAAGGTTGAATGAGCCAAAAGATGGAACTATGGTTTCGCCTTTGCAGAGGAAAGTTATTGATATAATTATGACAACTTTGAAAAGCTATTGCAGCCTTGCTCTTTTGCTCGGTTTTGTTTTGTTTTTAATTTGTCTCTGCATAGCCATTAAGCAACTTCTTACTAAGTTTTGTGTGAATTCTGTTTTGCTAAATGCAATGAAATTTCTTTGACTACCTGCCTGAAAGTAAGGTTAAGTGTGAAAAGTGTGACATTTAAAACTGTTCAAATCTTCTCTATGAATGTATGTGTTTTTTAAATATGTTTGTAGAAAGACAGATTCCATGTAATTTTCTATCTAATTAGTCGTATATTTTCAAATACGAGAAGGTTCATAGTTCATTGAATGGACATCCAAATCATAGCAACACACAAAAAGCAACAAAATTGGTGACTTATTTCCCATCAGTCCTCTTAGGTAAAACTGAAAGTAATTGCCTCTCAGGCCAAAGTCTATTACTGCAAAACCCAAATAGAATAGGATAAAAAATTAGTTCCCACAAAGCTTTCTGAAGACCAAAACAAATTTCATATACCATTTCCTAATAGAAGAGCTGTAGACCGGAGCCTTTGTACAATCACTTAGCTGGTTTGAGCTCAATATTGTTCTGATGATAAGAAGCAAACCCTTGAGATTTATTTGGTGGAGTAAATAGATGAGAGGTCTAAGGAGCTTGTGACAGCTTGTGGGACAGAGCAGAGAGCAACAAAAGAGTTCAGGTGACCTGGAACTTCTTGATAGCTTCATGCTGGTTGTGCTGCTGTTATCCAGGTGCGTAAGAATGGTATGGTCATTTTTGGGATGACATTCTGTCCTCACTGGTGGGACAAAGTATTTTTCATGTATTTAATGTGATAACTCATTGCAAGTAAAGAGACCAAGAGCTTTCCAGGAGCTTCCCAAGAGCTTTCCAAGTTTATGAAAGGCAGATATGTACTCTTAACCATAAATTCCACCAGGAAATGAACTTCAGAACCTCCTCACCATGAGTACCTGCATTCTCTTTGATCAACTTAGAAGTGGTTTTGCTTTGGTGGTAGTGACATGATTTTTATCATGAAGAATAGCTGCAGAAATGTGTGTTATTTCCTGATACCACTTGAATTTTTGTCAGCTTTTCATTTTACTTAGTAGCTGCCTAAGGATAAACATGAGTAAAAGGATCATGGTTCTGGGACTTCTTTTACCTTATACTCACTGGGAAACAGAGAGCTTTCTGGGTCATTGAAGGAGTTATTGAATCATAGAATCATTAAGATTGGAAAAGACCTCCAAGAAAATCAAGTTCAACCTTTGACTGAACACCACCAGATCAACTAAACCATAGCACTAAGTGCCACATCCAGTCATTTCTTGAACACCTCCAGGGACAGTGGCTCCACCACTTCCCTGGCCAGTCTGTTCCAGTGCTTGACAACCCTTTCAGTGAAGAAATTCTTCCTGATGTCTAACCTGAAGCTTTCCTGGTACAGCTTGAGGCTATTTCTTCATGTCCTGTCACTGATTGCCTGGGAGAAGGACCTGGCTACAGCCTCCTTTCAGGAAGTTGTAGAGAGTGGTAAGGTCCCCCCTGAGCCTCCTTTTCTCCAGGCTAAACAGCCCCAGCTCCCTCAGCTGCTACTCATCAGACTTGTCCCCCAGACCCTTCCCAGCTCCGTCGCCCTTCTCTGGACATGCTCCAGCCCCTCAATGTCTTTCTTGCAGTGAGGGGACCAGAAATGAACACAGAATTTGAGGTGCAGCCTCACCAGTACTAAACACAGAGGGACAATCTTCCCTGCTTCCACTGGCCACACTATTTTAGACACAGGCCGGGTCAACAGACAGGTAAAAGACTACAGGGCTGAAGTATCAACAGAGGATTTTCATATGATTTCATGTTATCACAAATCAATTGCAAAGTTTTTGTCCCAAATTGCAAAACATACACTTATTACTCTTTCTAAAAGAACTAAGTGGCAATATGTTGAGAGATATATCACTTTTTAAAATCTGAGTTATAATTGACAGCACAATGCCGTAAACTATGGGTTTAATTACAGCTGGAAATAATATGCCATTCATATTGAGTCTAAACAAATATGGCTTTTGGTGTAAGGTGTAATGTGACTTTGCTGTGTGTCTCTCAGTTATACCTGGGCTTGTTGCATGAAGTTGCATAAAACTGTTGTGGATCACTTCAAGGTGCAGCAAAAAGCTCAGGCAGTGTAACTTTTTTTTAAGAAATACATTGCAGAATTCCAGTAGAAGAAAATCAGGTCACTTCCAGTAGGTAAAGACTAGGTGACTGCTAGAAGGATCACAATGCAGGGTTGTAGATAATCTCGACAGGGGCAGACAGCATATTTTCTGCAGCATCATTTCTCTAGCTCTTTGCGGTCTTCACATTTATTCCCTCTGTTGAGTTTAATTTTCTCCTTATGGATTCAGGCCCAGAGAATGGAAGGGAATGACCAAAGGATACATGGTTTTGTTTGCAAATCTATACTTCACGTTTAATATTTCTTAATCAAATGTGTGCTTGAATGATGTCTTCAACTCCCTCTGCTTGGGGTTTTAATTGGCTGCAGAAGAAACCTCAGAAAGAGGTCTCAGAAAGAACCTCTTTCCAAATAAAGTTCCTTGAGATCACTTGTTCTTCCTCTTAAGATTAATTTCCTGTACAGGAACTGAAAAATAAGATGAGAAATGTGCAGAGAAAGTATTCAGCAATGAGTAATATCCGCTGGTAAATTGGGGGACTATCAGTTCTACGCAGTGATTGTCACATCTTTTTAAACACACTGATTAATGGGTGGATCTATTACTGAAAGCATGCATGCTTAATTTATTCAGAGAAGTTGAGTGTATGTCACCACTCGAAGGCCTGTTTTTCTAGCACAGCATTTCACATTTACAATGTTATAACTACTGACAACTCAATGGAAGAAAGAGAACTAACTCATAGCACAAAGCACTAAAAATACAGCATGATCTGTAAGTGGTAGAAGCTGACATATAAGAAAATATCAGTGGGATAATTTAAATCCAATAAAAGTGAAGCTGTCATCAGTATTTGGATACGTATTCTTAGACTAAACATTTTCAATTGTGACACTTAGTTCCATATTCTTTTCTTCCACCCTGTTTTATGGGCAAATGTGTTATTTGGAGAACAGCATGTGGAAACACTATGGAAATGGCAATTCTGTGAAATACCGTTTGAGAACTGAGACACACTTTTAAACAAGGAATGGAATTCAGGTCAAGCATCACAAATGAAATGGTTATTGTAAAAGCAGTGAGAGCTAGCCATCTGCCACTGCAGCGCTCAAAAGGGCTGAGATACAGGGTCTCCGCAAAAATATTCCTTAGTGCAGGATCAGCTAGGGCCCACAGAAGGCTCAGCTACAGACATTAATACAGCAACCGATTTTCTAAAGGGACAAATACACTACACGGGTACAAAATGCTGTGCCTGTGTCCATGGAGTAAAGTCAAGCAAGGAGAGGAACAGCATTTTGGTCATTTTGAAAGAAGGTAATTTGTGCCCCGTAAGGGACTGATCCTGAATTATTTACTCGGAGTCTGATTATAGCTCCTTTTTTGGCATGAATAAGATGTTCTGTGTGTTGGTGCCATGCTGAAGATTTAAATGTCCCACACATTTGATCCAGGCTGGGGCTGTGGCAACTACTGCACAGCTGATGACAACAAAGGCTGGTTTCAAGCTCATTGTCATCACCATGGTGTTACACCAGATGAATGGGTGGCATTGATTCTGATTGGCATATTCATTCACATGCATTCAAAGCTCATGAATTTTACTTAACACGTCCCTTTGCTTATTGGCTGGGATTTAATTGGAGTGATGTATTGCAGCACTGCTAGATGAAGTGGAACAGTTTCTTTTTTTTTTCTTTTTTTTTTTTCCTTGGGTTTATTTTTTTAGTTCTCTTTCTTCCAAACCTCCCAACTAGAGACACCACAGCATTATTTTTCACAATCACCAAGGCATTTCCATGTATGGAAACTAATTCTTGCCTTTGTATTGAAGTTTGCATTTAATATTTGGAGATAGAAAAATAGACAAAGGGAGAACTCACACAGATTTAAGTGTTGACTTTTGTTACTGAGTTCGCAAATTGTTTATTTAGCATTTTCTTTACATACCAAGAAAGGAAGAGGTCTTTTTTTGCTTGTTTTTATGAATTTTTTCCAACTTCCCGTATTTTAACATCTTTCTCAGCCAGCTGAAATGGAGAATTCTGACCTATCAGCTAGGAGTTTGTTGATATCTTTCCAAAGAGTGAATAAGTATGAGATTATGTGCATGCATCTAACAGATATACTCCTGTGTATATTTGAATACACCATTGCTGTGTATTGATCCGAAATATTCAGACAGAAAAAAAATAGAGACTTTTTTTAGAAGAAAAACATATGTTTTCATTGCAGAGATATTTATGTTGAATTTTTCCCTATTACCATTTTTAACCTGAAAAGCAAAATGTTTAATCTGAAAATCAAATAATTATGCTATCATAAATTATTTGATTTTCAAAATCAAAACAAAATAGTTGGTTTGGGGTCAGATCTATCCAGGTCAAGTTATTTTAATTTGTTGAACAAGATTAAAGAGTTTCATTTCAAGGTAGTTCTGCATAAACTGTGGAACATATTGGCAGAAGCTAAGTGTATCTTGGGGTCAATATAGAGAGCACCCTTTGGAAGTAATTAATAGGCTCCATGGTTCATGCTCTGAGCTGCCTCTGGAGATCTCAAGGCTTCCTCCATTGTTTCCAGAGCTCAGACAGACTCATCTTCTTGGGCAAGAGTTACCACTGTAAATGATATCTGCCTGAGCCTTCACAGGGTTTGGTGTTTCTTCCCTCCCAACATCCTTTTCCTCCATTTGCCTGGAGGAAATCACATGAGCCAGTGCATCTTTCTACAATATGTTAAGATGATCTCTCTTCCTACAGAAGATACATAGAAATGGTTTTGTGGGAACTGTTGGATGGATTGCAAACCTAGTCAACAGTGGTGATGTGCAAAAAAGTTTACACATTACTACTGAGAATTATACATGCAGTAAATGCTGTGAGTACACAATAACTCCATGCATATGCTTAGTATTGTTGCTAGCATGTATAATCAGTTAAACCAAAATCCCATGAAAGTTTCTTAATTAATGTGGATATAAAGCTACAAGTCTGTCAGATAAATCCTGGAGGGGGTTTGAACAGCATATTATGATAGAAAAGATGTGGGGCTTCTTTCACCTCAGCTCAGTTCAGCAAATGTGTCATTTCTCCACACATAGTCAAATTACTAAAATAATTTATGAAAAAATGAAGAAGTCTGTATCAAGCACCTTTATGTATGGTTTGATGCTTCTATATATGATTAGGTTTTCTACCTGGTGTGCTTATTCTGTAATTCAGTGGTATGCACTGCTTGTTGCCTTCAGGAAACTGCCAGACTGTACAGTTCTGACTTCTCTCTCTTCTTCCCAGCTATCTAATCCACTGCTGTGCTCAATAACACACTATAACTATTGAAACCCAGCCCATACCATACACAGCCTGAACATCTCTGAAGCACAAGTCAGAAAAGCCACAGATAATCTAAATCAGAAATGTTTTTCCCACTTTTTTGCCATGTTTCTTCTTTGCTTTTTCATGGTCATGACATTTGCTGATTCATTGCTTTTCATGTATTGAACCAAACACTGCTGTTTGGAGATAATAAAATTAAGATTACGAACATCTGCCTTGCTATAAATGGTTCTTTTGGTTTGTCTGGGTTTAACTGTGAATAGAGTTGTAGGTGCAGCATTGTCCATTCTCCCCAGAGACACACAAGCTTTTACAGAAATGCTTGTACATACCTGGGCTATAGTAAAATGAAAAAAAAAAAAAAGATCTCTGACATTTGGTATCTCTGAACCAACAATCCATGATTAATTTGACAGAAGATATGTCTGAAGACTGTTGTATTTTCTTTTTCTGCGATTTCAAATAGCTGGGGGTTTCAAATGGGCTGAATTGCATTCTGTGGAGACACCCTAAACTGTGCTTGAGGGATTAGTGAGCTGTAAGTGAGGGTGTGAAACTTCACACTGAAATATCCCTGCAAGTTTTTAAGAAAATCAGACCTAGCTACCAATTCTGACCACTGGTATGAACATTGGCCAAGATACTGTCATTTGATGGGAGCCTTTCTATCCACTTTTAAGTGTTTGATTAACCTTTATGTGGTCCGAAGAAGCCTGCAATTGGATGTAAATTTGATACTGGAATATAAAACAGCTTTTCAGAAAAAGAAATAATGGGGTTTGGTCACTACAAAAATTCTCATTTTCTCAGTTAGTTATTTACTTCAAAATAATATACAAACTGAAATAAATGTACTCCTTTTGAGAAAGTGTCTAAAGATTAAAACCTCTAACAGAAAATATAGATACAAGTAGTCTATGTCAGTGACGGTGCATGGAAAGCATATCTCAGTTTCAGCCATGGGGAGTCAAAGCAGATCCCTGCACATGCTGATTTACCAGGTGGAGCTGCAGATATGATGCTCAGACACCAACAGTTACCTTGCATCAGTTTATTTTCTCACAGCCTTGGTAACAAGACAAAGCTCCATTAATGACCTCACGTTTAGAGCCACAGGCTGCAGGGGTAAAATTCCCGAGTCAATGAGGTGACAGTGAGGTGGGATGCGAGTCTGGGCACGATGTGGATCCAGACACAGTCTCTGTTGGAGCTGCAGCACATGCAGGCGCCAGGGTGAGGTCTGCTCCTGCGGGGATTAGCAGCATGTCAGGCATTTCCCTGTGGCAGAGGAGAATGCAGCTCAGCCTCAGCTTCCTCTGACGGAAAAATCACTGTCTCAATCCTGTTCTTCAGCTCCTTCCGCAGGAAAAGCAACAACAAGCACGACCACAACTGAGAAAAGACTATCCCACTGGAAGGAGCAAGAAAAGCCTCTGCTTTGATGCACATGGTAGCACCAATAGGTGCTGCTGGCTCAGTGGTGCTCGGGGTTGTCCCATGGCAGGCTTTTGTGTGACTGCACATTCCAGCCCTTCAGCAGGGCGCTGCTGGCTTAGCAACACCAGTGAGCTGTCAATATTTGTCTGCCCAAATCCCACCATTAAGTACGCTGCTTAGAGCTGGTCTTTGCAGATAATAATTGCTATCCTACCCTACCTTCTAAGCCTCTGCTACCCCCCTACTGCCTCCTTCAGAGAAGGGTTCTATAAAGGAGACTCAGCAGTTTCTATCACCAGCTTTTTTTAGAAAAGTGACTAAAGACTTTTGTTTGGACAGAGTTGTTAGCTATGCTTATTCAAACATTTTCAGATTTCCTGTATGATGTATATTTTTGCAATATTTTAGCCACTGTCATGTTCTCTATTAAAAGTGCGTGGAAAGTTACCTGTTCCTACATAAAGATGTGTCATCCTTCCCTTACTTCTCTCAGTTCTGCATCTCTGGTAGTTTAAAACCACCATATGGATAACATAGAAGTTTCAGCTGGCTAGAATAGGAAGAAATAAGCAATTTAGGCAGCAGCAGATGCTATAAGAAAATAGAAGATGGAAGGGAATAACTTTCCAGATGTTGCAAGAAATCAAAATATGGCTACTCTATTTTGCCATAGTCAGTAAGCACAGAGTCTGTCACAGCCAGCTGGACCCCTGAGAGCTGCCCCTCCTCCTAGTTCCAGCCATCAAAATTATGATTTTAAAATATGATGACTCTATATAATGAATGGTCAGAATTTGAGGAGTATTTCTATGTATGATCCTGGTTTCAATGGAAATTAGTTACACACTAATCCAAGATCTGGATCATTGGTTACACCACATAACTGTGCAGTCGTTTTTCGCAATAAAAGGCAGGAAAAGAAAGAGAAACAGGAACAAATAGATAAAGGTGAAAGGGGCAAGAACCCTCTGAATTTTATTAACTTGGCGTTGCCAAAGAAAGTTTGGCATGGCCTCAGGACTGTGCTGTCTAGGTTGTCATCTCTCTAAATCTTTATTTCACCTAAATACTTCTGCCCAAAGCGTTGGCACACGTGCACACCTGCACTCTAGATCCCTGCATGGGGCCAGGTGAAATACACTCAGCCACCCACCGAGGTGGCAGAGACAGACCGAGAAGTAATTTGGACAATGACATAGTAGGTGAAGAAAGAGAATTCTGTAGTAAGTACCGAATAGATTTCCCAATTAAACATGGGTTAGGAAAAAAGCAGAAAATCATTGAGATGCATTAAAAATGTTTTAATGATAGCTGTCTACAGGTAAAGGAATGCAAGGGCCCAGTGCAGTTGCCCATGAATTAGTGCACAGTGCCTCTTGAGAAAAGAGAAGTAAAATATATTAATTCTTTTAATAAGAGAGGAATGTTTCTCTTTGGAACACAGTAGCCTTTAATACATATACCCTGTTCACAATAGAGAAATGTGCATACTGTAAATAGTTTAGGTTTAATGAGATGCTCGAAAGGATGTGTCTGTTGCTGAATATGCTTTTATACATATATGTATAAAACATATATACATTTATGTGTTTCTTAGACCCATATGTATTTACAGCTAGAGATTCACAGGTATATATATTTCTAAGGTCTAAAAGCAGTGCATAAATCTCAATGTACATTACTATCAAGCACAGACATATTGGTGTAAGAACAAATGGATTTACACTTCTACATAATATAATATGTATGTGGGGACACATCCATNGTATGAAGTGAAAGGCAGTCATGGGCATCACGTTAAAGCTTTGCCAGTATATATTTTTTGTTATGGATCTGTCACCTTCCTAGTTTACAGAAGACTGAGCACTGAGAGGAATTTGAGTGTAAGCCTGCAGTACCAGCTTCAGCTTGACTCCAGCCTCGCTTTGTCTGTGAAGGCTGCTGGTAACAGTTAAGAGTTTGCTGGTGTGATAGGTGAACTTCATCTGTCATGGCTAATGTCCTGAGACAGTTGTGCCTCCTTTTGTTTCCGTATTCCCTTGAGGACACGTTCTGGAGGCGTAGCTGTGTTTACCCTGCAATTTTTTTATTTATTTTTTTTTTTAGAAAGTCAGTAATCATGTTTACCTTCCTTCCTTCCCCAGCACTGTTTGCCAGCTTTGGTGTGGTGAGATGACTAAGTCAATATATATTAAAGAATACATAACAATGTTGTAATGAGAATTAGCGGTACTCTGAAAAGGCAGAGACATTGGCTGCTATGTTTTGCACTGTTTAGTCTGGGGGTAATGAAGAGCTCACAGATGACCTGATTTCATTAAAGTAGGTCAGATTTGACTGAAACATAGCTGTGGTTCTCTCCCAGCAGTGCAGTGTCTTTCTCTCCCCCATCACTGCCTCAGCCATGCTGCCTGTCACCTCAGCATTTGAAATCTTTCAGGGAATTACCATAGGGTTTTGTTAGCATCTTAGCCAAATATATACTACAGAACTTAATTTCCACTACTCTCTGTGCTTTCTGCCAGAAGGTGTGTGGTGGAAAGGATGACCATACTTCTGTCTTTACTGCAGGAGAGGTGATGATGTGAGAGGATGGCACATTTAATAAGATGGCATTTATGTACCATAGATATTTCTCAGTGAAATCCAATCTGGACAGGATACCTGCCAGTTTTACTGAGGCAGCTGAGTCAGATTAACCCTACATTCATGCACAGCTTTCATCTGATTTTCTATTTATTTGCACTGTTTCATGCCCCAAGTTTAACACTGGAGTAGGTAATTCAGATTTGGCAATGTCCTAGCAGAAAAACACCTTTAAAAAGGTTCTGAGAATGTCTTTACTAGCCCTTATATTCACAAATGAGAATATATTACCAGATATAAGAGTTATTCACAACTTCTGATGGGGTGGATGTGAGGTGCTGGAAGCAAATACAGAATTAGGTATTGTCATCCCACAGGATGTCTGCTAAGAGAGTTTCCTTCTAACATCAGTGGGAGTAAGGTGGGATCTATAGACCAGACCTAAACAAAGACATTAGGGAAGCTATTCAGACAGTGCTCAGCTTGAAAAAAAATCAGGCCCTGTTGGGTGGAAAAAATGTTACAGTAAGATGTATAGAGCCTTTTACTGAAAGATTTTGAAAACACTGGGTTGATAAACATGCTCAGGTTTGCTGTTCACCTTCTAAGACCACACTGATCTTCTATCATGAAATATTGTGTTACTTTCACTACAGCCTTTCTATAGTTATGTGATTCCCAGAGAAGACACAATATCCTATGTTTAACTACTTGTCCCTGTTTAAGACTATCAGCTTTTTCATCAAAATGTCTCTGCAAAGGTGTCAGCCAGAGTATATTGCCTTCCTTTTGCAGCCATATTATATTTAAAGAGAGGCCTATATAACAGCTGAAATTTTCAAACTCCACTTCCCAACTCCCTCCTCCTCCTCACTTCTCTTTCTTGCTGTTAATTGTTGTGATTGTGCCTCTCATGACTTCTAAAGCAGGCGTTTTGTCCTCACATTTGCTTCAGGTCATTACAGTAAAATCCTTTCATTCCTGAAATCTTTTTTCCCCCCATTAGTCCTGAGACAAATAAATTGATTGTGATTTTCAGAGGCAACTGGGGTGGTCAAGCAGTTCCCAGAGAAGTCTGTAATCAGATTACTTGCGTAAGTAATCTGAGGACAGTGGGCTTTTGAAAATCCCAAATCTTCTGGCTACATTTTGACTTTTTAATTTTTTTTAAAATTTGCTTTCCCTTTACAAAGGGTACAGTAGCTTTATAGAGCTTGCACCATTATAAGTAGAACCAGCATGTATTCTAACAGAAATATCATGTCTTGTTTATCCTAGAAAAAGAGGACCTTCTGGATCATCAAGCACTGTCTTTTGCTCTTGCAAGCAACTGCACATTATTATTTTGTTCATAAATATCTATATCTATATCTATCTATATCTATATCTATCTATCTATGTATCTATCTATCTATCTATCTACCAGGTTCTATTTCCAAACTGCTTCCATTTTCTGTCCTGATCCAGTACTCTCTTTCCACAGACGTACGTTTGAACTCAAATACTTCCCAGAAACTAGTCAGATAAAAGCTATGTTTAAAATAGTCTGTAAGATTTGATTTAAAATAAAAGCAATTGCCATGATTTCACTAAAAGAACAAGAAAAGCTGTGTTTTCTTGAGAGGTTTTATTGAGTGAAGCATACATGTTCTTGTGGTCCTTCTATGGCTTGGAAGTCTTTGTTGGAATGCTTCGTCTGCTCTTCTGATGGGTCTGGCAGTCTGTCTGTGCTTTAGGAGTGTGCCATAATCAGCATTTTGTCAGGGAGAAAGTAACACAGGAAACACTGGAATACATTGCCTGTGAGCTGCTGGTACAAAGAACAAGGCAAAAGAAAATCAGCCTCACGCCATCTAGAACAACCTCTTCTGGGCAATTCCATAAGGCTTGACCAGTGAGGGATGTTCAGTGATGGTAGTGGGAATTTTGGCCGTTCTGTATCTTGTTAATCCAAATTTTGCAAGTTGGGTCACTCTAGGGTGAATTGTAATGTTGTTATTGACTACAGTTGTGTTGACAGCTGTATCAGTTTTTTTTTTCTAACTGAAAGATGCAAAAGATGTGTGCTCACTGATTTTTCACAATGCAGATTAACTGGAAGGATCTTCATTTTCAGCTTCAGATTCATCTTTTATAAGCTTCAACAAAGACATAATACTTTAGTTTACCACTGCCCTCAAATGAAAGGAGAGAGATCAAAAACCCTGTCTTGAAAAGATTATGCAACTCAATAGGACCTGATCTTGTTGTATTATTGCATCCATTACAACAGCACAGTTCAGGCAGGTGTTAGTTTCAATTAACCTGGGATTCAGGTATTCACAACATCTTGTCTGCCAATTACTCACATAATTACATGGCCCAGGACTGTAGAATAGAATCAGCCATCATGCTAGGCATGTGTGATTACTGAAGAAAAGAGGAATTCAGAGGATGTATGAGTAAAGCACAGCTTCAATGATCATGGACAAAAGTGGTCTTTAGTGAAGAAAGCTTATTTACTAGGCTCTTGCTGATCTCTTGAATGCAGGAACTGTGCCAACAGTGTTTGTGTGACACACAGATGCCTCACAGCTGTCTGTTGTTTTTGTATTCTTATTCAGTCAGTAGGTAAAGTGAGAACTTATTTAGCATTTTTCAAGGAAGAAACTGAAAGGCATTCCAGGGAGCTAATGGCACAGCCATGTATGGCAAGAAATCAAAATATGAGAGTCAAGCAAACGTTAAATCCAACTTTCTCAGACTGGGATGTCAGCTGGAAAAGATAACTGCTGACATTTTGACCTGAAATATCCACTGACTTGGTCAATATGAATACCTTTTTTGTATGGCTCTGTCACTGTACTGTCAAAAATCAATCCACCATGGGCCTCCACATAAAGATCTTTTAAGGTCAGAGGCCAAAGGTCTTTCTGAGTCTTAAATGCCATGTATCTTTGTACTATTTTAAGCGATAATGCCAAAGAAAATGTGAAATTATGGATGAATCTTGTGAAAAGTAACAAGTAACTTCATCATCTAAAATTATATACACTTAATTATATATGCTTAATATCATTAAAGTTTAATGATAGCATCCTGAAGGAATCAATAGAAAGTCAAGCTGTTTCTTTCCACTCACCCTATAGATCCAGACTATGGCAGCCTAAAATTCTTCGTAGCAAAATAAGAATTCATTTCAGTGGAACAAATTGTGAGGAAGGACACTGCTCAGCCCTGATGGCAAAATATGGGCCTTTATTTCATCAGGAGACTGACATGAGTATGATATAGAGCTAATATCATTTGACAGTGGTATAAGTCTGCTTCTTATTCTAAGGGAGAACCTAGGCTATTATAGCCCCCTTTTGTCATGGGAAATTTTTGATTTGTGTGATAGATTTTGTAGTGATTTTTTTTTAAAATACAGGAACCTCATTAAATGTAATTCCTATTCTTAAATTTCTTCAACATTTTCTTACTAAGCACAAATATTTAAATAGGGAAATTCCCAAAGGGCGTACATATTCAAATATTTGAATTTTTATAGAAACCCTTTGCTTGTAGTAGAATGCGTATTATATGACTAACTACTTTACTATGGCTAAGACATAATTTTATGCCTTTCTATGTATCTATTTGTGTTTGTGTGTATATTTATTTACATGGGTAATTAAAAAGAAATCATATATTTTGTAAATGCTAAATTGAGGGAATTTTGTGGTTTTCTAGCTTCTACTGAAATTTTATACTTTATTATACCAAGATAAAGTGATTTGAATATATACAAGTTCTCTGGGAACTATAGTGGCAAAAGCTCAGGGACATTTGTCCCACAATGCAGCCTTTTCTCGATGTCATATCCATACATCATATATCAATCACAGAAATAATCTGTTTGACAGCTATGTGTTTGGGGCATTATGATACATGAAAGTTCCAGATTAATACATGAGCTCAGAGTTATTTGCTGTCATGAAAATAACAGTTTTAATGCAGTTTGAGTGTTGTCTGTATTCAGAGATCAGGTTTAAGAAAAGTGATCAGTCCCCAAACCCATCTCTACTGTTACATACTGTTTTAAATTACATGATCGTTTTCCAAATGACATGTAGTTTTTTCTATCATATGACCAAGGCAGGAATTAGATGGTGACTGGAAAGCAGCCAGGATTATTCCTATGCTGGGAAATATATTGCTGTTGGGAGACTTAGCCACCTCCCACCCAGTGGCAGTGGTGAGGAGTACCAGTCTCATGAAGGTTTCTTCTTGCCTTTTATTTACTGCTGTCCTTAATATCTATAATATTGCTGTCCATTGAAGGACATTTCATGTTTCTCAGAACTTCTGTAGAGATTTTGCAGTGTGGCTAGGGTATCCCTTTTTTGTGGGGGAGGAGGTGTCAGACAAAGGAGAAGAAGAAACGGAGTGACAGCAATGAGTCATTTGATTCACATAACACACATGGGTGAGCTGCATCTTGTTTCTGCATTCCCATGAACATAGCCTGGGATATATAGGCAGGAACCTCGCCTGTAAGACATTGCAATTACACTCCTGAATTCATCAGGTTTACAAAATCTCAGCTGTGACAGTGTCCAGTCTGGTCTGGCCTATGTGTTACAGGGACGATGTAACCCAGCTGGACAAAATCCAAAGAAAATGATAGAATGATCCAGGAAATGTCACACTTGGAGAAAGAAAGAATCGTAAACTGAGTAAAGACTGGAGAGACATATTTACCTGGTGTGTGACAGGACCTTGCAGAGAGGAAAGGAATATAACAAATAGAAAGTATGGGGATAGTTTAGGCTAACCGTTAAAACAATCCTTCTCTTGGAAGTTCTCACAAAGCACTGGAATGAATTGCATCTCGAGGTTCTGGAGTCCCTGTTAGAAGAGACCTATATAAGGAGGTTAGACAAACAGCTCCCTGAAATGAATTAGACATGATTCTCTGGTGTAGAGAGACAGATCGAGCAATCTCTGGAGGGGTTTTTCAGCTCTATTCTCTCTGATTTCATCTTTAGGCAGGTATAAATCTGCCACAGTGTAGCAGATTGTTATATCTGATAGCTTTTATAAGGGGCCCAACCTTCAGGGTAAGCTTTGGGTGACCAGTTCACAGCTGTCAGCACTGCAAAAGCCATAACCATAACTGGCTGTAATTAGCAGCCTACGTGGCAATTTTAGCAGGTAGGACAACAACTTGACTATAAAGGATGAATGATCCTTCTGCCCCAGTGGGTGTTTCTTCAAGCTCAGTGGAACTGGTAAGTTGGAGTGAGGGAGCTGACAGTGCTGCTGTCGATGATGTATCTTTTTTCCCCTGTGCTATACTGCAGAGGACGTGGGTCTCTGGGCATTCAGCATCTTTCACAAGCACGGCTTTCATACACAGAATAACCTACTTGTGCTTGGTGCTCTGTACTGAAAATCATAGAGGTTTCAGTGCAGAGGACGAACGGAGAGAGGGGAGAGATTTATGATAAGCAGGTAGTTGGCTGCTCTTTGCCAAAGGCAAGTAAATAGAGCAAAATTCTGACATCAGCACGTTTTCAAACTTAGGCACTGTTGTGAGTGCTCCTTTTAGATGTATGTTTTTAGACAGGGCAGAAGGATGACCCAAGAATTCCTCTCAGCCTCATGCATAAATATTTGCGTCATAGGTTTCAAGAGCAGAGAAACAGCAGTGTTACTTTGCCTCCTCCTCTCCCAAGTGTGTGTCTGTTTCTCTTGGTTTTATACTACCCCAATGGCAAAAAAGACACTTTTCAGCTGCAATGAGTGCTTCCGATTTGTAATCCAGGCCAGTCTCTGTCTTTGCAAACTGCCAAAATTGTGAAGCATGCTGGTCTTCACCAGATGCTCATATCTGGGGTCAGAAAAAGGCTGATCTTTTGAATTCTGTCTGCACTAAAGCCAGAAGGCATATGTGCTGTACCTGCCTGAGGGTCGCTTGAGATTGCAAGGCTGATATATTTCTGTCTGTCTTTTCAACCAACTTCTTTGTTTCTGCCACACTAGAGCTGTATAAATTCACATTGCTTTCTTTGTTATATCTGTTTCATTTAAAATACACAGGAAGCCTTGTATGAAAGTGAGACATTCTGGAGCTTTGGCTCTGATACCTCCCGATAAGAAGAACCCAAACAAATTCATGACAGAGCATTAAGGGGAGCTGTTGAGAGGACACCAGTTAGAGGGCACATCAGACTAACCCAGTCGGGTGGCATGTTGATGCAAATGGTGACTGCTTAAAGGCAAACCAAAGAGAACCCACAAGACTCTGTAAATGTGGAAAAGGAAACAGTGCAATAGTGTGATTTATCTAAAATCACAGTGCATGTAATTTGATGAAATTAGGGGGAAAAATGAATGCCCCCCTAATTTCCACACGCATATCCATCTCTTAAAAATCAGTAGGATAACTAAAGTGGCATGTAAGCCCTGTGGCAACTGTCAGATAAATTACACAACAGTGAAGAAATCTGAAAGTAATGCAATATCCAGCTAACTGCTTTTCCTCTTTCAGAAAAAGACCTTGAGCTGCTGCATTTGATTCTACTTCAGAAATGTTACAAAATTTCTCACTGAGAAGGCAGATCTGTGTTTTTGTGCATGAATAAGCCTTTTATTTTCTAGACAGGGTGCAAATGGAGGCATAGTGAAAATTATTAAAGGGCACTAACAAGGGAATACCAGTCTTTAGGCTAATTTTTGGGTAACTATTTCTATTTATTTTTTCATTAAACAAAGTCTGCAGTTGCACAGATTGTTGTTATGAAGTCCCTAAAGCCCTATAAAGCATGGTAATGTGAGTAAGTTTTCAGAATTTAGTAAGTCTAGTTCTGGGATTTTACTATTACCTAATGTTTCCATTCTATGGTATTATGAAAGCACTATAAATGGCACCTTTCATGAACCAGCTCTTCTGAGCCCAGCAGGCTGCTTCTGCTGTGTGCTGGTGGATCTTTCTTAAAACATGCACAGACACACAGAGAGACAGTCACAGTCACGGACATGGACACACAGACACAGTCACGGACACACAGACACAGACAGACACACAGACAGACCACCACAGACATAGACACACAGACACAGACAGACACACACACACAGACACACACACACACACAGACACAGAGATAGAGTCACACAGACACAGACACACAGACACGGACACACAGACACAGTCATAGACACAGACAAACACAGTCACACACACACACACACACAAAGACAGTCACAGACAGACAGACAGACATGGACACACAGACACGGACACGCAGACAGAGACAGACACAGACACACAGACACAGTCACAGACACACAGACACAGTCACGGACACAAAGATACAGAGAGTCACACTCACACACACAGACACAGACAGACACACACACACACACAGACAGACACAGACAGACAGACAGACACACACACACACACAGACAGACACAGACAGACAGACAGACACACACACACACACAGACAGACACAGACAGACAGACAGACACACACACACACACAGACAGACACAGACAGACAGACAGACACACACACACACACAGACAGACACAGACAGACAGACAGACACACACACACACACAGACAGACACAGACAGACAGACAGACACACACACACACACAGACAGACACAGACAGACAGACAGACACACACACACACACAGACAGACACAGACAGACAGACAGACACACACACACACACAGACAGACACAGACAGACAGACAGACACACACACACACACAGACAGACACAGACAGACAGACAGACACACACACACACACACAGAGAGAGACACACAGACACAGACACAGACACACAGACTCACACACACACAGACACAGACACCCACGCACATACAGACACATGCACAGACACACACACACACACACAGATACACACACAGACACACACAGACACAGACACACACACAGACACACAGACACACACACACACAGACACACACACACACATACACACACACAGACACACACAGACACACAGACACAGACACATACACACACACAGACACACACAGACACAGACACACACACCCACACACACACATACACACACAGACACACAAAGACACACAGACACACACACAGACACACGCACAGACACACAGACACACAGACACACAGACACACAGACACACAGTCACACAGACACACGCACAGACACACAGACACACGCACACTGTGGCCGCCCCATTATGAACGCTTTCATAAGAAAGCAGAATTGTCCCTCTCACAGCCATTACATCTGATGACATTCTTAATACTGGGCATTGTTTGCAGAAAGAAGCTATTGTCTAAGATTGCATATCTGCTGACCAAAGCACATGGAATAAGCACGGCTTTGGACACACTGAGCCTGGCCCCAGGGAAGAGCTTAGCGGTGAGTTTGTTTGAATGTCCTGATTCAGTGGTGAGCTCCAAAGAGGAAATGCCCACCATTATGTAAGGATTGCCGTTTATCTAAAGTTTGGAAAAACATCGTTTGTTCATTTTTACCATAACGGAGATGGGTCTTATTTAAACCAAGACAGTGTTAATGAAAAATTGCCTGAACAGAAAAATAGACACAATAATATTTCTGCATTAGAAATCCTCTAACTCACCTACAATATCTTTCTAGTAAGCAATCAGCAGATAGTTTCAAATACAAAACTTTTCAAGTGAGTATAAAAACTCAACTTTAAAAGAGACAGGAAACATCTTTACATTCCTGTATGTTATCTGTACCTGGATAGTTTTGCTTTGACAATGATTAGGAAAAATCATATGACACTCAAATGAAAATGCCAGAAATCATGTAAAAATAACTTCAGAAAGTCACTGGAGCGTTTTCTGTTTTTCTTATTTTACTGAACTCTTACTTACAGTCAATGGGCATTATTCAGCTTCCAGTGACTCAAAAAAAAAAAAAAGTACATTCAGAGTAGTGTAAAATGATTTATTAAATAATGAATTATTAAAGAATGATTATCCCTTTTTCTGTTTCTGAATTATTTCTGAAGTAATTCTAGATTCTGTGAACAGCATAGTCTTTAAAATTATTCATACATTGTTTATTTTGTGTTTGTTTTCAGAGTTAGTCTTTAGAGTGCACTTAGATCCATAGAGTCATACATTATGAAGTCACAGGGATCTTTGCAATCATCTAGCCTGAAATACATATTTTCTGTTTGAAACTGAGTAGGATATGTTTTGAAAAATGTTTGGTCTTGATTGAAAGCATTTGTTAGTTGTTTCATTGGCTCACTGTTAAAAAAATTGTTCTTAATTTCTAGCTTTAGATTTTTTTAGCTTCAGCGTTCAGCCCCTGTATTTTACATCTTAGACCTAAGAAATCACCACCAAAGTTTTACTTTGTGCCCTTATAAATTTTGCCTTCCCTCTCAGACTGAGTTTCTGGAATCTTTTGGTGCAAGGAAAGTTCTTTCAGTGGTTCTTCTCTGAATCTCTTCGGTCCTTCAAAAACCTTTGAAACAACGACACAAGAACTAAACAAAATACTACAGGAGCAGTTGCATGAAGGTCAAATGCTGAGGTAACATGAACTTTGAACACCTATTCAAGATGCTTTCTACATGGAAACATTGTATTGTCCCTCCTAAAAACATTGACACAGGGGAGCTTTGATCAACATTACCATTCACACTTGATCAAGTTAAAATAAGATTTGCGTGGAGTCCTCCAAGCTGTACCACAAACCTGAGCTCCTCATGACTGATCACTATCACAATGATCACTTACGAAGTTTAACTCTGATTATTTTGTAATAAAGATCTTAGTAATCTTTATTATAATTTTTTTAATAAATCATTTGGTAAAACACAGTCAAGAACAATCCTATACAAATGGTCTGATTTTATAAAAATATTTTGAGGGATGCCTGTTTTCTCTTTCTAATCCATGGGTGTATGCCCTGTTAAATTTCAACGTACCACACTAATTTAACATAATCTAATTAAATGTAAGGTAATTTAAAGTTGAAAGTCTAAAAGGGAAAACAGGGTAAATACAATTTTCTTCATCAATAGGCCCATAATCCCACAAAAATATAATCCTACTTTGACAGAAATTATTTTCTGTAGTTTTCTAGATTGACATCAGTTATATTTCCTTCATTTAGTTTTTTTGCCTAGTCCTGTATCAGGTGGGACTCCATGCCTCTTTTCCTGAGTTCAATGTCATCCTGACAACTTATCATGACAACAGCCTTGCTGTCCTTTTCAAATATTTGCATAGCATTTTAGCTCCTTACATTCTGGAACTTCTACAGAAAAGCATCAAAAAAGATCTGAGGTAGCCTTATTACTGGAGAGGATTAAAATTCATACTGGTCTTGTAAAAATGTCTTAAATTTCTACAGAAGTGTTTTATTATCACCTATGAGAGATCTCCTTAAATAGATTCTAACCAAATAAGATGAAGATATTTGTTAAAAATGTTCAAGTGTATTGATCTGTTTAAATTGCTGCTACTACCTCCACCTAGGAAGAAAAAAATCAGTTAGGCTTCTATTTTTTTTTCTCATTGTATATCCCTAAAATATGCACTTCCTACAAATATATACTGTATTATTCATCCTTTACCCTGATAAACCTTTACTTCTCTGGGTTCATGTTTTGCCTACAAGCACTTGAGTAAAACAGGAGAGGGTACAAAAAGAACAGCAAAAGTGATCGATGATATGGAACGTCTGGAAATGAGAAATGACTCAGTTGACTGGCACTCAGCCTTGTGAACAGATGAATGAGAGGGTATGTGATGCAGGTCTACAAAATCGTGTAGGAGCTGGAGAAGGTTAATAAGGAACAATCATTCTGTATCTCTTCGGCCATAAAACCCAGGCAGTATCAAATAAAACTAATAACTGGCAACTGAAAACAGGGAGAGGATCCTTCATGCAGTGTATAATCAAGCTGGGAAACTTTGTGCTGTTGGATGCTTGCAATGCTCAAAGTTTACACGGATTAAAAAAAGTAATAAATTCACACGGAAGCAAATCCTTTCAGGGCTGTTAAATGCAAAGACATTCACACCAGCTCAGGAAGTCTTTGAGCCACTGAAAACTGGATGTGTATTCTAGGGATGCATTGCCAGAGGCATGCCCTGTCCTGCTAGTCTTTCCTAAGAGCATCTGCTGCTCATTGTTGTATTATATTAGCCACCAGCCCTGTCTTGACCTAGGATGGCACAGCTCTTCCTATCCCCACAGCGGAACATTTGCACCAATGTTAGCTCTCGTGTACAGCTGCTCAGCTGTGTCATATGCTGCTGCTTATGTTCCTTGAGGAGCTGAATATCTTTTTGTAAACAAAACAAAAACAACACAAAGGCGAATAAGTGCATGACAAGCAAAAACCAGCTAATCCACATGCACAAATACCTTTGCTGGCATGTGAACACGGGCATTGTTCGGAACAGCTATCTCTGCAAAGATAGTGTGACCAAAAAGCTTAACTGCAAAAAAAGTAAGTATGATCAAAGATGAGCTAAACAGCTGCCATAAGCTGAAGAAAGCCTCACAAACACTGCTTTTGTGCTCTCCTACTGGCTCCAGGCCACAATAACTGCACTGAAGTTGATGTGATTAATTCAGAACTACACCACTGTAGCATTAAGTTTTAATCCAGTACAAAAAACAGATGGGATGTTTCCTAGCTCCTGACTTACTGAGTGTTTTTAATGCTCCTTTGTTGTGTCACCACTGCAGTGTGAGTGTGAGCATTTGGAGCAGCAGAGGCAGGTATTGAGAGTCTCCGGTGCAATTACAGAGTAAGGTGTCAGCCCTAAGCAGCGAGATCGTTTGAAATGAGTGATGTGGTGCTGCACTCTGACAGATGGGTTACAAAGTTATGCTGCACACAGGGACACAGTGATTTTAGTCTGCTGCCAGACTCCCCAGCTCTGCAGCCTGGCTGAGGCATATTTCAGGAGGTTAGATGCCTTGGGGACGATGAAGGTCATGTGAGGAAGCCTATTTCTCTCTATTGACTGCAGAGGAAGCCTTTGGTGATTAGGTTAGATATAGATATGAAATTTCTAGATGGCAGTTTATCTCATTTTAATTCCCTGAAGGACTGTTCATCTCGTCTTAAAATATGTACCTAAGAAAGGTCAGATGAATTGTTATGTGAAATGGCTATTTCTCTCTACTGACCACCGAGGCAGTTTAAGGTCGATAGCTTAGATCGAGACATCCAACTTTTACATGGTTAAAGCTGGAAATGAAGAATATCGCCCTTTTGTTTCATGTTGAATGGATTAAATGCCATGACAGATACTCTCTTACTCAGTAATAAATGTAGTGTTGCATGTTTCACAAGTTGGCAAGACCGGCAAAGTCTTCATTTTAAATTAGATTTCACTCAAGATAATGTCGGTGAGCAATTAAACTATTTTCAGGAAATTCTATATTGCCCTAGGATCTTTATGACTTGACATGAGAGCAAAGGCAACCAAAGCTGGGACAAAAGAAACTATAAATACCAGATGTGCCTGTGTGTGTGTCACAGTGAGTCACTTCCGAAGGCAGAGCAGAGTCCTAAGCTGTCTGCAGTGTGTATAAAATGAGATTTCCCATGAATTTATGAGTTATCATGATGCACAACCCACCATTAGGCTGTTTTCTTAGCATAAGAGTTAGTCAACACTCTTTGAGGTGAAATGCTGTTCTGTCAAAATAAAAATGTTTCCAGTGATTATGTCAATATGTAGTTCTAATGGAATCACTTCAAACTGCTGTCCTATTAATTTATAGATTAGCATAAACAACTTTACAGGCATTTTATTTTATATCAAAGTTAATGATGATGTTAAATTTTGTGTTTAAGGAAGGCTACTTAATAGCTTAAAACAATATGTAATGCATTTTATTTTTGCATTTTGTTTTGAGCTTCTAAAATGTAATATTATACAACAATATTTTAATAATTTAAAAATATTTTATGTACACATTATCAAAAAGGAAATGTTTGCTAAAGTCCCTCTACCATTTATGAACCAAAAAATTTTAGTAATTTTGGCTTCTGAAAAATATTTTGAGATATTAATCTTCATTCTCTGTCACATGCCAGAGTTCAGCAGGAAACTTACGTTCCCTGCAAGTCTGGGTTTTTTGGCTATTTAGAGTCTCACTGACAAACTGAATTGTCAATGGAATGTATTCATTCATTTATATCAACAGTATTGTCCCTGTCTGCTTTGTTTTCCTCTGGGTCCTTATTTTTTCATCAGCAGCTTGGAAGTGAATCAGTGTCTGCTTATTTTCAAAAGGAACTGTGAAGGGAAGGGCTGTTAATTGTCTCATAAAAATATTTGTCAGGAAAACATGTTTGTTTTAAAATGCACTTTTATCCATGAATGATCTCATGCCTTAAAATTTTCATCTTTGAGGCACATTTAAATTCTCACAATGTCCAGAATGTTATTATGCAGCCAGGCAAGCTATAAAATTTAAAAAAAGATGGATTCAGGGTTTCTCCATGCTGTCTCTTCTACTTTTGCCCATGTTTCTCATTTCCTAGATGTCAAGTAGTAATAAAAAAAAAAAAAAAATCAATAGTAGTTGAGAGCCATCTGAAATATTTACTTCAAGTGTTAGGAAGTTTGTGAAAATAGAAGACTAACAGAATACCCACTGAAATTGTCAGATAAGTACCTGAAAGCTGCTGGTGTATTCTCATAGTTACTGATAACCTCTGCTTCCATGAATAAAGAAAATCATCGAATCATGGGTTTGAAGGGAACTTTAAAAGTCATCTAGTAAAAAAAAAAAAAAAATTCTTTAAAATTCTAAAATATTTGTTTGAATTCTTGGGATTTGCCATAGGGAGCAGGGATACAAACATAATGAGTAGAAATGTGTAACAAAAAGAAACCAAAGTCGAGTTACCTCCAGAAAATGGGTGTTTGCTTTCTCATTGGTGCTTGTGTATCTCAGAGATGAGTCTTTTGGAATAGACGAAGTTATAGCGCAATAAAATTTGTGTGAGTGATAAAAACACATTTGACCCTCTGCTGTATGAAGAAAATGTCAATTGACACAGTCTGATACAACACTGGACATCAATGGGCCAGAAGGAATTTTCACAGAACTAGATAGTAAAAGGTTTTAAAAGGGACCTTTGTTAATCCTTTCCCCTCTGTAACCAAACTAGTCTAAAAACATACTCTTCTGTGTACAGTACTCTGAGTCTGGACATCATTTTTCAATAAGATGGAGTAATAAGTGAATTTTAAAAGGTATCTCTGTATCTTTTCAATACAGAAACTTCTCAGCAAGGTGTGGTTGCTTGTAAGGTGTTTCTAGACGTGGAACCCTGTTTGCATTTATTTGTGAATAAAGGTCAAAAAGATCATGGAAAATGACACCCACTATAACAGTCATGGAACTGTGGGTAATAACACCTCCATTTGTTATATATTTGAATAAAAATAATGTTTCTTTGGGCAGAGTCCTTCCAGTTTGATGGTGCTTGCATTATCCATAAAATCTCACTGGATCATTGACTTGGAGAGTCATCTTTGAGGTCCCCTCCTTGGGTTCAATGGGATCTTAAAGATCATCTCATTCAACCCTCCTGCCATGGGCAGGGACACCTTCCTCCAGACCAGGCTGCTCAAAGCCCCATCCTGCCTGTCCTTGAGCACTTCCAGGGATGGAGCATCCACAACTTCTCTGGGCAGCCTGTGCCAGGGCCTCACCACCCCCCCACTACAGAATTTCTTCCTAATATCTAATCTAAACCTACTCTCTTTTAGTTTAAAGCCACTAGCTGAGTCTTTTTTTCTGTTATTTTATAAAGCTAGGAAACACATTTCTACTGCTGTGATGAATAAAACTAAGTTTCATTTGTATGACTTGAGAGATAAATAAAACTGTACTTGGATTGTTTCCCCTTTTGCTTAATTCACAGTTTTATTTTTTAAACCATCATAAATTCTAAACAGAAGGTGACTCCAGGGTGGTCCTGGAAATGTTCAGGTAAATGAGAAACAATTTATTACAAATGCATAAAATCTAATTTTGGTGTCTATCTCAATGTGGGGTTTTTTAATTAAAAAAAAAAAAAAATCACAAAAATCCTTTGTGGACGGGCAAAAAATACTTGTCAAAGAATTCACATTGACATGTGTTCAGCTTATACAGGTAGCCTGGCTTTAAGCTGGCATTTACCATTGATAACAGTGTAGTCATAATATCATTTAAAGTGCTCCATGAAATCACAGCATCGTTGGGATCCTTGACACCCGTGCAGGTCTACAGACAAGCACCTGAGCCACGGGCAAAGTGATCTCTGTGCTGCTGAGTTACATGGATAGCTGACCTCCCTACTTTAAATCTCTGAGTAATACCATTAACCAGCCTTGTGGATCTCACCCTTTTTCATTTACCAGTGAGAAGGCTCTGCATGAATTTATTCTTCAGAGAAAATAGTGGTAGTAAAGAAATTCTGGTTGGGCACTAAACATAGAATAGCTAAATTTGAATATTTGAATGATGAACTTTAGAAAAAATCTACTTGAAGGTATTTTCAGATCAATACTGGATGCCTTTCTGGCCTTTATATTTTAGTCAAGAGCACCATACCTGGGCTCAGTAGGATAATGATTTAATTTAGGTACCTAGAGTTGAGTTTAGGTACCTCAAGTGTACAGAATGTAAGATGAGGTCATCCCCCAGGTATAGCAGTGGTCCAAATCTGATGTCGCAATCCTCTGAAAAGAAAAGCCTTTCAGATTTATTCTTTGCAGTTTATTTCATTCAATAGTGTTATATTATCTGTAGTGGTTGCAGTAGGGTACCATGGCACAGAATTTATTTGTGTGAGTGGTCCAGATAGGTTTGGCTAGGAAATGAAGATTTTTCCTATTGGTAATTTCAAATTGTTCAGAATTGAACCCTGGTTTCACTTCTAATCCCTAAAAAGAAACTAAATTATTTAGGGAAAAGATAGCTAAAATGTAAAAGCTTTTGACCAAAAATATGGTAGGAATGCAGTGGAAGAGCTCTACAGGGTATAACATCACGTGTTTGTGCCAACTGAAATATTGGAAAAAATATTCAGAGATGCTGATGCATGACCATTACTGTGTCTAATCAAAATTCATCTATGGGATGAAAGAAACAACATCCTAGAATGGATGCAAGCCAGTGCTGCTTTATGTGTTTAAAACTGATATAAATCTACATGTGAAATCTGCATAATTTAATTGAACAAATTGAGTTTAATTATGGCCATTCTTAAAATAGGAGAAGTCCTTAGACAGCAATTTTAACTGAGGGTAAAAGTTGGAATTGGGTTGCCTCTTGACCACATGTCAATAGTCATCACACTAGTCACAGCATTTACATCTGCAATAGTCACCAGTATTTACTTAATTAAAAATATCTATTTTTTGTAATATTTCCTCCCAGTTTCCTCATAAATACCATTAAGACAAACTGAGTAAATTGTGAGAAATCTAACTGAGTGCAAGTACTGCTTTCTATTCCTGAGGGAAATAATGTGAACTTTCATCCTAAGCCAGATGAAAACCAACAATTTAAGCACAAGGTCAACAGCATGGAAACCCATTCCCAGACTGTTTTGGTTTGCACAAGTTCAAAGGTCCGAGAGCAGAAGAATTTGTCATATTTGCTTTTAGGCAGACTTTTCTGGGAGATGCACCACTGTTGCATGCCACCCTGTCATGCCTTGCAGAGTTGGTAGCATTCCCTGAGACCAGTGCTACTTGGAACAATACTGATAAAAGAAAAAGACAGCAGGAAGAAACAATGTTAGTGGCTTTTTTTTTCCTTGGAGATGTTACTGAACCTAGGTCCAAGTTGGTGCCAGCAGTCTGCTGGCAGAGGGCACAGGATTTTTCCCAGGTGAAATGCAAAATTAATATTGGAGTTGTTAATTAACTAGTAGAAATTTTTTTACAAGACTGAAAGGCTTAACTACAAGATCCTACCCAGACTCTGCCTTAGTTCATTACATCATGAACTCATAAAGTTCATCCTGTAGAAAGTATTATGTCCTTCCTCTCCTCAGCTGTTTGTTAAGTGTCACTGTGCCCTGGCTTGCAGCTGCCATATCCCATTAAAGAGATGGTTTAAGTGATACTTATACAAAACTCGGTATTTAATAACATAGCAAGGCTACTTTGTGGTTCTGGATTAACCCTGAGGGACTTCCCTTCTATTTTATACTTGATCCTTCATGGCTTTATTTCTCTTATCCCTCTCCCTAAAGCTTTCAGCTGTTTTTTTCTGTTTTATGCTCCCCTCCTGCCTTCATTCCCTTCCTCATTTCCATTTTCCACCGCTGCATCTTACTGCAGTCAATACTTCAGGCTTTAGCCCCCAGAGTTGAACAAGGAAAAATCTGCTATTTCTCTCTCTTTCTCTCTGTCTATCTGTCTCTCTGCATGCTTCTCATTTTCATGGTTTCAGGGAAATCAGGGAAATCAGTCTTGATAACACAATCCCAGTAAATCCTCACTGCAATTCTCAAACACCCAAAGTTTAAAAATCCTGATTTCTAACCTCAGGGCATGACTTTGGCAGGTAATAGTATTTTTGAGCTAGAAATTCATTTTATTCTAACACTGCTTACCAAGTCCCTCAGGCACATGAGGACGCTTCCTTCAACTGGCCCTGTTTCCTCACAGAAAGCCTTATAGAAAACTGCACTTTATCACCCAACTGTTTATGAAGAGATGCCAGTTCTTTCTTTCACGCTCACACATCCACACTGTAGACTACTTCCTCCTGATAAAGGGCTACCCTGCCAGCAGACCTCTCCTGAGAGACACTGCACATCTTTATTGCTTCTGGAGGAAGCATTCATCCCAAAATGTCTGTGTATCAGTGTAGAGTCTGCACATTTAAGATCCTGCTCATAATTTCTAAAACCTTTGGGATATTTAAAGGCAGATGGCATGAAGCAAACAGGGAACTTTCAGTGCCATGCTTGTACTTTCCCAAGTCTCCTTGGCCAAGCTGGAACCAAGCTGCTGACCCCCTCTTGAGTTTTGATGCAAGGTCTCAACCCAGCACATCATCCGACTGATTTTTATTTAAAATGGCAAAGCAGTCAGGTTGGAACTGTGTTTGAGACTGAGACCTCTCACCCCAGGACTCACACACAGCTGAGGAGGAGCCATCACTACAGCCCATGGCATCTCACCTGTGTACCTCTCAGGTGCCCTGTGGCACTGCATGGTTGTGTGCTGGCAGCTGAATGTATCCCCAGGTCCCTAAACAGATTAGTTAAACACAAAGAAACATCCCGAAGTACAAAGCCTTGTTTTGCTCCATCCAAATCCAAGGAAGACTAACCCAAGTGATTATAATATCAAGCATAAATAAGTCATCAGAATCTATCAGGAATTTTTCTTTAAGCAAGAATCACGTAGGTTCCAATCACAGCTTTGTCAGATCCATTCTGTGTCCTGGGATGAAACCTCTCTCCTTAAAAGAGAAGCTTGCCGTGGAAGCTGCTGTCTTCTTTACTGTATTAGCCTATAGAACAACAGAGTTTGTGCTATCATTAGAAAAGAAGAAAAGATAAAAAATACAGACAGTTTATCACAGGTATCAAAAGTCAAATTGACATTTGTTAAGTGTCTTTCTTAACAGAAAAAGACAAATAAATATGATTCTTACAAGAGTATTATAAAGTGCTTTGAGAAATGGACATTAATTTTTTTTTTTTTTTTATGTAGATTCTTGTTAAGCATCTGATGTAAAGAAATATCCCTATAAGATGTTTTTTGTAATGCACACTTTGTGGAAATTGAACTTTTTTTCCTTGTCAGAAATATGTAGCTGTTTTAGCATAGCAGTTCCTATGCCAGTTATTTGCAATAAAATGAAAGCAACCACCTGTAAACAACTTAATTACACTGAGGTGAGTTCCTTTTTTTGAATTCACTCTGAGATGTAAGTGCCAATCATTGTCAGTCCCATACCTGCCACCTAATAATCTCCAGTTTACTGGTGTCAAAGAATTGTTCTCTGCAACATTTTCAATATTAGCCACAGTAATATGCAAGAAGCAGAACTGGTGATTTCCTCTTGCACCTGCTTTAACAACACCACACTCTTCCTGTTAGCTGGTTAGCTTGCTTTGCCATTCTCTGGATTCTGAAGCACTGCTGTGTGCACATAGCCTGGCACAAGGGTCAGTGTGCTGATGCCATCCGTCATTTGGCACTCTCAGGCAGGCAAACAGGGAGTAATTCTGCTGGATCCTTGAGTGTGATCGCTTCCCACCCTCTTGGCAAGCTGAAGACTTACAGGTTGTGTCTTGCTACACTTGACTAACCAGTGTGGAAGCATGTGGGACCAGGCCCTGCTGACCTGTGGCATGGCTGCTCTCATGCCTTCACCCTGTGCCCACAGTGCTCTCTCAAATAGCTGCCAGACGTGGTCTGGGGGATGGCAAACACATCTCGGATGTAGCTGCAGGTGATGAAGCTGCTCAGTTGTATGGATGCAGGTGACTGTACCTCCCAGGATGAGAGATGACTCGCATCTTTGTTAGCTCATGAGCTTAGGCATGGACAATTTAGGCAGATTGCCCCATGAGGCAGCTTTCTGCCCTGGCCTGGCTTCTGTGCAGGGTGAAGCCTGGGCTGCTCACAGGGCCTCTGCACATCACAGATACCTTGCAAGGGATGCCAAGGTTCATGGGGCAGTCACTGCAGACAGCTTCTCTTGGGAAACAAAACCACTCCTCCCTGTTTTAACTGTGCGTGGAACTAGGGCCAGGCAGAGACCTGTTCCATCGTCTGTCAAAATTTAATGTCCTAGGAATATTGATGTCATTTTAAACAGCTAAAGTAGATGGCCTGAAAAGAGCCCTCTGCCTCTCTCACCCCATTTAGTGTGCAAAAATATTGCTCTTCCTTCTCCTCAAAACACTGTGATGAAATATTTTGTGATTTTCAGGCAGTGTTATTAGTGGAACAGGTATATTTTTCAACTACTCTTGTGCCCACACACAAATACTAAGAAAAGTGAGAGAAATGTAGCACATGAGAATGAGTGGTGAAACCTGCTGTTTTAACAAGTTGGAAATGAAAACATAATGTGGTACACAACTCATTAATTAATTTTATCACAACTTTATGCCAATTTTTATTAGATGTTTTTATTGGATTAGGAATTCAATTTTGAGATTATGTTAAAAATGTGATGGCGTTTGCCTATTCTCACAGTAGATGTAAAATTTAAATGGTCTTATTTTAATATGTATTTCTTCTATAATTTAGCTTTTGCCATTTGGCAAAGTCTTTAGAGTCAAATATTTGGCATAAAATCAAGTCTAACTCTTTGCAGTCAGAGATTAATGATCTGTCCATAAAGTTCCTTTACTGTATGGTTAATTCCCTTAGCATCAAGTGCTTCCACTTACTAATGTTACTTTTGCAGTTTGTAAATGACATTAACAAATAGAAGTCATTTTATGGTGGTCCTGTGACGTGACTAGTTCAAGTACTGCTACCTCTTCTTCTTTCTTGCAATTAAAAGAAATATTTTAATCCAAATGCTACATCTGTCAGCGAACTGTCAGGAAGAAAAGGCTAATAGGTGTATTCCTTCATGTGCTCTGAAAGAATCTTATCACATATATGGATTTAGCAAGCATGCACTGTCAGTTGATGCAAGAATTAGCACTCATGCAGGAGTAGTCATTGATTTAGACACTGATCGAGAGAAGACTCTGTACCACTACTGTTTTCCTTTTTCCTTCCAGCCACAAACAGAAGAGCCTCTGTTCTCTGATGAGGTCTGTGTGTCGATTCGTAAAAAGGGAAGCCATCTCTGGTATCACTGGCTAACACCCAGTTTTAATAAACATTTAATTGATCCAAGTCATTACTGTTGTTAAAATGCATCATAGTATATCACATTGAATACATGATATTTGATGCTCTTCTTTGAGGAATATGGCAATAAACAGAGATAAATTAAATTTAGTGGTTACAGTAAAATTTAACATAGGTGATTTTCTGCCATAAAAATACAAGTTCTGTTGACCTAAACAACTTTTTTTTTCTAAAGGAAAATTTGTCTTCCTGAGATTATTCTTTAATTCGTCTGATCAAAACTACCATATTCTAGCCACAGCACAAAATAGGTTAATTATATTTAATTTTAA
Source organism: Pachycephala philippinensis (assembly GCA_013397055.1). Lineage (NCBI taxonomy): Eukaryota > Metazoa > Chordata > Aves > Passeriformes > Pachycephala > Pachycephala philippinensis. The sequence continues at coordinate 141,575 of VWZT01003809.1, read as the reverse complement.
ATCTCTTCCTAATGCAATTCACAAGGATATTCTTTGCTTCTGGTTTTTATCCCATTATGAATTCTTCTATGCATTCTCAAATAATTGCATGCCACCTACGAAGACTCATGAGAACAGTTCATACTCTGTTTCGTTGAGTGAGTGATACTCTGCACACATCAGGTTCATCTCCAGCACAAGAATCAGAAGTAAGGATGATTTCTTATTGCACCACAGGTGTCCATTTAATCCCACAGCTTCTAAACTGAAGTAAAAGGACGTGGCTGGTTTACTACATTTTAAAGCAATTTTTATGTTTCCATATTGGTCCTGGCGGCTTGCATGTTGATACACCTGCTGTTGAATTCAATTAACTTCTTTACTGGAATATTTCTCCTTGCCTTTCTACTTCTTGCTGATGCAACCACATTGTATTTGCAGGACACACTCTCTTTCTGTAGCTACTTGTACCGACCTGTTTTATAACTGTTTGTGAACAGAAACAAATACCAAGGCCTGAAAGTTTTCCACATCTTGCAGCTCCACCAAAAGTGAATGAAGCATGGAGAGCCTTGAAAAGTGGAGATTTTATGGAAAAAACACAAGCGGCCTACAGAGAAGGGATCATGACTATAGACCGTGCTGTCGAATGAAACAGTTGTTCCTGTCAGGGTACAGACTCAGATATTGATCAGCTTAATTCCATATACCTGCAGAAAGGTTGTGCCTGGGGCTTCATGGGAGGATGGTTCTTCCCTTTGATTCTTCATGGGACATGGCTGCATGAATGGAACTGCCCTCAGACAGAAAACTCCTGCATAAACTTAGAAGTAAGAGCATTGGAGTGTTTGTGCAACAACAGCCTTTTCAGAAATAATCTGCTTTGTGTAAGGAAGAAATTGCTTTGATTGAGAACTGGGATGACATTTTGATCTGTATATGAGATTCAACTCAGATAAAGTGTAATATGGTCAGAATCTGCCTGCCTAAGGGCATCTAGGGTTTTCCCAGAATATCCTGTTTATAATTCTATGGCTTTAGGAATAAAGAAACTTGGATAATTCAAGTGTAAAATTTCCATTGGAGTTCAATGATACCAAGATTTTAATTTCTGGATGTACCGAGAAAAATGAATTTGACTGTTAAAGCATAGCCTTCATAATGCATTTCATTTCAGGTTTCATTGGACCTCACACAAACATGACTGATAGAATGGAAAAGCTTTAATTAGCTGTCAGAAATATGCTCCCAACATGTTTTCAGGAAAATATGCTTTCAAGCTTGTATACGTTTTTGCTACATTTTTCGTGACATATGATATTTGTGCAACAGTCGTCTATTAATATCCAAATAGGACTTTATTCTTTTTTAAGCTACTTCTTTGAAGGAACGCTCTGAAGCCTTTAAGTAACTTGAAATACACTTATGAGTGAATCCTGGAGTTGCTGAAGTCAGCAGATATTGTACTACTGATTTAAACAGGAGCAGAATATCACTTTTCCTGTTTTATGCCTTCATTCAAACAAATGCAACAAGGGTATTCTGCTCTTCTTCCTACTGCTTTGTATTAATATTTGTATCAGAGCAGTTGAAAGATCATTAACAGAAACACCTCTGCTCTCAATATATATTTCCTATTATTTTTTGCTTTGACATAATTTGGAGCAGGATTAGGAAGAAAGCTGAGTACTTTCGAAGATGCCAGACTATGACTAAGTTTGCATAGGGTATGACCCCAATCCACTGGATGTTGATAAAAAAACCTTTAATTTACTTCAGTGAAACTTGGTGGTTATGACACAAAAAATATAGTGATTCTATAAGTATTGTGGGCTGAAATTTTAGTGGTTTGTGAGATCTAAACAAAGGATAAGATGTTGATCCATTTTCAGTGAATAACACTTTAAAAGCAATTATATAGACTTCATTGGAATTATTTATAAGTAATATGCTGGTGGATATCAGTAAAGTTATTAGAATCTGCTCTAAAGAGGGAAAAGAAAACAATATTTATCTTGTAAAGCACACAGAAGTACTGGCTGCACCAGCCAAATGATAGCAACCTTCTCTCCATTATATACACATATTATTGCACAGAGAATGAATGTTATGAGTATGAAACTAACATTTGCAAAGTTCTGGTTTTACCCAGAAACAGTGGGCCTAATAAACACTTAAACTGCAAAATGATTACTTTACTCTTTTAAGTGCAGCTGAGAAAAGTGGCACATACAACTCCAGCAGTTGTGGGCTATAGCTTGTAAAAAATGTTATGGAATGAACACAGTCATTTGACCATTTTAACTGCTTCTTGCTGGAATATGTAAGTTTCATAAAGGTAAGTTTCACCTATATAAAATTCATGTAAAATTTCCATTACATGTGTTAAACTTATGAAAATGTCATATTGGAGATAACTCTTTTCTTACCTATTTTTTTACCATAAAAAGTCAATTTTTTCTGCTTTGGAATTAATCAATTTCTTCTGTGCAATAGCTGAGTATCTAACATGCGTACCCAGAAAGTAAACCCCTATATTCAGCATCATCTTTAGCTGACAAGATCTAAATCAGGTACTCCCTGAACATTGCTCTCATAAGCCACTACCAAGGATTATGGCTGTCAAATTGTACACACAACTGTTAGCAGCCAAATATTTTATCATCTCATCCCAGACCTTGTTGCCAATCCTATGTCTTTTGTTTCCTAAATAAATGCTTCATATATAAATGAAGTCTTGTATAAAAAGGGAACTGGTGAATGAGAATATTGTGTTGACTGGTTGATAGTTTCTTTTTGGTGACTAAGTCATATACCTTTGGCCTACAGGATAATGAGAATAGTGGTACTAAATTGCATTTTTCTGTTAATTTTGCACTTCCTATATCAATAAGTTCAGATATCTGGTGCACCAGTAGAACCAGCACAGCTACATACCAGTAAGGAGGTGAGTTTAATGGAGGGCACAGATCACCCCATAATGTCTGTAGAAGTATTGCACTGGCTTTATATCCTTTTTAGAAAATCATGCAATCAAATGCTTTTTTACACAGTTTACAAACAAATCTACTGGAATCTTTAACGTTAATCACATACATTCTCCCTTTGTTACACAGAAGTGAGGGTGAGCAGCCCAGTTCCCTTGTAAAGACACATATGCTGTGCAGGTCAAACAGGTTTGGACAGTAAGAGGGGGTCACTTCACCTCTTCTGACATGTAGTCTTGGAGTCTCATGTGTTTTAATGACAGTAAACCAGGGGGCTGCCTAGCTTTGGCCGATCAGGTCTGAAAATCTGGAGCCTTCAGCACAAGGAAGACATGAACCTGTTGGAGTGAGTCCAGAGGGAGTCCAGAGGGCTGGAGCACCTCTCCTGCGAATACAGGCTGAGAGAGCTGGGGTTGTTCAGCCTCGGGAAGAGAAAGCTTTGGGGAGACCTTATTGTGGCTTTTCAGTACTTAAAGGGGGCTAATAAAGAAGATGGAGAGAGACTTTTTACATGGGCAGATAGTGGTGGGACAAGGAGAAACCATTTTAAACTAAAAGAGGAGAGATTTATATTAGATACTAGGAGGAAGTTCTTTATTCAGTGCGATAAGGCACTGCAACAGGCTGCCCAGAAAGGCTGTGGATGCCACACCCCAGAAGTGTTCAGGGTCAGGCTGGATGGGGGCCTGGGCAGCCTGATCTAATGGAAGGTGGGAAGGCTGGAATTAGATGATCTTTAAGGTCCCTTCCAACCCTAGCTCTTCTATGACTCTGTGATCATTCAGATCCCATGTAAATATTCCTTTGTAATTGAAATTCCTTAACAGTCCAAGATGAATTAAATGGATTTTGTCTTTGATGAGACTATTTGCATGATATTGTTTATTGATGTAGTTCATGTTAATTCAGTTCTTAAATACTTGTAACAATGTAATGTTTTAAAGCATTTTCTGTCACTTAAATTACACAACAACCTACATTTCTATTCCCTCCGTTGCTCTTATAAAATTGAAAATACATGCGGAGGGAAAAACTGTAGGCATGAAGGCAAATGCAATCTCCTATTGGCAACAGTTATCTTGCAGAAAGATTTGTGAACGTGCTGGATTTGAAGGATTTTAACAAAGTCAGAAACTGATAGCACTGGCTCAAGCCAGGCACGATGCAGGCAGGTGCTGGACAGGCTTCCCCCGCTCAGCCTCTGCCAACACTCGTCCCCCTGACCTGCAGCACTGCAGCTGTTCCCCTCCCTGCCAAGATGAGTGCTGGTGGGTTGGGGATTTGGAAAAGCACAGTCACTGCACAAATACATTTCAGGTCTCCAAAGGGCAGTGAATTAACCCACTGTATCAATTCCAGTGTAATGAATTTTTAAATTCCTCTTTCTAAGACAAAAGCCTCCTGTTTTTCTGCAGGGCACGGCAGTGGGTGTCCTTTTCATTCTTCCTCAAACTCACTGTTATATTTTGATCTTTGCAGTTTTGCTGGAATATGCTGATTTAAAAAATGAGCATACTTTTCTTATAGAAAGAATAATTTCCTTTGAGCCATTTTTATGAAATTAACAAGGTGAGAGAGGAAATATTTGAAAAATTCGGGGGCAGATTCGCTACCCTTTGAAGCAGTGATGAGCTCTCTGAGCTGTCAGTGATCTAAGTGTCAACAGAGGAGTTGCTGGAAAGAGGTATTTGTCTTATCTAGCTCTTAAAAGGCTACTCATCTCACTAACTGGTTTGATATGTGTTTTATAGTACTGGAATGAGTCCTGAACAACTGTATTTTGAAAGAGATCTCAGGTTTTTAAATCTAGGTCACATTTTTCAGTCGTGATTCAAGAGCAGCCTTGTAGAAGAGATGCAAACTTTAGCTCATTGCTGGCAGGGATCTACAGAATCAAAGCTGTGAATTGACTGGTGGTAAAAGGGAGTTATGATTATTTAATGAACTACCAGAAAGGCTACTGATTCATTGACAAATATTCGTGTTCATGTTCTCAATCTTTTTCAAGGACAGGATTTTAATTTACTGTGTTTTATGCCGGAACCGAAGTGGAGTCTCTGTGGGTATATGGTAAATGGCCTGGGCTGTGCTGACAAGCAGTAACCAGTTGTGCTGAACACTCATCTCATTTCCATATTTAAAATACACCCTGGATCACCCCACTGATGTAGATGACCTCCAATTCCAAACATTTCATTTGTTCATTAGGGGATAAAAGAAAACTGCATTGCTTAACAGCACAGTTTTTGCTTGCTGCAGTTTCTCACTTTCACATTTGGACACAGTGGGTAATGAGACTCCGAATGACAACTTTGGTGCCGTTCAACCTGTCCCTTAGGTAAGAGTTATCAAAAGTAGAATTATGAAATTACTTGGGTTGGAAGGCACCTTAAAGATCATTTAGTTCCAACCCCACTGCCATGGGCAGGGACACCTCCCACCAGACCGGGTTGCCCAGAGCCCCATCCAGCCTGCGATTGAACACTTCCAGGGCTGGGGCATCCAGAGCTTCTCTGGGCAACCTGTCCTAGGGCCTCGCCACCCTCATGGTAAAAACTCCTTCCTAACATCCAGTCTCAACCTGCATTCTTTCAGCTTAAAGCCATTCCCCCTGGTTCTATCACTCCATGCTCTTGTGAAAAGTCCCTCTCCAGTTCTTTTTGTAGCGCCCCGTTAGGCACTGGAAGGTGCTATAAGGAGTAGTGGGAAAGGGATATTTATTTGCAAGGTTTTTTTTTATTTTCTCAAGCATCATGTCAACCCACATCAAGAAACCACCATGCTCTTCTGCTTTCCCTCCCTCAAAAGAAACCCCATTCTGCACACCAAATTTTGCCCTTTCCCTAGAAAGGATTGATTTTTTTCCTCAACCATTTGTTTTCACTTCTTTGGTGACTATTCCATTTTATGATATTAACAAAATATGGTTCCATTTTCTTCCTTTAAATGAAAGGAAAATGCTAATTTTTAAGGAACAAGAAACTTAGAAAAGCAGAGAGCAAGAAGGAATTCCAGGATATTTATTTATTGTACAGAGTTAATATTTTCCAACAGTGGGACACATGTTCCATCACAGCAATAGCGAGGGACATCTTAGCTATTCTTCGGAGTTCCTGGTTCTGTTAATATCTTTAGTCACATGCTGTTCTTGGGAGCTCTTTGCAGTGTACGAACTATGCTCAGTGATGTCTGACAGTGTTTGTTGAGAGCCTGAATCTCTCACTGAGGAAAGCAAAAGCCTGTGTATATTTTCTGTATGTAGTAATGAAGGAAAAAAATTTAAATGTTGAAACTAGGGACTCTTTTTATTATCTCAAAATATGGAAAGAGAAATAGCAAAAAAATAAGCAAATCCCCTGTTATCCCCAACCCCCAATAGAACATGGATTTTAGTAAAAACTAAATAAAATAAAAAAACCCCACACAAATCCAAACATAATTCTTATATTCTTAAAATATATAGCTTTTTGATGAACATGAGGCGTTTTCCCTTGGGGAAAGGAAGGAAGCTGAGTGATACATCAAAAATCTATGAATTAAGGTGGATCATTGCTGGATGATCCCAGGAGGGATTTTTCAAAGTGGAAGAAGTTAGACCTTTCACCTTCCCAAGGAGAAGTACAAATTTCAGGTTTGAGTTGTGCTGCAGAGATGAGGATATTCTGCTGCACTGGGCACATGATAAGAGGAAAGATTTACCCTGGAAAGCTTGTGATCAAGATGTATTAAAAGATAAAGAGTAGGAGGAAAAAATGAAAGTGGCTTAATTGCTGGTAGCCCACAGGTGGGGAGGGATGCCTTCCTGGCCCTGCTCAGTGCTCAGGCCCCTGAGAGACTGTAGCCAGATTATGCCCATGCCGGCTAACGGGGCATGAAGCAACTGTGCCCTCTGGGATGAGCTCCTCCAGTGCAGCACCTTTCCTTGGTGGTGTTGGCTTGCAGCTGGCAGGACAGACAAGCTGAACAGCTGTTGGATTCCTCCTTGTGCAGCTGCTCAAGCTGGGTATTTAAGGACTTGTGTGACTTCAGGGGGCATGGAAGTCTTTGGAAGTGCACCAAAACTGGCAACCTATCACAGCTGTGAAAGAGCTGGGACAAATCTAAGAAGGTAATTAAATATGAAGAACATTTATTTTCCTGGTTTATTCAGTTCTGGGTCTATTTCTACAATGTGCTGATGTCTAGAGCATTTTATCTGAGCACACAGAATGAACTAAATTCAGTAAGCTTATTTATTATCTCACTTTATGTCTAATATGAGCATATGCTTAGTTACAAGACCTCCAGCCAACACTGCCCTATGGAGGTCCTGTGTACACAAAGTACTAAATAATATTTCAAATTGGGTTATTTTTCTTGACTTGTATGAACAAATAGAAAAATAACAATTTTTACCATATTTACATAAGGAGATCTAGCCCTTCAAAATACCTGTGCTGCATGAAGATCTTGCTGCAGGCAGCAATGTTGAATGCTTCAAATTCCCCTGCTTAAAGGAGTGGAGAATAATTTCTAACTTCCTGAAAATTATTGAATGTCATTGGAATATCTTTTGGAAAATCAAAGAAAATTGCTTTCATCAACTAATAAGAAGGCATACTTTTTCAATAGTTGTGTCTAAGAAAATAGAATTTGGTAACAGTTTCTCTTTGATGATAGATATGTCTTAAAAGACAAAATATCTCAGAATCTCTTAGAAATTCAGAGAACTCTGAACGCTCAGCCAAACTCAGCAACAATAACATCCATGAAGTGATTTTGAAAGAAAATACTGACCAAAACCACAGAATAGCTTCCTTTCACTTTAGAACTTGCAAGGTACTTTAAAAACTTTGCCTGACCACCAATGAAGTCAAAATGGGTTTGCCACCAGGTTCATTGAATTCAGGAATGGTATAAAATGCTTTATTTACTTAAAATTAAATTAATGCTTGTAGTTTACATTATGCAGCAGCTGTAGAAGCAGCTCTTGTTTGATGAATCTGAAATTGTTTTTTAGACAACCCAGGAAGGCTCATTGACTTTATAGGCTAATATATATGGCTCCCCCAACATGCTTACCATGCAAATCAAACCTCAGTCTGGCTATGAAATGTAATTAATAGTTACACATGGAAGATTACTGGAAACACAAGCCTTCTTTCACCAAATATCAATTAGAAGAAGAGTAATTTTAGAGGCTACATGGAGTACTGTCTGGCATAGACCTCCCACACAGTGATCAGTTACAGAAAATGTAGGGCCATCTGAAAATGCGTAGGTTTTATTGTTATGAAGGAAGTCAGCAGGAAAGAAAATTACAGAGAAGTAAGGCATCCCTCAAAACTGCATTTAATTTTCTCATTCATTTCCTAGAAATCCATAACACTAGATGAAATTCATGTCAACTTCAGCAGTCCAAATCTCGTGCAGCCAGTATAAGCTGGCGCTCTCTTGTCAAACCGTGTAGGAAATGGGCTCATCTACATTACCTGCCTCTTCCCTCTGACTGTAGGGGAAACAAAGACTAACTTAGGTTATAAACATAACACTAAGATGCCCAAAGATAGATGAGATAATCCTTTCCCTTTGGATTCTGTGAGCTGAAAATGCTGGGGCTCCATTCGTAAGAATATTTAACTATTTTCCTCTTAATTATACTTAATGCTCAGTGAAATCACTAGAAAATTTCTACCAGTTGAGGTGAGAACCTGTGCTGGCCCTTGATTTCTGCATTCATGTGCAGTTGCCAGTAATAGATTTCTTATCTGTTACAGCAGGAGATTAACACAGTTACAGCTCTGCTCACGGTGAAGCACAGCCTTGAGCTCATGACCCAGAAACACTCTTTTCATCAGATGACATCAGCTGCCACTTTAGGCAATGCAGTAAGTGGACTAAAACCATGACGTATGCACAGACTTCTTTAAAAAGTGGGATCAGCTCAGGTCTTACCAAAGCAGAGTTTTAAACCCTCGTATGTGAAGAAATCAGCACAGTATACTGTTACACACCGAATAAAATCAGCCTCCCGACACTTAATAAGCTGCTTCAACTGGTGCATTAACACTGTAGAAACAGTTGATTTAGTAACACTGAACTACAAAACTTGGGAAGCATTAACAGGATATATTTTTCTTTCTGTAAATCTCTACTAATCTTACAGCCGATGAACTGGTGGCTCAGCAGTAAGTAAGTAAACATGTCACTTGGGGACAAGTTATGTGAACCTATTGACAATCATGTTCTATCACTTGATGCAATTGCACATGTTAAGAAAAGCTCTTTGAAAATAAAGATGCCATTTACTGGCAAGATGGTCACTAATTTTGCAGTTTGTTGGGTGAGAGAATATGTGGTGAGAGACCAGAAACTATGAGAAGAGCAAAACACCAAAGCATTTTGTGAAATTAAAGATAGCCTAAGGGTTAATAAAAATTCCCAAAGAGGCAGCATATTATGAGGAACAATGAATACAATATAACAGAGTAACTCCCAAAGAATTATTCTCCAGGACCCAACAAACACACACATCCCTGACAAACTAAGTGGCAGAAAAGCAGACAAAGAAATATAAGATGATCAATTAAAATTTAAAAATAAGCCCTGTTTTATAATAGTTGTAATGTAATTATCAAATAAAACACATGGCCACTAGCCAAGATGGGTACTAAAAAATATCAGTGTGTAGGAAACACAGTCTAAAAGAGACTAGCAACTGTGAAGCTGTAAAATGCAGAATTTTTAAATCTGTTCAGATTAAGTTATTGCCTTCAATTACATGTATGGTTTCTGCCATGTGTTCTGAAAACCATCAGCTAAAAAGTTTGCATTGTGTAATTTATCTCTTTTAAGACCTCTGCTTTTTTTGAGTACACCAAAACCTGTACTTTTGCAGGCTGGACTGTAGCATTCAGAAACTGGAGGAGCAGCTCGCAGTGGCCAGCATTGCTTTGCAACTTGTGTGAAGGTTTGGTCTTGTTTTTTTTTCAAAACCACAACGATAACACGTAGCTATTTTTCCAGTTTAGGATGAGCCCAGCCCACTGAGATACTGCTGCTCTGGTATGCCTACCCAAGCTCTCCTAATGATGGAGAGTGTTTCTTCAGTTAAAAGCTGTCTCCTATACACTCTGTCTCCTTCACTAATTATTTTCTCTCTTTGGTGCAGGACTTTGTCTCTTCCTTTTCTCCATTCTTTATCAAGTCCCTGCAAGAAAATGAGGTTTGCTGAGACCACTAGAGCTGTGTTGCTGTATGCTATTTAGAGGGGATTGACTTGTGTTTCAGAAGCTGAACAGCCAAAGGATTTAATCTCACATTCTCGGGGTACATTTCAGAGTAAAAGTGGTGAAAACATGGCATTAAAGCAGCAAAGAAGGGGACCCGATTTAGAGGCAGGAAGCCAGATGTTAATTAATAAAACCAACATAACAGGGCTATTTGGCTTGCCGAGAACATTCTCTCAGCTGCCTGTTTGTAGGCTGTTCCCCAGTTAATCAGTTCTGCTGCATTAAATTTCTTTAAAAGAAATTTTCTTCCCTGGTTGCTTAGAGCCCTGTTGAATCAAGCTGAAAGCTCTGTGAGGGGTGCTGAGCCAGGCCAGCGAAAGTAATTTATAGAACGTTACAACTCTACTGCTACCTTCAGCAGCGTTCAATTTACATCTGCAAATGTCCCTGCCTGTTTCACACAGACAATTAAGCTCATTCTGTGAGTAGTGCTCGCTTAGATGGCTCTAAGTCCGGAGCAGGGTGAGTTTTCACTTGTCAGGCTGAAGCAGTACAACCTCAGGCAGAAGGACCCAATAGTGTGGATATGACTGTTGCTTCTTCTGTAGCTTCTGCCATACTTTGGGCGTTATATCCCTGCAAGTGTAAGTCACTGTTAGAAGCAACATGCCTTAAAATTATTGAGCTGCCTGAAACTTCCTGTCCTTTAAATCTCCCAGGAACAGATTTCGTGCTGACTGTTATGTCAACCAGAATAATGCATTGTTTTCAGCTATTCACTGAAGAGGAGTCAGACCAGCAAAGGAGAATGTAAAAGTTTATTCATCAATAAAATCTTTATTAAACCATTTAAGTGGGGTATTTCTCTATCAAATATACTTTAAGTACTGCTTATATTAGACTACTGCCAAGAGATTCCTCCAGCTGTTGTGCCAGAATAAGCGAGTGTTAGCATCAAGGAGATATTCTGCCCCAGAGGTTAGAGTCTTAGCATATGTTTGTTTAAATATTCAGGCTACCTGAAAGTGGCAAATAATTTGTGTATTCTTTCAGAATGCCATTGATAATAATAATAATAGAATAAAGTGGATTCTCTATTTTTCTTGAAGCAATGCTTCAAGATTTTTTTTGAGATGTGTGAGTTGAGCTTAACCTAAATGACTCTATGATTCTAATGGGAAGTGATGTGTTCTGAGGTATTTGGGGAACTACAAGCAAGACTAACTTAATTGCCATTGGATGTCATTCATGGGTCAGCAAAGTGTAGGGCTTCAGTTACTATATGGAATTAAAACTTTCAAATTATTCCATTTTAGAGTCAGGAGAGAGGATGCCTCACAGGTGGAAAATAGAGCATCTTAGACATCCAAACAAAGGTGAGATTACAATAAAAGTGGAAACTGGGGAACTCATGAGTGCCCCCAAAGCAGTGGGATTTAAGACGCCCATTTTTAACCTGAGGATTTTGTACTGATTGTCTTGGGCAGCTCCCTGCTTGGTTCTCGGTGAGCCCCAGGCTGAGGTGGTATAGTCTCCCTGTAAGTTACTTAAGGCTCCTCCACAATCACACTTTATTCTGGACTGTGGATTTCATAAGTTGTGCCAGAAATGTATGGCCCTTTGTGGGACTAGAGTTGGACTATTCACTCAGATTTTGGTCCCTTGAATGACACTGTCCTTATTGGGTCAACTGAGCTGATAACCTCCATGATGCTTGTGGGTCCCTTCTGACTCAGGATATTCTATGATTCTATGATCTTTTATCAGCTTCCTGCCTTTGCATAAATCATAGATGAAAAATGGCAATGATAAAGGAAACTCCTTCTGTTTACTAAAAGTGGAATAAAACATTTGCTACACGAAGCTTTGCACAGATGTTGGGTAGTAAGAAATCTCAGTAGAAAGCTCTGTTCTATGTCACACAGGGAGGAAAGGATGACAGGAAAACTGAGTGAACTTTGATTTGGGAAAAGAAAACCTTTTATTTTCCCTTTAATGATTTCAGATTCTTAGGGGAAAGAACTGTGAAGGTGGAGGAGCAAAGAAGAGGTCAACACCTTTGAGCAATAAGATAACATTTGCATGGTGGCTGGCAGGCGGCAAAAGCACAGAAAATACAGTAAACACTGATGTTTATTTTAGAAAGGAAAGAAGAATTGCAGAAAATGTTTTATTAAATAAACCAGAAGCTGAGCAGTCTTAGCCTAATGCATGCTCCTTTGGGCAGGTTCAAGGTATGGCTGTAGTGCCACGCTTGCAGTGGTTCTGACCCAAAGTAATCAAGTCAAAGGAAGTGCCCCCATTAACTCTCACAAGCTTTGGATCAAACCCCTGATGAATTGTGCAGCTCCCTGGCTTATAGCTGAGCTATGCTAGCTGTCAAACAACCAAAAAGTCTCTCCCCTGGGTAGCTTGGCATATAACCCTTAGGTATCCTTACAAATCGACATGGGGAATGACATGCAAAGAAAGGAAAACGGGCATTTCTGATGTCAGACACCATCCGTCTTCAATTAAGTTAGCTTCCGAAATGTTTCAAGTATCCAAGCTCTTTTTGAAAGCCCAATTGACCCAGAAGTCTCTAACAAAGCAATCCTTAAAACCAGCCACATCGTTAGTTTGTTTGCTTGATGGGGGGTTCTTAATGCCATAAACCCCAGTGCAGAAGTTAATAATTTCATACATTATCACTTTGAATATGCAATAGAAAACTCAAGGCAGCTGTTTGAACTTCCCTTTAAAAGAGGACAGATCGCCTTTATTGTGTGCACTACTTCATGGCTTGTTTGAGGCCAGGGCAATTATGGGATGAATGACTTCCCTTTAGCTGTTGATGTGTAGGCTTGTTGTTGTGTGTGCATTGTTTTGGGCTTTTTGTTGTTGGCTGTCTTTGTTTTGTTTTGTTTTGTTTTTAATGAAACTGGAGGCCATGTGATAAAGCCACAAAAAGCTGACAGGTAATGATCAAAAAAGGGAATGGCCAACGCTGACTTGGCATTTTATTGTCTTGTAAATGCAGAATTAAAATAACAATTACATTTCTATGGAGGCCATTCTTACTGGTTTACCACTGCAAGGGTGGGTGTGATTTTGTGCTTTCAACACCACAGAGAAGAAGGCAGAAAACTTGTCAAATTATGCTTTTTTTTTTCTCTCTGTTGAGTTGCAGTGGTCTTTCCTATGGGGCAGTATGCTAGCTAATTAAAAGGTGTTAATTTTTATTTACTGGTGCTGCTGATGACCTCATGAAGTTCGTGAAGACTTCATCTGCTTCCTTCTAACTTAATATTTTTTTCTGATTTTGGAAATAATGCAATACTCTAGTTGGAAGATTATCCTTAAAGTAAAATTATCTATGTAGGAATAAGGAAATTTCTGTAGAATCTAACTGACTACTTTGGAAGGATTTTCCTATGAACTACTCTGTATGCAATTGCTGATTGCTAAAGAAACAGAAGTCAGAGGACCAAATCTATTGCCAACTGACAACTCTTTAAGAAAATGCTTCAATAAGAATGAAAATAATTTATATTCTAAGAGACGCATACATATATAGGGAGAGCACTTCATGGTGGCTGCTGTGCATTTGCTTTTTGGCTCCTGATGAAGCTCTTTCAGGCAGAACTAGGATTTATACAAAATATATATTTAAAAAAATAGTGCCAGTAAATATTTCATGTTGGTTTACGCCAGTGCTGTATGACTGCTACAGCCATAATAGAAGGGCGAGGTAAAAAATACATGGCTTGGAACTGGGAATGTTTTGTGTCAGATATTACTGAGACCATGTATTGTACAGATGCTGTTTGCACATTATTCTCCTAATACAATGTTGACAAACATTACCAGAAAACAACTGCTGGTGTATGTCTCATACCTGTCTAGAAGACTGCATTACTTAGGAAGGAATAAGAATATTCTAATTCAAGAAATTAAGGGTTATGACAGAAGCTTGAGAAAAGTTATTTACTCATCACCATGTTCTTGTTTACGTGGTGAGAATCAAGCATGGGAATAAAAGCAAGAAACCATGTTTCTATTAGTAATCCTCAATGTTATTTCAGTGGGTTCAAGTGGTGCTGCCTTTCTGTCCTTCCAGAATTTCAGGGCTGTTCACATTTGTTTAGTTCTTCAGGTGATAAAATACTTTCTGGACCGAGTAAAAGAAGAGAAATTGCAATTCATTAGGAGGCATAATTATTCTCTGTGAGTCATTTCACTGGAAATATTGCCCTTTTCCTCAGTATATTTGTCTTACACTGTTTCAAAGAACTCAAGCATAGATACACATGCATGGTAACTTCCCACAGGTCTGGAAGTGCATATAGATACACAACAAATAAGAGTTTCCAGCTTTTTTATACTCAAATCTTACTCTTCTTTTAAAGCTACTGCTTTCCCTAGGGACTTTTCCTCTGTTCCTGCTGCCACCTGGGACCCGGGCTCCTCTGCAGCCTGGGAGGGGCTGCCCCAAAGAACACCTTGCTGGGGCTTTGCTAAGGTCAGGTCTCACTGAAGGTGCTCTATTCCATTATATTCCCAATTCTAATAAACTTTCCTCTACATATTATAGTAGGAACATGAAGCAACCTGATGTCCTTGTCCATCTTACCTATGGACTGTTAGAGCCACTTAATTAATCAAAGCTTCCAGTGAGCTTTAATCGAACAATCTTAGGTAAATAGCTTATGAAATAAATTATTAATCCATTACATTGTTACATACCCTGTTGAATCTATGACATATTCAGCCATAGAAAATATATTATCTGCTCTTTGTAAATTACTAAAATATGTTGGAATTATTAGAAAATATTTTCACTTTTTTTTTGGGACCCAGAACAATGAATAGAAACATTCAGGACCATGTAAAACAACTTCTGCTTTGGTTTGCAGTTTTCTCGAATTCTGAAATTCCATCAACATAAACTATGTCAATTATATCAAACAAGAAGGGAAACTATGACATTCTAAACATACAGAGAAAAAATACTTGTATCTATACATGAACATACTGTTATTCTCTATAATTTACTTTTCAATTGAATATATTTGCTGAGATTGACAAGACTTCATGAACCGTTTTGTTTCATTGCCTACATTTTTGGAATAGTTTGGTTAAAACTGTTGTGCTTTTGATCTTTATTGCAGATATTTCCAGGCTGATCATTAAACTTAACTTTCTCAGGTTGATTTTATGTATTTATTTAGCTTTTCTACTACATACAGTGTAAAAGATATAATCTTGAATTAGGATCCCAAGAAAATATTTTATTTTTCCATGCTAAAGCAAAATTAATTATTATCTTGTTAGTATGACAATATATATGCTGAATTATTTTAAAGTTCTGCTTTTAATGCAGATATAGTAATTCAAAAATGCTCATTAAAAGCTGTAGAGAAATCTTGAAAAGTGCTTACCAAGCCTTTTGAGGTTTATTTGCTTAATTCATTTTTAGAACTTTAATTAACAAGAATCTGTAATTGTTTTTCTTCCCACTTGTGTTGCAATTTCCCATGCAAATACAATTTAGGAATTACAATTCTTATTCTACCAAAAATACTGTATATGTGGACAGCACTTAAAACCGACTGTCATATTGCAAATATTCTGGACATTTCTGATGTTAAATTTATTTTTTTTTTTTACTAAACCAGTGTCATACATTTAAAGCCCTTTTTTTGCTTAAATTGAGCAATAGCACTGAATGATAACATATGCTAAATATTGCCAACCTTTATAAAGTTGTCTTCGTTCATTCATCAAACCAATTTATTTCTTATATTTGATGTTTGATCTACATTGGGTTATATTCATAGGAATCACCTTTTAAAAAGTAAATTCAGACTGAAAAAGGAGTAAAAGCAATAGTGTTGTCCTGATAGTATCTACACTGCACCATCCACAAGATTTCCACAAGAGCCTCCTCACCATATTTACAGGAGTTTGAGAAGAGGTGCCTGACAAGTTTTACCTTTTTTAACAACAAAACACTCTGGATACAGAAGACACAAAATGCTTTGGGGAAAGTCTCTTATATTCTATGAAGTTACACCAGAGAATCCCAATTTCAATAGTCTAAGATGAATAAAACCAGCATTTACTTGTAGCTAGACCAGAACACTGTTTTTCTGGTGGGTTTTAACTTAACAAATGATATAAAACACTTACACTTCTAAGGAAAATTTAGTGGAAATGGAAAAACTGGTTTGACAGCTATTTAGAATAAGGAGTTTGATTTACCTGTGGTTTGAAGGAATATGAAAAGGTCAAGATTACATTTCCCTCTTCCCTTCCAAGATCACTTTAATGATACACAATACACTGTAAGTCTTGGCTTATTTGTGATGAACTATAAGAATACAGTAAAATGGGGATATTTGTGTTGCACAATGTTTAATTCATGAAATGCTCGAATAAATATGCAAATGGAGGGGTCTTTCTATATTAGATACCATAAATACACTTCAGCTATATCCAGCACTCTTAATCAAGGCCTGTAGCCTTACATTAAGCTAAGAAAAACAGACGGCGTTTTAGGCAAAATAATGTCCCTTTAGATGAAAATTAATTATAATTATTAAAAAAGGCTAAGCAGCACTAGTCCCTTTGTGCAGTTACGAAAATCTATTCCTACTAATATGAAGACGTGATGTGCCTAATATGATCCTTTCTCTCATGATAACCCTATGGGGTGTAAGAACTATTTTAACAACAAGGATTACAAGTGCCACTTTTACCATTACAGGTATGACACCCTTTGAACTGTATATTCTAAGCAATATTTTCAACATAGGATTATTGTTAGTGGTTTCTGCCTTTTTTTTTCTTTTTCCTTTTCATTTCAACTGGATTTTTATAAATTGGAACAAAAATTTACCACCCGAGTTTCCTGGTCTGCATTTAGAATCCTCTAAAAATACCACAAGAAATAAGTACACCCTCCTGTTTTTCCAATATTTTTATTAATATTTTGTGTATTGTTTCTCAGTGTTGTTATTATTGTTATTATTCTTGTTATTAATACTAACTGACTGTGATATAATAAACAGTGAATGTAATAGAAACAGAAAATATTTTCAATAATTCACTGTTGAAGTTATTACTATGCCTGAAGGCAAAGGAGAAATTTCAGTACACCTCAGCAGCTGACACACAGACTGTGGATAAAAGTTCAAAAAGACATGGGAAAAAAGCCCCTATTTCTCCAGAATTCTTCCTCAAGCCAGGAAACCTAATAACCAACCCAATAAATAAATTAAAGCCTAAGCAACCTGGTCTGACCTCGTTGCTGACCCTGCTTTGAGCAGGAGGTTGGACTAAAGACCTCTGAGGTCCCTTCCAACCTGCATTATCATACACACTGTGATGTGGGTGTATTTCTGTGAATATGTTTTAAACTGTTCATCTGCTTCTACCATGCTCCAGTGTTGCTGAAAAGCTTTGCAAAGAAGGAAAAACAACCACCTCCTAACTGTAAATAGGGATGATAGATCTCACTCCTGAAAAATTTTAGCAGACATTTCCTCAAGCAGACCAGGTGTTTTGCAGCAGCTCCCATGTGTGGAACTTAACAGCGGTTTCTAGACAATGACAAATGGAACTCTTACAGCTGCCTTGCAGTAGCACAAACATACCTCAATGTTCAGTGCTAAACTGACTTGTCAGTCAGTTTTACACTGTTTTTTATATCAGAAAGAGAATCTTAGTTTTTCACCTCTCATTCCTGAAACAATAAAAGCAAACAAACACCCCTACCCATTTCAATCAAAGAATTACTACAAAATTGGGTTGGTATTACTTACAGTAACAATGATTATAAAAGTTTTGTAGGTGCATCTATTTTTAATGGCAACAAGGCATGGAGAAAGAGAACTGATGATATTATTATTATTGTTGCTGTTGTTACTAATATTATTACTGCTGTTAATTCTTTTTAAAGGTTAACTTGGAGAAGGGTGCCAAAATCAAGACATTGGAAAAAAAAGTCATCTGCCTAACTATCTGAAGATGTAGTACATAGTAAGACCACACTGATTACTACAGTTTGCAACCATCAGCCATCAGCCTGGCATCAACCTCTAATCTTTTTCTCTGTCTGACACTTGTCATTGTGCAGCTATACCAATTGTCTGAACTACTTTTTTTTTTAATTATTGACTCGTAAATTCATAAATGATGAGGTCAGAATGGCCCATCAAGCATCTACTGCATAATAGTACTTTGGCAATTTCAGTGTCAGTGACAGCTCCTGGTTGGAGCTTCACAAAAATTCCTAGAAAGTTTTAGACAGTGGTACAGCATACTCTTTGTTATTCTGGATTTATTAATTTATTTGTTTGACTTTAGGTAGATATTTACATCTCACCAAATTTTCTAGTCTTTTTTTATAAACTGAGGGAAATAGACCCTTGTAAGCTTCAATCCATTACCTGGAATAGATGTTTAAACTAGGTTAGATCAATCTTTTCTTAAAAAAGGACCTGGTGACTAGCACAGGTACAGACATCTACCCTGTAGACATTCAACACACTGAAGGTTTCGCCTGGTAGGTTGTTCAGTAGCTTATCCTGGTTGTTTAAAATTGCTGTAATTTATTCCTTTCAGCCTTAACACTCTAGTTAAAGGTACACACTCACAGAACAACTCCTACTGAGTCAGCCTGCTCTTGGATATAGGCCTCTCTCCTTCCAGCATTTGCCAATCTTGGGTTTTACCAAAAGAATTCACTGTTTTACCTGCCCAGTAAACTACAGAAAGGTCATGCCATTATCTATATTTTGCAATAGCCTGCTGATTACAACATGATCCTAGAAAATGTGACTGTTAGGATCTTTGTTGTGTTCAGATTTGGGAGCTTTGGGCTCATCATTCAAGAGGCTGTCCTTACCAAATGCTCAACGTCCTGACCAAGGACGTACTCCTGCTCCATTCCATATTTCCTCCTGGAGCCGGGAAATCAAAGAGCAAGTATTTAAAAAGTCATAGACTAAAAGACAAGGAGAAGGGAATCTGGTTCTATTTTTCCCTTTAGAGTTGCCTCTTGAAATGTGAAATATGCTTTTCTGACAGAAAAACCTCAAAAAAGGGTGTTTCCCCACCCTGTGCAGAATGTCTAGCTACTACACTGTTAAAGAAATATGTTGTTATAGAAAGATACTATAAAAAGATGATATTACTTTATTATTTTCTTTAAGTGAGCTATTCCATGAACAGACAGACAAAGAAGTGTGAGGCTTATTGGAGAACAAATCTGAGAGGCAGTTCTGGCTGACATTCCCAGGAGGAAGGAGGAAGTAGTGGATGATGTGTGATCTGATAGAGAAGAAAAGAAATGAACATGCTGGCTAAGAGTTTTGAAAGGCTTTGAAAGTGGTAATCTGGTACACTGAAAACCAGGATGTGTTTGTTATACAAGGGGATTTGAAATTTGCCTAGTCCTGGTTTGGAAGTTGAGAATAACTCTCATCAGTTAGTACTGGTATTGCAATGAGGGCACACAGTAATGCTTCTAATTCTAGAGAGACTAAAACATTACAAAATCTGGTCCTGAACATGCCTCAGCAAAACACAGCCTTTACAGGTTCAGATGAAAGGCCAGGGTACACTTGTGCATAGATCTGTCTGGGTCTAGACATTTATTCAGCATCTGTCTTGCAACAAAGCTGCATGTAGTGCAAATGATGAAAGAGGGGATGAATGAACTTATGCAGTTAAGAACATTCATAACTTCAATGACATCCCTCCTTCCTTCTCAGAAATAATATATACAAAATAGTATCATGCAGTGACTGTGAATTACAGCACAAATTAATCATTCAGCTCACTGAGCATTTGGTTTCATATTGGCTCATAGATGAGAAAACCAGGACAGGCAGGGTGAATACTGTCTTGGTTGGCAGCTAACAGCAATGTCCCTGTGAACTGATTATAACTTCATTCTAAATACATGTTTTCCTAATGCACAGTTCACAGGGTCATTGTATTCCAGAGCACTTCTGCTGTCACAGGTAGTTTTGGATGTTTGCATAGGAATTAACGCAGGCTTTGAGAGAGCAAAAACTGCCACTCTCATTGTCTCCACATTTTAAATGGAAAGACTATATTAAAACATCGCCTTTGATGGCTTTTGTGCATCTATTGTCCTATGCCTTTATAATGTAAATTATTTATTTGATGAACACATTTGCCAGAGAAGCTCAGCAATATTAGCAGACTGATTCTCTTTTGAGAAGGAGCAGACTGAAAATGAAACCTCCCAAAGGCCTTGGTACTGAGGTCTGTGGTCCCTTTGTAATACCAGATAACATTCTGTCATTATAAATTCCTTGGTAATCTTGCAGTGACTTCTTTTTTTGAACCAATCAAGTCTCTTTTGAGTAAAGCTTATGACTCCATGATAATTAATAATCTATGTTATTTTAAGAACATTAAGTTAAAAACCACTCTTTCCCATTAGTGACCTTTTACAACCCATCCTTTGGCTAAATTATTCCTATCAGAGCATTTCTTCCAGCTGGCAGGGGGGAGTGGGTGTGAAGGGAGTCAGTCAAGAGCAACCTCTGCAGTTTAATGATGAGGGACCTCCTTGATAATCTGGCAGTTCCCAGTGCTGCTGAGCACTCTCAGTGGTGCAGTACCAGATTGAGGGTTATAGGTAAGGTGCTGCTTAACCATGGTTTTACCCTAAGAGTTTAAGAGACATTGTGGTTTGATGCAAGAACACCAACCTAAATAACTTATCAAAAAGCAGTATATTTTAGAAACACCTTTTCAAAATCAAACTCTGGTAGACTTTGCCTTTGCCCCTTGTGTGGCCTTAAATGGACTTCTGGTGTTGCATGATGGGACTGTCAGCATTGTCAAAAACTTGATCCAAATTGATCTTGGCTGTTGACAAAATTAGATTTACATAAAGAATTAGTTAATTCCCTGTTGTCCTTTGTCAGGTAAATGAATACCAGGATGAGGTTCTAAATAAACCAGGAAAGGTGGAAAAATCTGGCTCTGAATAGAATTGCCTGTGCTGTAGCCCGTAACTCTTGTAATGTTCCACAGCCTACGGCTTGAGCTTTTGTATCAAATGCAGAATTAATTTCCTCATGGGTAGTTTTTATACAAGCCTACAATATACCGAAAATCTTACAAGAGCTGACAGAGCTACCTGTTCAGCTCAGTCAGGCTAGGTCAACATTATAGGAAAGATATGCCCTGGAACTACCGTAATTTGATGTTGGCTGATCTGCTCTTTGATTTTAACAGCATCTATAACTTGGCCTGAATTTGTGAGTATGAACATAAATTGTAAAATTTGCAATAAAGTTATCCAGCAATTCCATAATGAAAATGAATTTATTTTAACCATCAACATTCATTGAAGGGAGCTGCATTTGTAGATTGCCTTGTGAAATGCTTTACTGATATGTATTTAAATCGTGGGCTTCCAAGTCTCCATCTTCTGCAGACATTTTTTTTTCTTTATGAAAAATAGATTTGAGTGTGATAGGTCTTATTCTCAGAGTTAAAATAATGAATTTCCTATTTTAATGCCTATAATATACCATTTTATACAATGAAAATACAGGTATATCAGTATGATATTGTGCTATGTAACCTACACAGAGGATGAGTTTTAGTCATTTGCAGTCCCTAGGCACCTGCATCTTTATTTCCATGTGTTTGAGAGATTTTTTTAGCAGTTTTGTGTCATGGTTGAACTTAAAGCTTGTCAGAATTCACAGTTAAGTCAATCCTCTATCTGTCTCATGGGTAAGTTTTTTCTCTTTATGCTCACTGGTCCTGCTCTGGTGGGCACCCTGAGGATGCTGAGGTTGCTCTGAGAGCCTGTCACCTGAGCCAGACTGCAAAAAACAGGAGAAGTTCTGTCTTTAGTCTGTAACTGATGGTCAGAACACTGACACTGGATGTGGGAGATTTGTGTTCAGTCCCTTTCTCTATGCACACGAATGAGATGAACTTCTTCTCTCTGGCCTCTTAATAGAGGGTTGTCAACCCTCTTGACAACAGATACTCTCTGGGGCGATGCTGGGTGCGTTTTGGGAAAGCAGTGGGATATAACAGCATTAGCTCACTGTTCTCACTGCTGTGCTTTGCTGCAGAACTTCTCCATCCACAACACACTGCTGTTCTACAGCTCCAGCACGAGACATGAGACATGGCATCACAGAATCAGAGAAAGCCTTGGGTTGGAAGCGACCTTAAAGAGCATCCTATGCCAACCCTCCTGCCATGGACAGGGACAGCTCTCACTACACCAGGTTTCTCAGAGCCCCATCCAACCTGGCCTTGAACACTTCCAGGGATGGGGCATCCACAGTTTCTCCAGGGAACCTGTTCCAGTATCTCACCACCCTCACAGTAAAGAGTTTCTCCCTGATGTCTAGTCTATGCCTAATCTCAAGTGCTTTTCAAGGGAGGTGTGGACAAGCTGAAGAGTCCAGAGGAGAACAGTGAAATTGGCAAAAACATCACCTGTGAGGAAAGTCTGAAAAGACTGGAATTATTTAGTATAAAAAAATGAAGATTGAAAAACTTTTATTAAGTTAAAGATAGTAAGTAGCAAAAAGTTTGGATATTGTTCACGACATCTGTTGTAAGTAATGTAAAATGCAGCACGGAAGATCTAGCTTGGAAAGAGCTTTCTATAGGCAGGGATTTTTAAGCACTGAAACAGAGTTTATCAGAAGCTGTAATAGCTTTAAAGAACTGCTTAGACAAATATCTCTTGGGAGGAGTGTTACCTGTAGGCTAGTATTTTTCTCATACTATGCATATTATCTCTAAATGACCCTCCAGTCCTTGTGTTTCAATCACAATGTCCTAATGAGTCCCTATAAAGCATGCAGATTCTATGAGGTTAATAACATCTGAAATAAGTACTTAAAATAGGTGTATCAGTATTTCAAATGCAATGACGTTACTCTTGTGAACCCTGTATGGAATGTTGGTATTGCCTCTCTCTCCTGGGTAGTGAGCTAAGGATAAAGATGGTTTTAAACTGAAAAAAAAATTAGAGTATATATAAGGAAGATATTTACAGTTGGTGAGGCACTGGAACGTGATTCCCATAACAGTCCTGGACACTCCATCCCTGGAAATGTTCAAGGCCAGGTTGGATGTGGCTTTCAGCAACCTGGCCTAGTGAAAAGTATCCCTGTCCATGGTGGAGGGGTTGGAACTAGGTGGTCTTTAAGGTCCCTTCTAAACAAACCATTCTATTATTCTGTGATTCTAATCAACTGTGATAAGGTAAACTATGAATTATAATTGCAAGTGGAATTCAAAAGTTGAAGGTAAAATAAGCAGCTCAAAACTATTGGAACAACTTAGTGAAGACTGTCATGTTTACATGCAGAGTGTGCCACCCAAAGACTTTAGTAAGCAGCAAACAACTGCCACTATAATTCATATGCATCTGAGGCTCTTCTCTGGAAAAGAGATCACTTGCAATTCAGGGGAAATATCAAGTATTTATAGGACACGAGAAAAAGGATCAAACCATGCTCCTATTGTCTGTACATCTAACCAACTGAAAGCACAATAAAAACAAAGTTCTTTCAAACACTTGACACTTCCCACAAATTCAGAACAATCTAAAGTTTGTTCTTGAATAAATGAACTCCAGAATATATGAATGCATTACAGCACAATCAGAACAGGCTAAACAAGTAATTTCTGCACTCATCCAGAACGCACCATGGAGGTCACCTGCATTTTGTTAACTGATGCTGCATATAGGGGGAAGAGAAAAAGAGGCAAAAGTTTTTCTTTTCTTCTGCAAATTGTGACAATAACAAAGTGTCATGGCTGGTTAATTCCTTAGGTAAAAGAAAAACCGTCTGAAACATTGCCTATTAAACACATTACAATGAAATCACAGTAATGATTGCTTCACACACCTTATCTATCTGTCTATCTATCTATCTACCTATCTATCTATCTATCTATCTATCTATCTATCTATCTATCTATCTATCATCTATCTATCTATCTATCTATCTATCCATCTATCTATCCATCTACCCATCTATCTTTTTATCTATCATCGATGTATGTTATATACTTAAATGGAAGCTTTCATGTTATTGTGGCTTTTTTATGCTAAAAATGTCTTTGTTTAATAATTAAAATCCTAGATACTTTACTTAACCAACACAAATACAATGACAAGCTGCTGTTGTCTAAGGAGTGAGGTGAATAAAAGATAAAATAAGCATTATTTAAGAGAAAATAAAAGGGCCTGACAAGAAGCAAGAGGCTCTTTTTAAATTTTAACTTCAAAGAAATAGCAATTAATATCCACCAAGTTTGAAGGGCTGGGTTACAGAAAGCAAACTGGGAAATGTTCTTAGAAAATGATAGACCTGGATTTGTAAGTCAGAAAGGTCTACCAGTCATTTGTCACATGAAACTTGCTCAAAACACAGCTTATTCAGAGCTACTAATTGAATAAACCTCATTGAATAAACTGCATTGATTTGAAAAGAAGGTGTTTATATCACACTCTTCAGAACTGTCTTTTTACACATTATCTGTTTATGCCCTTTCTAATTATGGAAATTAGCCCAATCCACTTCTTATGAAATCGCTTTGTACAATCATATGCTCTTTCCAGTTTATACCAAATATTTCATAGGCCTTTCATGTCACAAGATTGAAATATGCTTGAAGGATTTCATTTAATACATGATCTATGTTGACTATTTGAGCTATCATGAAAATGAAAAGCATACAGAAAAAAAATATGGGTAGCAAAAATAAAATCTAGAAAGTATGTTGTAGATAATGAAAAGCTGTTCATTCAACGTGTAGTTTGTGTCATAACAGCTGCATGATTCTTAGTCTCATGAAAAATGTTATCTATGAGTTAAATATCTTGAATAGTTTTAGGAGTCCACCACTATTTATATATGGATGTTCACATGTGAATAATTGAAGTTTCTTCTCTAGAGATTTAGCTACTAAAACAAATCAGTTGTGGGAAGAAGTTCTACAACACAGACAAATTCTTTAGTAGGTGGAAAAATAAGAACATTTTATGGTTATTTCCTGAAAATACTTAAATAACACTTCAATGTTAAATCTTCAAAGAACTACACATACATTAACTAATTGGTCTATGTACTTCTGCTTTGCTGTACAATAGGCAAATATGTTTACATTATCTGCTCCATGGACATTTTTATTTCTCTCACAAAGAGTGTTTTGGACCAGAATTTAAGTGATGACAAAATAAAGAGAGGCAGAAAACCTAAAATAGTGCCAAAGTTACTAGCTTGGAGAATAGGATCAATTTCTTGGTATTATACATGTGAATTTAGGATCTGAATGATCCACTGAGTTGTACAAATCCGTAAACTGTGATCTTATTTTCACTGGAGTTTAAGTGTGTTAAGACCAGACTTGCTGTTTTTCTCCGGAATATAATGCAAGGATGCATACACTAACTCAATTTTTACATGGGCCAGAGACATGTGGCTGCAGAATTCATAAAGAAGATGCAAGAATTCAGACCAAAGGAATACAGGAGGTATCATTTTTAGTAGAACTGGCTAGAAAATAAAAATTATATGTCTGAAAAATGCCTAGTATTTATTTCTATCCCAGTATAGAGAACAAGAAGAGATTGTCTGAGAGTGTTCAACATTTGAGCAACTTGGGTTGGGGTAGGAGAAAGTGGAGGCAAAATTCTACTTTCTGTCTGAACTAATCTGTAACAAAGTCTTGAAACCTCCACATTCTAAAAGAACGAACCTGGCAACCAAACTACAGCACCTGGGCTCTGCAATGAAAAGTTGGAGCTGATTAGATACCATATCCTCTTTAAACAAATTAGCTTGGGTTCCAACAGTTATGTCACCCCAGGAAAATATTTATCCCAGGATCTGGGATAAATACATGGGTGCTGCAATTCTGCAACTAGATGCAGCCCTCACTTTGTATGTAGACATGCCTCAACATCTGCTTTGCACCAGGTTTTTTCCCCAGACCAGTGGAAAACTTTCCTATGAAATGCTAATTATAATTAACATGTTTCCATATGCTTGAGAACATTGCAGGCATGTAGACTTTTATATGTTCACTTTGCTGCCTTCCAGGTCAGATAGTGCTTCCATTTCCTTTCGGTTATTGTAGATTTGGAGGGAATTAATAGCTTTGAATGGGATATTTTATATAAGCATGGTTTATATAAATGCAGAAAACACATAGTTATCATGAATAATGGATGTTTGTCTACAACATTTTTCAAATCTTTTTGCAGAATCCTGTCCTTTCAAGGCTTTGTAGGAACAGGTTAGACAACCATCTGTGAATGACGGGACAGATATTGGACCCTGACATAAGTCAGAATGTTGGGCTGAAACTAGAAATTTTCAACTATTTTTTTATTTGTGGGCTCCTAGAACATTCCACTGGAGATATAGAAATATCACAGACTTTATTGATGTAGAGTATACAGGACTTGATCTTAGTTACCTCCCACAGATCCCTTCAAAACTGTTAGCAGACTTTCACGTCTGATGAGAAATTAAGAGTTCTGGACTGTGAGGTCTTTTGTAGACCCATGTATCAGTGGTTCTGTAAAACTCCTGTACTTTGCTGGGGTTTTTATTTATTTTTTTAAATTTTTGCTTAACTGACAAGAGGCTGACATGGTTCCACAACTTTTTCTGGAGCAGAACCTTCTCCTGCAGTTCCTCCTGCCACTGTAGTTTATCCAGTAGCCTCCACTGTGAATATATTAACAAGGAGAAACTGGCATGGAAGAATCAATTTCTCCCCTGAGAGGAGAGATTTTATTAATTTTGAAAACAGGTAACTAGGTAACACTGACAAAAACCTGCCTATGGTTCTAAACTGTGTGTATTTTTTAAAATTTTGTTTATTTTTGTTTTCTCAGTAGTCACTGCACCGTAGCCACTTTAACAAACATCTATAAGAACTATTAGCTTATTGCTACAAGATATCATAATACAAGTGTACTTAAAGCCTGTGTGAACAGTTGCTTTTCCAGCGTGTAACAGCTTGTCTACACCCTGTAACACTTTGTTAACTGATCATTTTGACTGGGCTGCTTAGTCTGGATTTCAATAATGCCTAAAAAGAGGGATAGTCAGTGTTACGGGCTAAATGGCTGCAAACACTTAGATAAACCAATTGTTTCTTATTAGAGCATAGGGAACAGGGATAGAAGTGCTGAAATGGATTGTCAACTCTAATTTAGCTGTAAAATATATGTGAAAGTCCAAATACTAAGAAGTTATTTACTTCAAAAAGTTCAAGGCTAAACTTTCTGTAGTCTTAGTAAGTGCTTGTTAGTTAGTCTGTTTTTTCCCAGTATACGAACCAAAATGCATACTGTAAAAAATGCTCATTCTACTACAATTTCTTGCAATTGAAATTTCCTTTTTTTTTGTTTGGTTTGGGTTTTTTTGGGTTTTTTTGTTTGTTTGTTTGCATTTTTTGTTTGCTTGTTTGCATTTTGGTTTTTTTCAATTACCTTTAAAAGATGCAATAAGTTGTCCAGTCCTACTTTTTATACATATTATTATACTTATGAACTCTAAGAAACACAGTGAGTAGAAGAGCTTTTAAAATGCATTTTGGGAGGAGCATAAGCCAACAAAAAGAGAGGCAATCATGACTGAGACACAGAGCAGAAGAAAAGGGTCAAACAGCAGACACTACAGCAACAGAATAAGTTGTAAGTTAACATGATCACTTGCAGCCACGCTGCTCAGCAGCAAAATATTAACCTTTGTGTTTGTAGTTCAGTTTCAGGTCATTTAATACAAAATTAAAAGTGCCATATTCATAAAGCACAAAGAGGTGAACTACGTATTTCCAGAACAAAGTTGACCAAAGTGCTCTGAAGAGGCAATAGTCACCAAAGGGAATTGGTGCTGCACTGTTGATGAAAGGGATCAGAACTTGCCTTCAGACAGGCAATTCATATTATTCATATTATTCATATTATTCATATTATTCATATTATTCATATTATTCATATTATTCACTGGGACTTGCGAACTGCTCAGGGAAACACAACTTAGTCAGGACTGTCAGCCAAGGCTGGAAGATCCCATGCAACCAGGCATCATGAGGGTTTGCCAAACTACAGGGATGAAATAGAAGGGTAATGAGTTCAGCAGATCTGGCATGTGAGATTCTGCCTCTCTGGCCTGTCTTAGGCCATGAAGAAGTTGTAAAATCCTTCATTAGAACAACTGAATTTTTATACAGTGGCTTGCAGCCTGATGGAGAACAATCTGTTCTTATAGAAGCAGGACAGAGTGAGGAAAAGAAGGAAACAAGATGACATTCCATCAGTAATCCCAACACAGTTGGGAAAGCGCAGAAGAGCAGAAGTTATTCTGACTTGTATGTTTTGTTGAGAGGTGTGTGGGGAGGGAATTTTTAAAAACCAGATGGCACTACTGAATTGTCTTTTTGTCTAGCAGCTTCCTAACTGACCACTGGTGAAACCATAGGGGAGCTAGGGGACGTTGATACCCTCTGACTAAACCTAAGGGTTCACACCTCTGTATGCATTCACTTCCATATTTGTCTTCATCAACAAGATATGAATGATTTTATCAAGTGTCCTTTGAAATCTACCAACCACAAAGATGCTTCCTTGTCTTCGTTCTGAAATGTCCTCCATACTTGAAAGAGTCCTGATGTTGGGTAAGTTAAACCTAATATTCTACAGGGTTGTTTCCATGGCATTTTCCATGGTGTTTCCATTTTCCTCATGTCATCTGAGTGCATCCCTTTTGGTATTCCTACCTTGCGAGTGTAGGAGACAGTTGTACTACAGCTACTCCACATTCATGCTGGTCTGAAGTGATCAGAGAAAAAGAACTTGCTGATTGTTCTGCTTGAACACTGAGCAGAAACACATTGACTTGGCGTGGCAGGCTCTCTCAGTGTCAGTTTTACTCAGCAGTTGTCACAAAATTGAAGGCAATATTAAAGCAAGAACAATATAAACTATCACTGCCCTGTTGACATCTCTGTATTAGAGAAATTGTCATAGCAAAGATCCTCCTAGTGTGTCAACATTCTTTTGGCTTACACCTCTATGGACAAAACTCTTTACAGTGATGCAAATGTTAAATAAAAATATTTGGAAACTAATATAGCTGCAGATGACCTAATTTTTCATGTCTATAATTTTTTTTCCCATGTGTTTTATTATCATTTTCCCTATGGCAATTTTCTAAACAATAATTTATTTTACAAGTCTTAAATACTCTGCTTTTCAATTTATTGAATTAATTCTTACTATTCAAACAGTGTACTTCAGTCCTTAACTGGGTAATTATTCTTGATACAATGTTATTTTATCATGTGACTAAGGATAAGAGATTTGGTTTTACACTACCTGCATTCTGCTACCAGAAAAGTTGAAGAAAATTTGTATCAGATCCATAGTTTATTTTTCTTTGGTGGGTCCATTTATTTCATGCTCTTAAACCTATGTCAATGATTAATTTAGCCCTATTATCTTTTATGCTGAATTTTACAAGTATTTCCAGACTTCAGGCACAGTCTAACAAGACAATGATATTCATTGCTAAGGATGTTTCTTCTCAACTGGGGCTCAAGTAAATTATGTAAACATTTCCCATGGCAGCTCCCCAAGGTGTACACAAATGGTAATCTAGAGTGGTATTTTCCAACTTTTTTTTTAATCTTGGGCCTTTTTTCATGGAACTAATTTAATCAATTTGGAAAGAAATTGCCTTTAAAACAAGGGAAGTTGTGGGTGCTTTCAAGTGTCTATTTTTGGATCACATGTGAAAGAGGAAAATAAACAAAGTATTATGTTTATGTTTAAGACTCATTTAGAAATGGCTCATAATAGCATATGCTAAAGATGATGAATAGTTAAGAGAACTGGTCATGTAATTATTAGAAGAAACCACACATTGTCTCAGAGAATGTAAATCAACAAATTCAAGTCAGCCACAGTCAGCCTACTCCAGGGATTTGCTCTGTGGCTCTGACAAGACCTCTGTTCAGCTGCAGCTCTGCTACTGCTCTCTGGTTCCAAGGCAGCACACGCTCGCTGCAATCTGGCCCCTGGGGTTACTCCTGTCCTACATACTATTTATGAATGCAGTCCAGCATTCTTTTGCTAGACTGTGTATTTCCAAGAACACGTGGCTTTTCTGTCTTCAAAAGGTGACTTGAAATAATATGTTGTGAAAGTCTGAAAAAATCCCCATAAGGTCTTTGGAGAGGACAGGAGTTTAAAAATATCTTTCAAACAGCAGTAACATTTTAAGATAAAATATTTCAGACAGCTTCTCTTTGTTGTTTGAACTGCACATTCCATACGAATTTTTGGGAAGAGGCAAGGTTGTGGATATGTTGTTAGAAAACACACAGGATTTTGCTTTTAAACTTACCAATAGTGAGACAGGAGAAGCAAATAGGCACTGATTGGTGGCACACATTTTTCAGTTATATCTGAAAGTATATCTTTAATTAAAAACAAAATTCCTGCCAATAATATTCCTCTTTCTCTTGAGTTTCCTTTTTGAAAACACATGGTAGTGGTATTTGGCTGGACAGAACATCAAATAAATGGAACATAAGTTCAGATAGTCACTGTAATTTAAGATTTCTTCCAAGATTACCCTTTTGTCATGTCATAACCACTACCGTTAAAAGATTTCATACTACATATCTGCACTCTCACAGTAACTTTTGGAGACAATGAATAAAGGAATCTCTATTTTGGAAGGGAGGAGGTTTAAGGGTCAAGATGATGATGGAGAACTTTGTTTTCTCCACAATTAATTTATTGACATTACTGCCATAAATAGTTGGCCTCTGTGATTGAAAGATCAGGAATGGGATAAATACATGTATTGCAGATTTTGAACTAGCTGATTTTACATTGACGAAAGCCAATGATAATAAAGTATACAGCCATACAACCACGGAAAAAGAATGAGAAGTCAAACCTTGACTCTTAATTTCTTATTGCTCTGAGTTATGCTTAAGTGGTACAGAAGAATGAAGGCTCTCCATATGTTGCTTTCCTTATTGTACAGTTTGAAGCAGTGGCTAAAAGCCACACTCTTCCCTGTAAATCTGTGATGCAAGAGAAAAAAGTGCTGTCTCAGAATTGAAGGCATTTGTGTCTTTGTTAAGTCATTTAGCAAGCTACGGAATGAAGATTTGTTGTGTTTTAGGAGCATCCCGCCCAATGAATGCCCTCTTCTTAAGCATTATTTATTCTGCTATTGTACCACAGTCAATTATCTGTGGCTGTTCTGACTCCCTTTATTCATTTTAAAATTCACTTCTGTGGTAATGCAAAGTGATGCCAAGCTAGCCACAACTTCTGTCTGTCCCCAGAATAACTATAGCAATGAAGATTTACAGTAATCTCCACTGAAATTGCCCAAGGCCTTCATTCTTCAAACTTTCTGGGTACATCTATATAAATTAGTACAGAGATGGTTGAAAGCCAACAAATTAGGTCCAAATGCTGACTTTTATTCATGTGTTTCCTCACTGAAAGGAACATGAATTTCCTCTACCTTGTGGAAATTTGGAGATCAGTGTTGCTTCGGCAAGAGGATTCACTGTTTTGCAGTGTTGCCAGGACAAGTTAGGCTTACTAATCCCAAAAGTTTCTTAGGAAAATACTAGTCTTTCTTGGACTACAGGAAGATGCCATGGTAGAGGGTAGGTGACTATTAAGGGACAGAGCTGAGAGTGAATAAGGGGCAGAAGTGGACAAGTGGCAGTAAGGGTGCCCAAGAAGGAACAAAGGGACTGTCTAGGAAAACACTTAATGGGAGGGATGTTCCTAGAAAATACGACATCCAGGAGCACAGAGAGGGCACGTAGTGGTGTGTTGGAGGGAAAGACCTACAGGGTAGTTCAGGAAAAATGAGGCAAAACGTAGCAGAGAACTGAAGAGGCCCCAAGTTTAGGTGTCAGTGGCAGGAGATGACTAGAGTCATGCTAAGTGTGAAGGCTGAGGCAAGAAGGAAAGGAAAGATAGATTTTTGTATTTCAAAGAAAGAGACATAGAATAGCATTTCTCCAGGTAAGAAATACCCTTCATATGATAGGGAAGTTTGAAATTAAAGTCAGGGCTGCAGAACTTAATTATGCTCACAAAAGGGTCTTTTGCAATGAGGATGAAAGATAATTTTTTCTGTTGCCTCTCAAATTCTTACAGTTTCAAGCAGAACAGAGTTAGACATCTTCCGTTTTAAATTTGAGTATATTTCTCTTCCTCTTGTAAACATAAATTAAATGTTAGGTCATCTTACACTGTTTATTTCCAGCTGTACTCCTGGTGCAAATTCTTTTATGTATTCGTTAATCCCAGCATGGCTTTCTGCACTGCCTCACAATTCTTCTTGGAATAAATCCAAGATACGCTGTATTATATATGCCACTTTTAGAGAAAAACTCTTTACAGCTGGGGGAAAAAAAAAAGATCACTTTCAATTTGTGTTCAGATTCTTCTGTCTTAATTAGCTTTGTTTTGTGGCTTAAGGAACCAGATTTTACTCCACTTATTAACAAGGCAGACTGCCTTATCAACATCATTCTTCTCTGTGTATACTTAAGTATTGCTGAGCTCTGCAGTTTTGTAATCTGCAAGCTTTCATTTATTTTAAAGTTTGTTACAATTATATTATGCAAATTATTAAATGCAAATATTGTTATATTATCAGTTAAAAGTGCCAAAGTGAGAATAAAAATAAAACAAAATTTAAAAGGCAAGGAGGAAGAGATAACATGAAAAAATAAAACAAATTAAATAATGCCCTCAAAATACATATTTATGAATATTAATGCCTCTAGTTAACTTTTACACTAAAGGCATCACTGTACACGAATAATGAAGTAAATTAACATGGATAATAAATGTAATTTTCTATGTTTTATGCTGACATAATTTCTACAGTGTCACCAACACTGTAGTTTTGAAGACAAATTAAGCCACATCTATAGACCAAAGATTTACAGTTTACAGTCCTTTTTCTTAAAACCATATATGTTTATATATAAACATCTAAAAAATTCCACTAAGAGCCCTCTGTGGAAGTGTCTAAATGCATAACTCCTATCAAAGTCAATGGGATTAGACAGTGAGGGCAAGAGCTGTAAAGGGATTCACTAAAATTCATAGCTGTGGGAATTCACAGCCTTGAATCTGACACCTAGACTATGTGTGAGCTGAAAAATAAAACAACTAAGGCACAGTTGTGCACTAGAGTGGCCA
Source organism: Pachycephala philippinensis (assembly GCA_013397055.1). Classification (NCBI taxonomy): domain Eukaryota; kingdom Metazoa; phylum Chordata; class Aves; order Passeriformes; genus Pachycephala; species Pachycephala philippinensis. Next base: position 108,111 of record VWZT01003809.1, on the reverse strand, counting down.
ATGGGTGAGGCGTGGCCAGGATTCAGAGGGATATGAAACAGTTCCTGGCTCTAAAACAGGCTGGCCACATCTAAGCACCTATTAGCAACAGGCATCCCCAGGCAATATGCAGGAACTTTTTGAGAAGGTGGGCTGAGCACTTTGTGTGAGAGACAGGGATCCAAATCGGGTGAACATTTCAGATGACAGTGGGAGGGGGGCACAGGAGCACACAATGGAGTTTGTTCAGACGTGGTCCAAGAGTCCCTGTGCAGTTATGCACTCTTGACTGGTGATCAAGAAAATGGCATGTTTGGTGGGGAGCTGCCAAAAGCAATCAGGGGAAAATAGAAAGGTAACCTTATGATAAGGTTTATTTTGCTGTCTTTGCTTCTCTCTGTATTAAATTTTGTCCATCCATTGCTTGGCTCCCTGCTCCCATCAGCAATATGATAGCATGATAAAAAATTCCTAGACTTCATTCTCCTTCACCTGACCACTTATTTTTCACCCTGGAAGATGGTCTCAGGCTGTGGCCATACTGCTATAGGTAAATGTACCAGATCCAAGCCTCTGGAACACCCATGTCATGATATTGCTAGTATGAACCTTGACAGCCAGTGAGTGCTCTCCCAGACCTATGCACAGTTCAGGAGCTGGCAGAGTCTAGAAACATTCACCATTTCTGTTGCAATTAGGAATAAATGTTTATCACTCTCCTGGACACCAGAATGTTTTCTATGTTGTATGAACTATCGACACACATTGGAGACAAAGATTTTCAAATGGTCATTTGCATTCAGCTGAAGTAGTGAGATCAAGACAGAGCTCAGCCCCCATTATTCTGAAATTGGGGCAATATTTAGAATCCTCTCTGGTACAGCCATTTCTCACAGCCAGGACCCTGAGCCAGAGTTCAAAGGCTATCTCATGTCAGTGACATCAGTCTTTCATCAGTCTTTTACATTGGGATTCACATGATTTTGCATATCTTCAGGCTCAGGAATGTAATAAAAAAAGAAGAGTAATACAAATGCTTAAAATAGACATGTATCATAGCATAAAAGTTCACGGAATTCCCTGGAGGGGAGACCAGCAGCTGACATTACACTTAAGGATGACAGACAAATTTTCAGATACAGAGAGACCATGCTCTACATGACTTCTAAGGATCTGCAATCCTATCAGAAGTATCCAGTTCAAGATTCTCTGCTTTTTGTTTCTCAACATTCTTCTTAAAGCTTAACAAATAGAAGGAGAAAAAAATCTTACCACATTGTAAATGTAGCTTTAATATGTTCCATGTAAAAATAGTTACAAATTATTAATTCTTAGTTTTCAAAGCATTTACGTTCTTGTCTTTACTGGTTCAAAAAACCCAAAACAACCCAACAATCTCCATATTAAGATCAAACAGGCAGATGTTTCTCTGGAGGTGGATTTAAAACTGGTTGAGGAGGCAGTTACACATCTTTTCGATGCCAAGGATTCCTAGTTCTTGAGATCCTGCGGAACTGGTATCTGCTCTGGTGCCACACACCCTGTAATCTGTAACACAAGGTGAAACATGAACCAAAATCATGCAGGTAGACAAAGAGACAGGGGAAAGTCGTGGTCACCATAATAGTCGGAAGCTTTAGCAAGAGTTACACTGGTTATAAGCTTTAGCTGTAGGTTAATTAAACCAACTGTTGTCATTAATATCATAATTAGGACCACATCACTTACTTCCATTTGTTACCAGATGATGGCTGGACTCCAGCAAAGAGAAGCTTTAAGGAGAAATTCAATGAATATGGTATCTTTAGAGACTTTGGCCACACAGGTTAGAAAATGGTTTAATAACTCTGTTAAAAGCTAACATTTGGGTGATAAAAACTCATCATGTTTGCAGAGCAGAGGGGATGGATGACTGATATAAAAACTGGAATACTCCAGCATAGTATTGTTAAACAACAACAGCTGGAGTTTGATTAAAATCGTATCAAGTCCAATTAAAACCAGTCTGGGCAGAATTCAGTATGCAGTCTCATGTTAATAATTTGTAGGTGGAAAATAGATAAATAGTACAGCCTAAAGTGTATTTATTTTTTATAATCATATTGTTGTGGCTATAACAGTCTAAAAATATCAACCAGATTTACTTTGAAGGCCACGGTCTTGCATGTTTCAAGGTTTTTAGCAACTGCATGAGCCACTTGCGTCACACATTTTATTCAGACCAAATGATAGGAGAAATATTACAAAACAATTTCTTTAGAAAACTTTGAAAAAGAAGTGCAGCCAATTCCTAAGCATTCTGAGTCATAAACCTTAATGAAAAATGCTGTATGGAAAAGAGCAATGTTATTCCTCCACAATTCAGGTGTACTAGCTAAGCAGCTTGAGTTTGCTAAAATATGACTTTGCTATCTGCTTTAAAATTCTGCTTATTTGTAAGAAATTACTGTAAATTTCATTAACATAATGACACATCCATCTCTAAATAATAATCATTGATATAATAAATAAGGTAGGTAAATAGTTCAGATGAGTAAGCATAGCCTTCTGAGTTCTCAGGTAGAGTGAAAGGAGGTGATTTTCCCAAATGTTAACCTTTCTTGTAACCTTCCAACCAACTTTGCTGTGAGGGGAAGAATAACAAGATCTTTTTCTAAAATAAATAAATAAATGGACGTGCATTTATACACACACACACATATACATTATATATAAAATGACTGTAATTTCAAGGGTTTTTTGTTTAAATAAACATTTATTAACAAAACAGACATGCGTAATGGGCAGATGAGATGGACCTTTGAAATATTATCTTCTCTTACATTTCCTGAGCAATAGAGAGCATCTAAATTATTAATGTTATCAATCTCCTTCAGAGAAGGAGATTTATTTCGCAAATTCCAGCAACCCTAATCAGCTGAATTTTTAAATACCCAGTGTTTCTGTCTTCCTTTACTGTTTGTTTTCAAGTGTTGATTTTTTTTTAAATGCCACAAAAGAGGAAAACAAATCACATCTTATATTAACCCATAACCTTTTAAGCTACAGAAACAGACAGGTCATTTTTTTTTTTTTAGTGTTGACATTCTGCATGTGTAAGAAAAACTTATGTATGTAGATTCCTCTCACAAGAGCTTCAGGGCATAACCCAGACAGAGAAGCCATCACTTTTCCATTCTGCACCCAGGCTGCTGACAAAAGAATTGTGCAAATGAGCCTTTAAATCCTTAAATAGTCACTACACAATGCATGAAAGAATGCAGCGCAGGACAAAGGGCAATATTCACAGTTTATCTCAGGGTGATGGATCTGAATCGACGCATGAACATGGGTTTGTTACGGGATGGAGTAGGCCGAAAACCCCTACTGAGAACCCAGTGGCCACAGTCTGTAATGCAAACAGTCAGGCTAAGTCCTTCACAATTAGGGTAAATGGAACTGGCCATTATCTGAACTTCAACTTGTTCTCATGATTGATATGGGAAATGAAAAGTTGTATATGTCTCTACAAAGACTTCGAGTTTTCTTCTCCTGACCAATGCTAGGAATTGGTAGATTCATATTTTAATGCAGAAATTCCTATTCTATATTGCCATTTAGTAAAGGTGCTTGCACTTCCATCCACATTGCAATGGATGTTACCAGTTTCGTTGTTTTTCTAGAATTTTAGCTATAGATGAGACATAAAAATGAATTCATTAAACTGAAACTATACAAAGGCTATGCAATCTATACTGACTGATAACCTGTATGGACAAATCCCTGTCCATCCACATCCTTCACACCATCAGCCTGTTGTCAGTCTGTATAAATATTCATAGGTAACCAGCAGCTAAAGAGTTACTTGTCTTGGGGCATTCAGAGCTTCAGGAAAACCAGGGTCCTCTAAAGAATATAAATAATATAGAGCATTTACTAGTATAAGTAAATGTATTTTACCTATTCTGTCCATAACAGTCACTGAAATACCTTGTATTAATGTTTCAGGTTCCCTAAAATACAGGAAGTGTAAAATCAGTCTTGACATAATGCAGTACAGAGAGGCAAATGTTAACTTTTTAGTGCTCCAAAAGGGAAGAGAGGGCCTGGAGCAAGGAGTTTCTGCACCCTGCCCTCTGTTTATTCTCCCTTTTTTCAGCTTGCAGCAGCAAGAAGGGAGAGTATAAAAGTGCTACCTGTAAAATATGTGCAAACCCAGCAGTCAAATCATCCACAATGCATCAAGTCTTCATCTACACTTTTGGTGAGGAAGGAATTCTCATTAGTTTATTAAAAACACCTGATTGAAAAAAAAATCTCATTTTATTTATATCTCACCTGATAACATTTAGGGGTGAATAAATTCAGGTAACTTTCCAAGAAATGTGATCTGTGAAAGGGCATATGATTTCACATAAAGACCTGCACGAAGGCCACCAGGACAGCCAATGAAACACAGAGACTTCAAGAAACTCTCTTCAAAGCAACCCTATGTATTCAAGTATACACTGCATTCAAGTTGGATGGATTTCCCTTTTGTCTATAGTCATCAGAGGCAAGTGACATCTTGAACGCCTCAAGAAGATTAAATAGCAAAGCTCAGTCGGAAGCTTAAAAAAAAGAGAGAGAAAAGAAAAGGGCCAACTTGGCCATTATGGAGCTGGTCCTTTCTTGTCTGTGAAAGAGCTTTCAAGGAGTACTATTGGAAGAAGAAGGCCCAGATAAAGAATACAATGATGTTAGAAAGGGAGAACTCCGAGTGGAACCAGAGGGTGTGGGTTGCGCTGAATGAAGGATTAGTGCAGCTTCACAGCAAAGAAAAGGGGAATCCTAGTCAAGATGAAAATGAGGAATTACTTTTTTTAGACTCCAGTTCACTGAGCAGCGACAATGCATGATGGGAGGTACTTGACATAACACTCTTCCAGGCCATGTTTGCTCTCCATGTGGGACCAAGAAAAAACAACAACAGTGGCACACCAAAACAAAACAGTTTTTAACCTAATAAACTTACTCAGAAATTCTTTTCTGCAAACCTTGGGTTTTATTTACCATTGAGCAGATGCATGTTGAACCAATCACACATGGGAAATTAGCATGCCAGATTTGCAGGCAACGTGCCTTTTAAAAAGCCTGTATATTGCAAAAGGTTCAAATCAATGCATTCTTATTGCAAATTATAAGAAAGGAAGATATGTTGAGTGTTGAATTCTTCACAGTCACCAGAAATAGTTACCTTCTGGAACAGCTTATAGCAAATCAGAAGGCAAAATGATGTGGAAATAAAAAGCATTTTGGATTCCTAAGGGCACAGCAGTCAGGTTGATTCTGAGTTAGGGAAAGGATGGTGCAGAAGCGAGAAGGTACAATTCAATTGTAATGAGAGACAGGCACATATTTTAATTCATAACTATTATTCTGTGATTCTATCATAAATATTATTCTGTGAATCACTCAGCTTGAATCACCGAGCTACTCTCCCTTGTGTGAGGAATCTGTAGTCCCAGAATCACATTATGAGTTGTGACATAGCCAAGGTGGAAAAAAGGGCTAGAACACAGAGTGTCTGTGACAACTTATTGGTTAATATGATACAAACACATGCTTCAAGTTAGGGTGAGAAGCAGCAGGTTAGGAGCATTCTGGGGATGTTGACACATTCACATCTCAAAGGGAAAGGAGGAAGGAGGACTTCCTTTACCTGCTGGTGAAATCATTATGGTAATAGAGGGCAAAAGAAAAAAAAACTGATCTACCTCTGACCTACCTCATCTGCTTCCTTAAAGTGTCAGGAAAGCTCAAGCAGCTTAGGATATTGCCAAGTATTAATCTAGTGCAGAAACCCCTGCTGTCCTTATGGACTAGGGACCCTTTACTGAGAAGCTTTCTTCAGGGCTTGATGAAAGTGCTGAAGGCGGGGGGCGGGAAGACAGAGATCATTCGGTTTCCTTGGCTACCTCTCATTCCAGGCAAACATAAGGTTTTATCAGGGACAGGACAGAAGTATCATTTCCCTCCAGTTCCACACCAGCTCATGAAGCTGTTAATGAGGAAGTCAGAGGCTACAACTCAAGAGCAGGTGGAACAGCACAGAATACCTAAAGCAAAAGGATGTTTCTTCCTAAAATGTATGAATCACCTGTGCTTGTGGTGATGTGTTATTTAGATAATCAGTAAGAAGAGAGAATTTGTTGTGTTGGAACAGCTTGCTTTGACAGGCTTAGCCAGAAGAAGGTGCAGAGGGGACATAACTACTCTCTAAAATGTCCACTGGCAAATACCATGAAAGCATTAAAAATACAGGAAAGGCTGGCATCTGGACAAATGAGCTGTGGCTGGGAATGCACTTAGAAATCAGAAGGTCCTTTTTTGGTCTTTAGACAAGAGTCTCCCGATAGCAACAAGAACAAAAAGTAACTATTTCAAAGGCTGAGCAGTATGTATTTATGTTATGACTGCTGCTATTGTTAATAGTTGAGTAGATGTGATGACCTAAAGCTGAGAGAACTGAACTGTAGCTTTTGAACATACATAGTCCTTACACTTTCTGGAAATGCCCAGGTTATAGGGTGATGTGAAGGTTCTAGCACGCAGCCTGCCAACCTGCTCCCTTTCTACCATGCTCCTTATATTTGTTCTCTTTTCTTGTATTATCTGTTCTTTCTTTCTACTTACTGACTGCTGAATTCTAAAGGATAGACCACAGGAACTGGAGGGTGATCACTTTCCATGCAAATGACTGAGAAACCAGAAATTTTACAGTCCACATGACAGGGCAGTTATGTGAGAAGGTGCTATAGATGCCCCTGATCTCCAGTGTAAAATCCTGTTTTGTCCTGTTTTTCATATCTGGCCTCTTTTTGTCCACCTTATTGATAGGAACAGCCTGGCAGTTACCTGGGTCTGCATAGCAAGAAATAGATCACCTGAGTGTTCAACATGGTGATTGGTCAGGGCTCAAATCTTCCCTCTCATGCAATCATCAATTTGGAGAATGATTTCATTAGGTGCTGCATCACTGGAAAGAAGTTTTTAGCTGTTTGAGAAGCTTGGGAAGAATTCCTGATTTCACAGTGTCTACATACACACACTAGCAGTATGCAGCGTGCAGCATATTTGTGGTGCATTGGATAGGCCACAGTTCTGCCAGATGGATATTGCTGGATAAGAAATTTTTCTTTCGTTTTGGAGGTATATATATTTACTTTTACTTTGATTCTTAGTACTTTCAGAATTTAAATAGCTAATTCCACTACTTGTTTATGCATGATCTTTATATGTAATACCTTCTTTTTCATGAAAGTGTGAGAGTTTCCTCTGGGAGGCATCTTCCATATAATTAAAAAGGCATAATATCAAATTATATTGAGCTAATCTCAAGGAACAATAGAGATAAGTTGTGTGGATAAATAGTTTTACCGGTGGAATTCCAAAAATGGAGTGGAGCTCCTTTGGTTTACATAGCAAGAGCCTCACTCTGCACTGCAGGGAAGGAGCAGTGAACTGTGGAGTCCTGAAATAGTCAGGGGAAGCTGAAGGCGCAGTGAGATACCAGCTCTCGATCCTGCACCCCAATTTAAGCACATAAAAGAAAGATGAGCGTGATCCTGTAAATCCAGATGACTCTTCTGTAGAGGTTGTTATTTGATGGTGTTACCTGAATGCAATGATCTGATGTCTCACTACTCTATCTGTGTTTATTGTTGAGCCAAAATCCCGGTGTTGGCTCACCCACCACGTTCCCCCATGCAGTCTGATGCCCGGCTGCTCTGGACTTCCCAGCCTTCGGCTTGAAGGCAAAGAAGAGTTGAAGAAGCACCTGTCTTCCATACCCTAAAAATAATTTTTTCCGAAGATAGCCCAAGATTTCTTTCCTTAATTAGAATGCAAGGAAGTATATCTTTATTCTTTACAGCAGTCTCAAGTGAGGAGGTGGCTGACTTGATTCCATTACTGCTGTGATAACCCATGATACTACAATAATGCATGTGGGGGAATAATGGCTCCTTTTTCTCCCCAGTTTTTAAAAAATCTCTTTTTGTATCATAACCATCAAGGCAATATAACAGCTTGTGACAAAGTATTGAAAAATAAAGAGCAACTGGTAAATAGAATGATTTTCACAGTGTCTACATGAACATTTTTCTTGCATTTACTCCAGAATGTTGGGTAAGAAAATGAGGTTAATTGTGCAAGAAAATTCTTACAATTTTAATCAGGGGTATCAAATGTCAAGTGTTTTCCTTTGTAGTTTGATGGTTTGAGTGATCTTACATCATTGTAATGAATGAAGTTTCTCTTTGATTAAAGGAAAAACAAAGTCAGTAGAAGACAGACAGTTTCCATATATGGCTTTACTGAAGTTCACCCTATCTTCCAGTGTAAGAAACATCTTGAACAGGAATGTAACAGATCGAGAATTTTAAATTACATTGTATTTTGTTTAGGTGTACCAAATATAATATGAAAAAAAAATTGACTCTGCAGTTATGTTAACAGTAATGAAAATGAGGAATTCCATGCTATGTCATAGTTAACTTGCAGACGGAAGAATCATACTGAAGAATTGGAATTTTTCTGGCCTTCTATTTGGCTTTGGCACCTATAAAAGTGGGACAATTCCTTTTGGAAGGGACTTGAGGAAGTCCAGTACAGATTCATTCTCAGAGCAGAATCATATATAAGGTTAGATAATCCTTCTGTTGCATTTGTCAGTGTACTTGAAGAGTAAACCAACAAAAATTTAAAATGTTTTATTGTTTTCGACTTTCACCTACTTTTACTCCTTTTCCTCTACTACTTATACTCTCAAAACCAGAAATCTATACTCGGACAGAATATTTACACCTAAACAATTATTTCAACTTTGAATAATCAAAATTCTTTAATATAGCTCAAATTAGTCTGCAGAGCAGCATGACAGAAGTTAACATGACTGTTCTGACTTCTATTTATAAGCACAGATAGCAGCACAATTGCCAATTAAAATAGAACATATTCAAATTGGAATCATTTTATGGTTGATTAAGCTGCACGATATAACAAGCCATGTGTTGTTATGGATATTACCCTGGAGTTTAAAGAGTTCCTCTGGTTGTCCAAAGAGTGTCTGTGAGGGCAAGAACTCATGCACTGGAAGTATCTTCTTTATCATTTCAAAGCAGAGTGTCTCCAGGGAAACTGGCGTTAAAGAAAATATTTTCGTAAGGTTTATCTGTTAAAAAAAGAAAAAAAAAAAAGCATTTAAAAGCATTTTTCAAACAGTGGATTTGACTCATTCCTGTATGCACTGATGACATGTCTGTGGCAGTGGGAGGGTGCAGCAACCTTTGTGATGCCTTTCATACAGGTTGCAGTAGGGGATTTTACCTCATGGATCTAAACAAGACATCCTATAATGCTTCCCCAAGGCCCTGGCCACAAATCTTCCCTGCCTAAATTCCCCTCTACAAAGGAATTAGAAGATCTGGTGATTTCCACTGCTGTAACTCTTCTCCAGTTTTACTTTGTGTCTGTATGGGCATGAAAGCCAACATCTACTGCTGGCACAGCAACAGAAATCAGATGCTACAAAGCAGAGATCTTCATTTACATCTGCTTCAGCTGGCATGGGGAAACGTAAGACCAGGCCTGATTCGAAACAGATATTTTGGAAGAAGCCCTTTAAGCTAATTTTGCATGAAAAATATCAACACAACTTCAAAAGGGCTGAGAAACAATGAATCAGCTCTTTTGCTTCTCAATGTGCTGAATGAGTTCCACTTAAAAAATTAACGGCCATTTTCAACTTGATTTTTTTTTCATTCCATCTCCAAAATTTTACCATGATTTTGCTACAACTGTCCTTCTTCTGACAGGCTGCAAACAGTAAATGTGTCGTTTCCTCTGTCCATAAAATCATCAACAGGCAGGGGAAATTCTTGCCGGAGGGAAGAGCCTTGCTAAAGCTTAATAAAAACTGTTGATGTTCCCTTCAGGTACTAGCATGTCAGAGCTAAAAATATGTACTCGAAGCAAAAGCCTTAAGCAACAAACTACCTTTGTGAAAATGTTTCCAAAAAAGGTACTAAAAAGTACTAAAAGCATCCACTTGACTGCAATTGCTTGATACTAACTCCATGACTGTAGCAATTAAACAGAAAAGCTTAGGGTGTTCTCACAAAGCAGTAATATTTTGCAGCTTCATTGACTGGGGTGCTTTAGAGTGACTGCCTCCAGCACTATCTCCATATAATATATTAGAGTAATGACAAGGTAGAGAGCAGCATGTTTGCACTACTCATCAACATAAGCAGTTTCCTCCCTTCAACATTAGCTGCAGCTGATTTTTTTACTGGCATAACCCATGGGGAACTTGTAATCCAACCCAACTAACCCAAGTTTCAGAAGCTTCTTTACCTTCTGCAGAAGATGTGAAGAAGGAAGCTAAATTTTGGGAAGAAGATGCTTCTCCCTTTAAAATCAGTAGGTAATTTTTTTTCAAAATAACGGCAACAATACAATCGTATTTCTGGTCCTTGTGCAGCTCATGGACCTTTTTAGAGCCACAAAGGTACCCATCCCACAGCATGGAAGCTGAAGCAGAACTCTCCATCAGAGCTGACAGGCACCAGGATACATGGCATAAGCACATCACGGTCTGTGACTTTTCTTAGAAGCACACAGTCAGAGTATGAGAACTTGTTTTAACTGCCTGGTGCTATGCCAGATATGCCAGGCCCTGGATGTGCCAGGGCACGTGCGCCCAGAAGGCACTTTCTACATCCAGAGTGCACTTTCTGGCCGTGGCTGGTCAACATTTGCAAGTTTGATTGAAACTTTTGGTTTTCGGTGTGACCCTCAATAAACTATCTCAACATAGCTGGCACATTTGGCGTGGAAATGAATTGACATTGATTGTGCCTAAAAAGCTGAATTTCAACTCCTAGTTCGTAGCTCTAGGCTCACAAGAACAAACTCTGTAATTGTGACAGTATTTATTCTGCAAAAAAATTTGTGAATACTGACCATTTCTCATGTTTTGCACATCCTTTGTCTCTATCCTGGATTTAAAACTATTCGTGAGGTACAAGCCCAAAACAGACTGCTGAAACAAAATAAACTGAAAATAAAAGAAGTAATTTTTATTATTTATTTTGTACGTTTTTAGGTACATTCATCATGTAATTTAATTATCCTCTGTCTCACTTCTTTCATTAAGTCATTCACACTTGAAAGTGATTAATGATGAGAACATGTCCAGATGAATAACTTTTAGCTAATGGACAAATAAAAATTCATTTTCACTCATATTTAAATGGGTAAAGAAATTATTTCAAATCATAATTTTCCCAGGTGAAACAGATTTGACACAGATGACAAGTAGATATGGAAGGCGTTCAGTCCAGGTAAATGTCTGCATTCAGGACAAAGTTTCAAAGCGTGGGAAAAAAAAATTGTGCTGTCACTTCCTTTCCAGTAGGTTGTGAAAAACAATACTCAGAATATGGATGCAACCCTCCCACCTCAACGTATGTGGATGGAAATAAATGGATTAACATTTTCATTAATTGGAGGCATTCGTGTCTCGGCAATACATGAGTAAAATAGATGTTATCCATATCCAGCTGTGCTTGGAGCCATAACAATTTGCACAAGCTGATGGTAGTTTCATGAGTCTCTGAATCTTTCTGAAAGACTTCTCAGATGCAAGAAATGTTTGGGAAAATTTAAGGATGCTCCTCTTGGTATTTACAATATATGAGCTCTTAGAGGAGAAAATCCAATCATGTCTTGCTCTGGTCCTGTCAGAAAAAGGAAAGATGCAGAATACCAGGGCTGTGTCTTGAGTTTTCATATCTACAGGGACAATGGGAAGGATCAGACTAAGAATATAACTTTGCTATTATATCAGGAACAGTTCAGACTATGGAGACAGAACAGATTTTTGATGCCTGAAGACCATTAGAGCTGTGGACTCCTGGGAGGATGTGTTTGTAAGCCATAGTAGCTGGAACAATTGGCCAACTTGGCTGAGCAGAGATTGGCCTGAACAACCTAAATATTATTAGAAACTGAGTTTTCCCTTTGAGAACAGGAGTGTATACATACACACATTCACATACAAGGAATCTGGTCTTTTGGTGGCACAGAGCAAACAGCTTTTGGTTTATTCAGTTCCTGAAATCTACCATAAACCAAAGGAGCTTTCTCATATGAATGCAGTACATAAAAAAAACCCCAAAAAACCCAAAACAAAAAACAAACAAACAAACAAACAAACAAACAAACAAACAAACAAACAAACAGGGTGGATTCACAGCTGAAACAGCTGGAGAACCAAGAAAATTCAGGAAGATCTGTTTAGTACCCGAGTGCCTACTTTCCTACTGATAGTCCCCCAACTCTTAATCATGTATTTCTACTCAAATGCATCACAAGGCAATTTCCTTGCATTAGGAAACAGAAACAGACACTTCTAGACCATTATGGATGGATGTTCCTTCTGACTTTTAGCTTTCAGCTCCTTTGGGGGGTCAATGCCACTGCTTTGTTCTTGTGAATCCCTCAGTTTACAGTGAAAGGATGATATTATCATCCTGTTTAAAGTTAAAATTTTGAGAGGTTTTGTACCTGAAAAGCTGTTACGAAGAAACTATAGTTGAAAGATGACAATGTACAAAAGGGGGAAATAAAATGTAAGATAATTTCATATATCCGTGCTTTTGTTCAATTTAAGAGCATTTGTGGAAAACTGTAAGCATTTGACCTGAGAAACATTGTAGAAAAACACCATTTAAAAAAAAAAAAAATTAAAGAAACTGAAAACACGGACTCAAGCTGAACTTTCAGGATGATACATTCTTCTTTAGGCAATATTTTGATGAGGGTAGGGCTAAAAACACAAACACTGTGAACTATGGCCATGGCGTATTTGCTCAAATTGAAAAATCAGTCATAGTTCCTTTAGGTGTTTCAGAGTTTCTTAAAAGCTCATTAGTTCTATTTCCTATTAAAGAAAGAAAACCCAAACCAAACCAAAAGTGAAACCATTAAAAAATAACTATTAATTCTATTGGGTCTAACAGGAACAAATAGTGTCTACAGGCTCTTTTCTCCCCATAAACTCTATCAGTAAGTAGGTTTTTCTAGCTAATTAGACTCTCAAAATGGGTGTTAGGTAGTAGAACAGGAATTTGGAATGTCTAAAACTTTCACAATTATTTCGTTAACAACTGTGGAAATAAACCTGCAGTTACCATGGCTCAGCCATCTCTGACATGAAGCTCTGCAGAACTATATGCAAGTTATAAAGAAGCCCAAAATCAGCTAAAACTCCCAGCTGTCCAGGTAGGCCTCGATATTCCCATGGAAGATGGAGCTCCTTGAGTCATACTTCCTCAAGATAGATTGATCTGATTTGAGCCTTCACTTAGTGTTAAGGCATGCCTAGCCTTTGGAGTCTGATAGGTCCTGCACGTTATCAAAGGCTATCAAGGAGGTGTTTTGAATTCCAGAAAGGGATGTGTTTGCACCAGTTATTTGAAGGTCAGTCAAGCACTACATCCATTCTGACACACAAACTTGTAGAATTACTGAAAGTAAAATAAAATAAAAAAGTCCTACCTGCTAAATGCTGTTGCTAGGATGTAGCAAGAGATAGCTAATGCCTCATCCTAAAGAGCAGGATTTCTACATGTTTGAAGAATGTCACATTTCTGAACATTTCCCTGCAAATGCCTTTCTGGTGGGACTCCACTGGCCAGTTAAGAGAATCAGTTCAGATTTTTTCACAGGTTGTGATGCAGAAATATATCAGGAACAGATGTTTCACCAAATCCCTGAATGCATCTATTGCTCCAGAAGTGATCTTCTGTGCCACAGCACTTCCAAAGGTAATAGCATAGGTAATGAGTGACAGACCTGGCACTTGGCTTTTGATATGTCCCCACTGGCTATTCACTTTTTGGTTCCCTTCTGTCCTGAGGCTCCTGGGTATCTTACATGAACCATCCAACTGGTGTCATTTAGAGGGCAAAGAGATAAACCATATGTGAAAAAGAATAAGATAATATGCCTTTGTCCCTTTCAAACAAAGGAAGTCAATGCAAAACAGACCAAAAAGGACTGGTTTTATGATTGAGCAGCCTGATTCCTATTTATATTGCCTTACACCTCCCTGAAAATAAATCTTGAAAGGGGTACTAAAATATTTCTCTTTTTTAGCATGATTTTGCTAAAATGCATTCTTCTTAAATTCTTGTAAAGGGTCCTTAACCACTCAATTAACACACATTAAGAATTTCTTTACTAATTAAAGGAAAAAAAAGGTAAATAAATTGCTAAATAAATAATTTAATAATTTAAGTGAATAATTTAAGTGAATTTTGAGTGAAACAAGAATAGTGTGAACTTCCCAGTAAGTATCAGAACAGTTGAGATATAACCTGACCCATAAATTGTATCCTTGGAAGCCATATTTCACTCTTGGCATTGGAGCTGTACCACAATTTAAAGGTATTTTAAAAAATCCCCCAAATCAGCCTAAAAGTAATTCTAGGTTGACCTGGATGAGAAATAAGAATCAGAGGATGAGAATAGTGAAATTAATACATGCCATTACCATAGTTTTTATTATCACCTGGTCTTGCATTTCCAAAGCAGACTTTCACATCCATACCTAGATTATACTGTGGCACCCCGGATTGATCTCACCCACTAAAGCTTTCAAGCAGCCTGAAATCTTGTCTAACCTCCTGCAAATATATGCATTTAAAGGTCACGCACATGATGTGAGATTTGCTGGCCAAAGGCATTCTGTGTGCTCACTCTGCAATGGAACCTGACAGTTAACTTTAGCCTGCTTGGTGCTGGTTTGCGTGGGGTAAAGCAATGCAGCCTCAACATTTCATGTTAAACACAGAAATTTTCAAGCTGCTGTAATCCTGCAATCTACAGCATTCCTCAGATAACCACAACGATGTGGTGGGCCAGCTGAAGGAACATTAAAGAGCCAATATGTTTACTTGGTTTAGCAGTTTGCCGCTGTTGTTTTAAAATTGGCGTCCAAAATAATCTTCTGCTGGAAGCTATAAAAATGTTACTTTTTCATATGTCTCCTGCATCTCTTAATATACTTGGGCCATGACATTTCCTACCATTTGGTGCTTTTACAGTGACCTAGTATACATGTTAGTTATGGAGGTGCAAGGCTTTTTTTTTAGACACCCTTTGAAAAGCAGAGATCCAGCAAGATTAACTGCAAGAGCCATTGAGGATACAACTACTTGCAAATTTCTGTCACTAACATGTGTAAACAACAAGAATAATGTCAGAAAAAAATGAAATTAAACAGCCTCATGCAAAATACTGCCACTTGGACTCCTTATTCCTGGAGGCAACAGGAAGACAAAAGCAGAGCTGCTCTACCTTGTGGCAGTGAGCAATTGATCTTTCTGTAGAAAAAATTCTGCCCTTAAAAAGCATTAGATAATTTTAAGCTGTTTTATCCCTTGATATTATATAAGAGCAATTTTAATTAATTCTTAACAGTTAAAAAAAAAATAAAAGAAAGAAATGAAGATTTGTGTTTCTTAGGAATGCTAAGCTGTACAAAAGCTTTGGGCTTTGTTTTTGGGCTGTCATTCTAAAGGAGGTGAGGACGGATTATAATTGCACTGTGGGGCCTGAACAGAGGACCCCTGTAGGTAGAGCAGGCCTTTCAATCTTCTGATCAACGGAGCTGAAACAAAAATGCAGGAGGGCTGTGTTCCCACGTTCTTTGACAGTTTCCTGCTGCAGATAGCGTCCTTTTAAACCTCCCTTATGCTTTCATTATGCTGCTGAAATAATGAATAATTTGCCTCCTCCACTCTTTGATATGCATGGTCAGATATTATTGGGTAAGAAGCAAGAGGGACCTTCCTATAACCTTAATCCAGTTCACACTAATAAAATGATTTAGCTGAGCATTCTTGGGAAGCAATTATTTTTCTTGAAGACGATGACTATCAAAAAGTCCCTAATGGGCAGAGGCAGATCAGGTCACCTCAGCCTTCCATTTTCTTCAACATGGGCAATGTTTGGACCCTTAAAGTACGAGCTCCCTTCTGCAGTTTTGTCACAAATACTCAATCATTACTGTTGCTGAGTGTAGGGTTAAAAATGAATTAGGCTTAATTTTGATTTATTCAAGTGTGCAGTTATTGACTGTGAGAGGTTAACTGTATTCTGAGTTCTGTGAGAGAAAATCCTCAAAGGGAGAAGTATGCTGGAGAAATGTGAAAAGGTACTTCTGTTTCCTAATGGTAGTGATGAGCAACATATTTCAATTCTTATTCTTCTTTTTGTCATTAAATTATGAAACTGGCATTCTTGAACAAAAAAAGCCCCAGGATTATTGTGTTCCTAAATTAATACTGTATTAATGAAAGACAGATTTATTAATTTAAAACACTACTCTTTTTTGGCAAAATTAATGATAGTTTAAGCAGATTAGTATTCTCTTTTATATTTCAAAAATCATCAACAATTACAAAATACACTGGCTGTCGAAAAATGATGCTTCTATTATGTTATCTGGACTGATCCAGGAGTCTTTGCAGACATCAATTGAATTGACCTCACATTCCTCTTGACACAAAGATCATGTGTATCCCTTTATTATTTGTGACTTATTATGATTGCTGTTATCATTGCTACTTAATATAATTGTTAATATTCTTAAAAAAATCTGGCTGATTACATCTTTTAAAGACAGGTAGATATGTGCTGAGATTACTAAAGACATGTAAAGGCCTTTTGTTCACACCTTCTATTATTGAAATGATATAATTAAAATGAGTAGAAGATACGGGTCACAGATTCATTTGCATATCTAAAGTGTAGCCCGATCCTGAAAAAGCAAACACTCTCATCTTAGATGTAATGCAAATTTATAGTTTTTGATGAGAGAACAGAACTTCTAAATACACAATTTCAGCGAAGCCCATAATACTGTGGCAGACCAGTATGGCCCTGTAGTGTTGGTCACATGCAAAAAGCTTGGTATGAAACAGAAGCATTGTCATAAAATTAAGACAACTTCTCAAGACTATATAACCACAGTTCATGCTGAAAGACTTGTCAACAAAGTTTCCCTTTGGTTATCCTTGGCAATGTTTTAATGACCTTACTGAATATTTTTAGTAACAAATATGGCACAAAATGCAGGAGTTGTGCTGGTTCAAATTGATGAATCAAAAATGGGTGAACTGTGAATTCAGATTCAGTTTGTTGAATTTCAGATGTTCGGATGAGGCTCAGAGATAAAGGATATCATCCACCTTTCATCTGAATCAGTCCCACCATTGTTAATTTAAGGATAATACCATGACCCTGCTCCTAATTTACATGTCTGCAAATGTAATTTTGGCTGTGATCAATCTGACCTTACAGACTGTTAGGGATTGCATTTTGAGTTGAAAACAAATTATAGTTATGAATCATCCTAGTAAAGGGACTTTTTCCAGTACAGAATTGGAATTACATCATTTTAAAAAGTCATAGTAATATCTCACCTGGAATATTCCACATAGTCCTGGCCATCCAAAGTAAAAAAAACACAAAATAGAAGAAGTGCAGAGAATGTCTTTTTTCCTTCTTAGCGAAGATGAAAGACAAAAGCCAAGGTAATTTCAATTATTCTGTGACTGCAGTAGGGAGAAGAACAATTAAGCATAGTCTGATGAGAACCAAAACTTACAACTTGGCTAAAACTCGAATATTGCTAACCATGGATAATGTAGGGATAACATTAAATTCCTTCTCTCCAGGTTGTTCTCCGTCTCTAATTAAGTATACACCATGAAAATGTAAAAAAGAGATTATTGAAGTTTGAAGCCAGTAAGTCCGTTCAGTGCAGTGGTTTGAGAGAATTTATCAGCATCTCCTAGGTGGGGTGTGACATCCTACTTAGAAAGCCTCAAGTGATGTGTTGCCTGTGTGGATATCTTTGCATCACACTCTCCTGCTCTTTGGTAACCAAGATTAACTTGGATGCAACTGTCTCATATCCCTGCCTGATGCTCCCAGTGCCTCAGTGCTTCACCCTGTCTCCCTCCTCTCCTGGGTCTCTTCCTATTATGCACTGTTACTTAACTAAAGTTTAAAGATGCCAATTAATTGACTTTGGGGAAATGACATGCATTATAAAATACATCGTTTGGTTATCCCTTCCCAGACAGCTACTGTTGTCCAGGGTTCAAAATAAACATCACAAGTGATGAGAGAGGAAAGATGCATAGAGATAATTGATTACAGCTGATCAGGCTCCCCCAGTGCAGCAGGGATTGAGAAACACCAACCAGTTGCAGACTTGGCCTATTTCACTGCTGTGGTGAATTAGCACACTGAAAATTGAATAGTTAAATTAATGTGACTTCTGGTTAAAGAAATGTTTAACATGACAAAGTTAAGTGCACCATGATATTTAAATAATGAGGTATAAATACTCAAAACCTATCAAGTTCCCAATTATGGATTTCTATGGCAAATTTTCACAATTAACTATTGCAGAATTGGGAAAAAATATTAATTGGTCAGTGAATATGGTACAAGAATAAAAAAGTTCCCATATCACAAATTCATATGGATATTTTGCTTAGCTTTGAGTAGACTATTTGTAGACATCAGCAGCAGCACAGGCTGCATAAATTCAGGAATCCACAAAACCCCACCATCTACTTTGGAGGAGCGACCTGGAGAGCCGTACATGCTTAGTATTGAGCACTCATTAACCAGCATTTTCATCCTTGTTCAAGGTTAGAAAGTGATTCCCATTTGCTTCTTCCCAGCAATGAACTGTGGAGTCACAGTCAGGAGAACTCTATGGTCTGTTGCGATCACTTAAATTAGCAGCTTCCAGGAGCCTGCTGGTATGACTTCAAGTAAATGAAAAATTTAGAACCTAAAAATCAAGATAATTCATCTCTTGAAAAAAATAAACATAAATCTCAGACAGTCACTTGGAGTCACGAAATCTATAAACCAGAAATGGTCGCTGCTCAGCTTTTACTTTAATATGAACTGAGAAACCATTTAACTACTTTTTCTCATGAAAAAATATAATTTTTAAGAATCACTAAGGGAGGTGATGAACATTATAATACTTCATTTCTTTATATTTGCATAGAATGAGGAATTGTTTGTTTGGCTTATTTTTTTTTTTTCTGAGGGATTTTAAGAAAAGAAATTTCCTTGAAAAATGTGTGAGATCTGATCTTGCTTTCATATTAGAAGGATTTTTTTTAATATCAGGTCACAAAGCTCCTCCCACAATGTTAAATGTCTGGACAGACAAGGTCATGATGACAGTCACCTTTCAAAATCTGAAATATTTCCCTATATTGTCTGATCTCACTCCCATCAATGCACATCAGCTTCAGTAGTACAGTATTTTCAATATCCATACTACTCATTTGTTTTCATCAGAATCAGACTAAGTTTTTTTCAAAAAGTTAAAGAAAAGCTGAGTTAAGTACAAAAGAAAAATATATAATAAATATTCTGATTCATGTGGTCTTCTTTCAGCTACTACTGAAATGTTCAACATTAGAAATAGAGAAATTGAGTAAAACACTCATGTTTTCTTCCATTTTTCTCTATGCATCCACCCAAAATTTTTAATCAGGGGCTTATATTTCCCTGTCTCCAAAAGTCAAAAACCTTCTTGGCCTTTTCCCATATGAGAAGCTTCTTCCTAAAATTCTTTCTGTTACTGAGGACATGTACTACCAGAACAGATTTCCTCCCAGCAGACCAGCAACCTCCATCATCAGATATAAGATAATTTTTTTTCCTTTCCTCTTAGGAGCAGTTAAGGACTTTGGGGTTGTCTATTTTGGAGAAAAGGAGGCTGACAGCTTCCTGAGAAGGGGACATGGAGAGGGAGGTGCTGAGCTCTGCTCTCTGGTATCCAGTGATACGGTGCATGAGGATGGTTCAAAACTGCTTCAGGGAAGGTGTAGACTGGACACTAGGAAGCATTTCTCTATTGAGAGGATGGACAAACACTGGAACAGGCTTCCTTGAGAGGTGGTTGGTGCCCAAGCCTCAGTGTTTAAAAGGCATTTGGACAATGCCCTTAATAACATGCTTTAACTTTTGATCATCCCCAGTGTGGTTGGGTAGTTGGACTGGATGATCACTGCAGGTCCCTTCCCTTCCCTTCCCTTCCCCCAGAAAAATAGTAAACAAATATGGCTTAGTACTCTTTCATACAATGATGCAAAATCTTGATGAGTAGTCAATTGAGTCCAATTCATATCAGGAAAAAGGGGCCCATGAAAAAAAACAAAACACATAAAAGAATGAGATGATTTAGACAGAATCAAGTACCTTGGATAAACAAGGTTTATGTCTAACCTCACTGAATATTTATCGTGTCACTATTCCCTTGACATTGATTAAAAAAAAAAGGCAAAGAACAGCACAAAACATTTGAAAGGAAAATATGGTATGTGCACACTGCACAGTAGATAATGTTATAAATATTAAGTAATCCCCTTTGTCTTACACTTGTGAGTAAGGTTACATCATTTAGTGATGTGAAGAAAGAATGCTTTTGTGTTAGACACTGGTGATATGTGAGTACTAAAGATGAAATTCCTCTTAGGTGACCCAAAGTTGCCACTGAACAACTGAGTCTATAAAATCATTCCATGCTCTGCTCTGTTCTCTTAGGAGAACTCCCGTGTTTCCTTTGTGTTGCTGGTAGGCTGAATGCATCATGCCAGTGGACATAGAAGACCACCCACCCACTGGCCCCTGCTATCTCTGTGAATAACCTCATCTTTAGAGAATTCCACCTGTAGGACTCATGGTCTGCGTCAGGGACTTCAACTTTCTGCCAAACAATTAGTGTTGCATGGGCTTCACAGAAACACAGTATCTCAAGACAGCCGCCTCCAGAGGCCAGACCTTACCTGATGGTAATTAATACAAATACCTCATAACATTTGTTGCCACTTCTTGGGGTGAATAAACCCTACGAACCTTATGTAAATACACAAGTTACTCAAAGAAAATAGATCCAAGTATCCATCATCAGTGTCTGCTCCAGACAGAGGCTGGCTGGCAGGACAGGAAAATTCGTGACCTTTCAACCAAGGAGAAAAAGACCAAAGGACAAAATTCCATTTAAAAGAGATTACTAGGAAAATTCATGGGAGGAGGGCACAGGTGGTCCATAGCATTGCCTTCGAAGTATGGAAAAAATATATGTGAAATATAAAACTTTATTGTTTATACGTCTTTTCTGAACACATATGAGTGTATCCATGTACACAAACATTCAGGACCTTAGAAAAACTGTTATGGGCCCTGAAGCGAGCTAAATATTCCCCCGCTTCCAACTGCCATCTCTCCTCAACATTCCTCGCTGCCCACACCTTCTCCAGCTGCTCTGTGCTCAGCATCCCTTCTCCATGTTCTTTAAATATTCCAAAAAACATAACTTGTTTAAACATTTCTATGTATATTTACCTAACCTTTTTCCATATTTACATGCCTCAACTTCCTTCACAGCCATATGTCACTGTCTCTATTTCCTAAAGCTCCTTGCACTTACCCATTCATCTGCTCTTGCCCATGTATTTTCCAGAGTTGACAGCAGAGTGCAACCAAGAATTTCACACTTGCCCACCGTGTTGCCAATTGAGAAAGAACAAGCAGACCTAGGAAGTTTCTTGAGGTCACAGCATCTTCTGCAGGTCACCTTCTGGTCATCACCCTTTTGCAAAGGGCTGCAAGTCACCCTCAAACCAGGACTGCAGCACTTTATGCTGTTCAGACAGACTGCCCAAGCTGCATCGTTACAGAGAGCTCTGTTTTCAGCCTCCTGCTTGTATTCCTCTTATATGGTAGATAGCAGGGGACTATTTAAGAGAGGAAAAATCCAGATTTTAAATTCTCATCTTGCTCAAGTCAGCAGCAAACTTCATTTGAGTCCAGGTAATCCAGATATGTAGCGGGACTAAATGAGAGGATTACTGCTAATGACAAGAATGTTATTTTAATTTAGAGAAGTGAGAATCTGGGCCTAAGGTGATTTATTAATTGAATATGGAAGACACTGGAATAGTTTGAAGGCTCTAATGGCGATATGATTATCTGCATGGGAAACATTTGTCAGTGTTTTCTTTTTCACCCTCTTTCAAGCCTGTGTGAGGGAGGGAATATGTTGCACTGGAAAGTGTTCCCAATGAAAAACACAGTGGCGCAAGGAGATGAAGCAATTACAGTAGATGGGAGCCTGATGGGTAGGAATGGGGGAGGAGACATTCACTCTGGGACTACAGTTACTTGTAAGAGTTTAGGACAGTTTTCACATATTTATCCAAGATGGCCTTTGAAGTGTCTTGTGGGTAACAGCTGGAGGTCTGCCGTCACCGAGAGTGTCAGGGGACCCTGAGGATTTACAGCACAGCTTTTTCAGCAGAGGGTAATTGCTGCTACAGGAGAGTCTGAAACAGCTCTTTAATTTGTTGCCAAGAGCCGATGTAAGCTGTTGCACTGTTGTCCCAAGAGCTGAAAGCAGCAGTACTTACACACTCCTTGCACTGGCTGGATGGGATCTGTAAGCTACTGTCCACCTTTTCTAACTCTCTGGGAGACAAACATTCCATCAGTGCTGAGGAGCCAGTTTTAGTACCTCCCTTCCTGGCTTTGCAGTCTGAGACACCCCAGAGAAAACAGACGCTGAAGAGCCACTCTTTAAAAATCTGGTTCACTTCAGATACCTAGCCTAGATGTAGCTTTTTTAACCTTGTTGTAGACATTAGCCCCAAGAGTGGACTCATGGCCAAAACTGTCCATGTGTGACTGCCTCTGGGCCACTTTAGAAGTGTCTTGGATACTGGGGTTAATACAGAAGGATGGACAGTGGTTCAACATCTCATTTTCCCATCCACCCTTATGAGTATTTCGTGTACCAGAGAGCTCAAAGGTTCATTTTCCAAGCTTGCAGCTGCCATCCCAGGAGGACCATGATGGTGATTTGTGAGCACCTGCACTGAGGTCCCTTCGCAGGTCCCCTCGTTAGTCCTGAGTGTGCCCCATTGTTCCCCAACCGTGCTCCCAGCAGGTGCAGAGATGACATGCAGCTTCCCATTAAAAACTGTGTGGGATCAGGGGTGTGAGTAAAGCCCAGCATCCCTGACACTTCCAAGCTCATTCATGTTTGTCACTGTGTATGGTAAAACTTTGCTAGGTTTTTCTTACTGAGTGATCCTCTTAAGCAAAATCAAGAAATCTTCTTCCACAGAGCAAGAGAGGGTCAAGCAGACCCCAAATATCAGAGTGAAGGATGAATTCTTTGGTTTGGTATGAGAGCAGACAGTGCATGAAAAAAGGTGACAAGGGGTCAGTAGGGGAACACACAGGATAAAATACTTTCATCTATTGTGCTGGGGTCAATAGGCTCCCATCAGGAAATCTTGAGCCCAAGATTAATTACTTGTTGCAGTAGGTAAACCATTGTGCTCTGGAAGACACAGTGGTGACTTTAGGCATCTTGCAGATTTCTGGTTCACACGATGCAATCCCATATAAAAAAACAACAGTAGCCAAGAAAGTAGTAGTGGGTGGTGGTGAGATGCCTTTTAGCTCATTCTAATCAAACTCTTTTCAAACATACCTCCAGCTTGGCCAGAAATTATGAGAAACTATTTGTTAAATATTATGAAAGAATTTCATAGTAATTCAGAATTACATATCATGGCTATTACATTATTGCACTTTTCAATTTATACAATTGAAAACATTCTTTAAAAAAAAAAAAATCCCAAATCTGTCTGTGTACATTCCATGGAAATTTATTTTAATTCCTTGATTTACCTGTCAAAAATCTGGGAGACTCACAATTTGAAAATAACCTTCAATCCTATTTTTGTCAGCATCCAAATATATGGTTCTCTTTAGAGCAACTAGACATAGATTTAGTTTTAAATTAACCCTTCTTTAAAAAAAAAAAAGGAAAATAACCTGGAGCCAAATCCCATAATCCTTGTTTTAGGTGAAATTTTCCATGAAATTTAAGGTTGTCAATACTTAATTCTTAAATTAATAAATAAAATTTTAATTCTGGTTGATGTGGAACAGCAAGATTGGGTTTGTATGGTATATGTACATTTTAATAAGCATTTTATCAACATTTTATTTGAAGAACCTTTGCATCAACTGATTCTGACTTCTTGTCCTGAGCTGTAGAGCTGCATTTTGCCATGCTAGATCCTGTACCAGAGCTGATAAAATACCTATGACATGCTTACTTTTGTCTGTCTGACTGTGATTTGCTATATTTGTGAAGAATTTGTAAATAGAAGCTACATATTTATTTTATTATTGACTTCCATGGGCCTATTTAAATCTTTAAATATAATTTCCAGTAGGCATATTGTCTATTGGTTAATCTACTTAGACTGTAACATGAGTTGAGTACACTACAAAAATTACAGTGAATCTCTCATGAAATAGCAATAATTTACTAAATATACACTTTAGGAATCAACAAGAAAGAGATCATAAAGTAGCAAAGAAAAACAAAAAATATTAAAATTCAAGATGCTGTAGCGACTATTGCTCATAATTTGCACTCTTAAAACTAAGGATGTCTTAAATAAAATAATATATTCTGCATGTGATTGTGAACAGGTTTACATTTATATTAAGAACTCCAACAATGAAACACGGATAGCTCCACAAACTACTTAGTCTTCTTGCTTGAATGAAGCATGGTCTCCTATGGGCTTTGTGACTTATTGTTCATTGCAAGCTCTGATTGCAATTTCACAGTGGCTGGACACTTGCTTTTGGGTACCTGGTGTCTGCTGAATTATGAGGTTCTGCTGCTGTGTCTTTTGCCCTCAGAGCACTGAAAGAGACTTCTAGGTCTCTTTTTGATCCTGTTTTCCAGATGTTTTAAGAGCTTTGTAAAACTTTTATTTCTCTATCAGATTGATTGACTCTGTCCAGAACATTCAAAAGTTATGGGAAAGACAAACAGAAGCAAAAATACATAATTTGCTTTCATTCACCTATTTTTGAGAAAACTTGCTTAAAAATATATCCATAAGACAGAATATTTTTCTTGGTTTCACAATAAATTTTACACTTCCTTTCTGTTTAGGATACATTTTTTCCTGTGGGAAACATATTTTTTGCTACTGTGCTCAGTCCAGTGCAGGGACCAAATGAGGTCCTGTTAAAGGGCAGATGTTGGTTTCCTGGACCCTCTACTGAATCTGACACCCATCCTGACCTCAGTTTGCATCCAATGGCCCCACCAGGCAATCTAAAGTAACAGAGAGGCAGTGTTGTGTTCCTGGAATTGTGATGAGCAATAATGGGAAAAATCAGTAAGGACTTCACGGAGGTCTTAGTGATTCTGGGCATTCACACAGCCTGGTAGTAAAATGTACCTGATTATTTCCTATGGCACAAATGTACCATATGTGGATGCTGAACATACAATACAAGCATTTCAACATGTGTAAACAATTATTTCTTTCCCATTACTGTGTTTGTTTATCTCATTAACATTAGCCATTCATCCTTCCTTCAGCTATATTCCAGCTGTGTGTGGCTATGGATCTACTGGGAAGCCCACTGGTTGATTTGCAGCCAAGTTGAATTGTCCTACTTTACTGCACCATTGCTGGTGATTGAGAAGCTGCTCTGGACTACCTGAGTTCAGTGGAAGGAATTCTATGCCCTTTGATAGCCTTTAAATCATACTTTTTGAAGTTTTGGAGGCAAAGAGATATTATTAGATCAAAATGTTTTGTATCAAGTCAACATTTGCTAGCTTTTGTTTGCTGCATAATCAAAGTTGTGATTGATATATAGCTTAACCCTCCTTTATAATTTTTAATCTTCTGTTATATATTAAATGTGTTCAAAGGAAAAAATCACATGCATTTTTTGAACCACTGACTTTGATAACATTTTTTTTACTTACAAGCTGTTATTTAGCATCTGTTGTGGGAAAGAACACACACATTCCTAGATATTTTTCATGGTCTAAAGACTTTAAGATACAAGAAAGAGTGACTGTACTCATATTAATTTTTCTGTCGTAATGCAAATCAGGAATGATGTTTGCTGGCTGGAGCTGAACAAATAATCAGTAGAAAATAATGTATTCAGTGAATTCTGTCTCTCTCTATTTCATATTGTTCATGGGCATATCATGGCTCTTTTCTGAAATAAATTAGTCATTCTGAATTACTTGCTACAGCCTACATTAGGTAGATTTTTGGCTGCATGCCTCAAGACGCATGTTTGTGTATGTGACTGCAGAAGCTGCAAACTGTACAGGAGGGCCTGTAGAACTGTGCCTTACAACAACTCTGGTGTTAAAGCTTATTTTATAGTAGCAGCTCTGCCCAGGTTTAGACACTGCCACAAAAGGCACCTCAGGACCTAAACATTAGATAACCTAAATAGGAGTAGAAACCACAGGTCTAAATAAAGGTCTTAAAAATCCCGTACAGAGTTAGGTGGACAATGGCACTGATGTCAGGAGGACATGAACAGAGTGATGTTCAAACCAGAGGGCAAAAGGTGCTGAGGAAAATAAAAAATGTAAATGCCCTGTTCTGTGACACACTCCTGCAGCAAATGCCCTGATGAGCCTTCCTCAGTTGGAAGTTTGTCTCGTTATTCTCTATTAAAATGGACAGGGAGAAGAAAAGAATAGTAAGCACATGGCTGTTATAAATTAAAATACTCATAAAAAAGGAAGGGCCTCCTTCAGCGTTAAGGTTTCAAACACATCTTTCCCTCTCATATGCATCTATAAGAAAAAAAAGACTTTTTTTTTCAGAAAGTGGCAGCTACTTCGTCTTTATGGTAAACGTAAATATCAACTCCTTGAATGTAATGTAAAGTGATCTATTTAAATAGAAAAGATAATATCAGAAACATATTAGAACACTGATGAAAGACTAAGTTAATAGTTGTAGAATTATTTTTATGTTTACAGCCCTATTAAAAAAAAACAAAACAAGAAACAAAATGAAAACACCAAATACCAACCAAATACAAACGCCCTCCAATATAAGAAAAGTCACATTTACATAGAAATCAGTAACAGGTATCAGTGACACAGAAACGGTCTTGTGACCTTATACCAACCCAGTGAGCTGAGCTAACGTGGCAGGTGAGGGAAGGTATAACATTGTAATAGTGTGTGGAAGAACCTCATGAAGAGAAAAAGAGTAAGTGTAGGAGAAGGTGAATCTGTCATATTGCATTGATATAAAAAAGTTTTATATTCTGTCACTGCCTGTTTAGTACTGTAGTAAGTGTGGGACAGGGGTTATTTCTCTCTGACCATAGGCTGTTCTGAACAACTAATCCTATGTTAAGTAGATGCTGATTTCCCTTTCCACTGAGAACCTGTGAACCGAAGTCATCTGTGACAAAATGAAAACCTGTTTCTTCAGACTGACACTAGACCCTTTATATTTATTCAGCTGTCAGAATTTATTCTCATCCTTTAAAGAGAGGAAGGACCCTGGGAGCTTCTGAATTGTTAAAGCTGAAGGTCATGCTCTAAAGTTTTATGACTTTTATTATAAAGGGCATTTTTTATATTTTAAAGGGATTGACCAAAATCTTACCGGGTTAAGACACAGCTTGTATAAAGACTGTGAGGTCAACTTCTGCTCTGAGTTAGGCCAATGTAAATCTGCGATAATTTCATTACAATAAGTGGGGTCAATCCAAGGACGTAATTATGCTGTTGTTTTGGGTTATGTGATGCCTCTGGAAAACAATGAGAATTACATGCATAAACAACATGATAACTAAGTTCTGAATAGGTAACTCTTACCAGGACTGGTACTTAACCTGGTAAGCATAAAAGATAGGTATTAGGAATAGATATAAAAACATAGATATAATGCTATAGAAAAATATGATTCTATGTGTATAAATACAGCATATGTCAGAAAAACAGAGCTATGGAGAAACATTTCCAGTTTCGTTTTTTTATGTTATTTCCCACCAAATCCTCAATTCAGAGAGTAGCTGAAGCTACTAAAGACATATTTAATTTCAGGTGAATCCCATCTCTAAAGTGAGAAAGCCTTTATTTTATTGTTTGTGGAAAAATTGTTTGTTTCCTAAAATTATGATAATGGCCACTGGGGCTATATTTTCAAAGTTATGGAAAGCCAGAGCAAGGGATCTTACCAAAACTGGAGATTTGGTTGCCAGAGGTTACCAGAAGCTTACCAGAAGTTTACAAGGAGAGAGACACTGCCCACTTCTCTGCTAACAAAGAGCAATGAACAATGAAATAAACAACAGGGTGCCCAGAAGCCAACTGAAATGATTTTGCCATGTCTGCAGTACTAAGCAATTTTTACCACTGTAAGTCCAAACTGTTTTGGGAATGGTCCTTGGGCCATGATGGCTCGTGAACTGTGCACTCAGAAAATGTCACTTTATCAAGGCCAAAACCCTGCTCAGGACCATTCCTCTATTTCAATAATTTAAAATAGAAGGGTCTAATACATTTCAATTCCAGCTCTCTTTTCTTTTACCCAAAATATATTCAACAAAGCCATCAATTGTTATTTTGGATGTATGGTTTTTCAAACAATATTAGAATATAGCCCTCCTCTTCCAAAAACTTGTGTGCAGTGTCTTAAACATACACACACATATCCTCCCATGGAGTGATAGATTTGCTTAAAAGTGTGTGTAAATTATTAAGGAGAGCAATAGTTTTTTCCACCAAATTCATCAGACTCCATAAAGTATCGTAGACTTAACTGGAATTTGAAGGTTTCTGTTCTGTTCCCAGGATGTACATACCTAGCAGAGGCACAAGACCTGTTCAGCATGTCCCAAGCATGAATAAGGGAGCAATTCAGATCATAATCAGGTTTGTACTTGTGAACTCCATTAATATTTTACAATGTAAATAGCAAAAGCCACAGTTTTCATGTGGTGCAACTCCTAGCAGTCTTGCTGAGTCTCTATCACCTGAAGCAGATGTGGAAAAAAACTTACTCTCCAACTCTCAAACCACAAAATAATCATTACTTGACAGAACTTTTCACACAGTGATGGCCTGTGTTGGACTGGAAATGGTGAAACATGAGGGAAACATATTCTTTATTTTTGTCTACACTCTTTCATTGTATTATAGTATTGTATTATTGTATTATATATATTATATTATAGTAAGTAAAGAATAATTTCAGCTGGAAGTGGCCTCTAGAAGTCTTTAAGTCTGCAATGGCCAGATTTGAAGTCACGTAAAGTTGCTTAAGGTCTTGACCTATAATTTCCTTCTTGTCAAGGAAATACCTAAGGGATACAATACTTTGTTGGCCTTGCTTTCCATCTCTCTGGTCCATACCTCATTCATTCGTAAATGAGGACGTGATGGGAGACGGTAAAAGCCTTCCTGAAGTTAAGACGAACAGCCACTGCTCACGGCAGCATTTTGGCAGCTGCTCCACACCTTTCCCATTAATTTGTGCATTTTGACCTAAAAATTTATAATTATATCTCAATGTAAGAAAGATCACATAAAACACATGATCCAGAGGAGATACTGAGAGAAGTGTTATGGATGTGAAAGAGATAGCTCTAATCAATATAGACACACAATGGACCACAGAGTCTTGGGATCAGGGATTAGTCTTGATCTCTCTCTCATTTACAGAGCTAGTCAGCGAGGCCATGCTGAGTACAGTCTTTGTAGCAGGGCCTGTAGAAATAAAACAAGGGGTAATGATTTTAAACTAACAGAGGGTTGGCTCGCACTAGATATAACGAGTTTCCTACAATGAGGGTGGTGAAACACTGGTACAGGTTGCCCAGAGAGGTAGGAGGTTCCATCCTAGGGAAAATTCAAGGTCAAGTTTTTCAGGGCCCTGAGCAGCCTGATCTAGTTGAAGATATCCCTGCTCATTGTGGGGGGGAGTTGGATTTTATTGCCCTTAAATGTCCCTTCCAACCCAAATCTTTCTATGCTTCAATGCTTCTTATATCATCTCATAACAAGCTATGTCACAATGTCACAGATTGTAGGCTTCTTTTTTTGGGAGGTGGAAAAATACTGATGGATTAGCCCATTGCTTTATTCAAGTTCCTAGATCCTGACTCTCTGTCCTTCATGTATGCATATACCCATGTACTTGTATACATAGACTCCTGCTACTGTAGCTCAGTTTGCATGTGTCAAACTGCTGTCCAACCATCACCAGTCCTATACTGTAAAATTAACTTTTATTATCTTTTCTAGTCTTTAATATGGTTTCCTTCTGTGGAAACTCTCAAAATAGAAAATGGGTCTGATATTGGCTTTTTATAGTTGGGGTCCACATAGTTTCCCTCTTAATCAAATGCTTCAGGCAGTTTAAAGGAACCAGCATGGAAAAAGCAGAAAACACTGGAATTAGCATGAGACATTCTATAGAAGGAGGACCAAGTCTTTGTTTCTCAGTTGCTTGGTAATTTGTCTGGTTGTCGTTTGCAAGATCTGTGTTTGATTAGAGTTTATATCATATATCTGGGGGATGTGTGTGGAATTGGTGGGAAAAATTCCTGATGAAACAAAGTTTTAGAGAAATATGTTTGTTCACTGAACCTTAAGTGTTTATGTCAAAATATCTCAGGTGTGAAAGATTTTCCTTCGACTCAGGGAAGGGTTCTCATTACCATAGTTATGCTGCAGGCTCCCAAGGTGGGATTCAAAAGGGAATAGATTTATTACTGTCAGGAAGATAAATATTGGGAAGAAGTAAGTAATTTTGTTATATTACTTTACAGATAAAGGTTAGAAAACATATTCTACTAATGATAGTATAGTGACAAAAGCTAAGACAGAATTTTGCTGAAGTAATGAAACCTTGAAAAAACTATATCCTCTTCCCATTATTAGTAGCCAAATAGTTGTAGAAAACAACTTTACCTAAAGTCATCATGAACTTACTCAGTTTAAATTACATAAACAGTTAAACAAAATAAAATTGGCAACTAAAATTTTCGGTTATAAGACAGTATACTCAAGAATAAAGCATAGAATTTATATAAAATTTACTACTAAATTTCATAACTCAGTAACTTCAACAGGAAGGTCAGATAACCTTAAAGGGTCAGAAATTATATTGCTGTTTTATCCCTACCAGTCAGTGGACAAACGGATAAATGGATAAATCACTTCTTCCAAAAGGAATATGAGGATTAAGCAGAGGAACCATAAAGAATTAAAAAACGAACAAATATACAAACAAACCTTATGTCATAGAAATAAGTAAAAGCAAGTGATTTGACTTAAAAGATCAATAAAACCTTGCAGCTATTGGAACAATTGTTCAGCTGAAAAAGTATCTTAGGAAGAAGAAACAAAACTTCTGCTGCTCAGAATGAGAATGTGACTAAATATAATAAAGCTTTGTTTGAAATAATATGATTTTTTTTCCACAGGTCTCAAAAATCATGAAGTTGAACGTGGGGCAAAGGCCCCCACCTAATGCAAACAGAATGGAAACAGTCACACCTAAGATGTGAGAAAAAGTCAAAGATCTCATTATGTTCAGATAAAGAAACAGAATAAGCACCAGGATAACCTTCAGACTGAGTAAGATGTCTCTCTAGAAAAGACAAATGAGAACAGATGCATTTTATGGCTAATTTCCAGCTGAAATAACTAATAAACTAAATAATTTTGCAAGGAATTAGAGAAATTTTAACTGTACATTTATGAAAGCTGTGTTCAAAAAGGCTAATTTAAACTGAAACAGACATGGAAGGTAGACTAGACAGAGGTAATAGACCCAAAGACCTTCACTGGTATCGCTCACTGAAACGAAGACTGAGAGAAGATATGATTTCTCTCCACAAGGATGTCATGGAGGCTAGCAGCAGGGTACGAAAGTTATTATTTCAGATAAATGGCAAACTTGGCACAAGAATAAGTAAAAACAGAATATTCAAGCATAAATTTAATCTGGAAACTGGAAGAAACTTTGTAGGAACCAGAGGAGGGAAGTTATTTGACTCAACCATTCAGCAAGAGCACAGGAACAAATACCTACTTGTACAGATAAATATTTAGAAAGGGATTTTGTAATGTCTGTGATTTGCCTGCACTGGAGGAGACTGGTCTTGGTATCATGAAAGTGCTCTTCTGATCTTATGTTCCTACTTTTCTTCTCAAACTCATCATCATACAAGTTCTTACTGCTGTGTGTCTAATTATCTCATACCACAGTTGCAAAAATAACAGCTTCTTTCAGATTCCTGAAAAACATGTACTGCACACGTAAATAAGCAAAAACTGATTTACACAGAAGCCTTTTGATACTTGAAAACTAGGAGTCAATCTGGATTTTGTGCCTGAAAGAAGCTGCTATCCAAGTTGGTAGCCTCATATGCTGGAAAAGTAAAGATGTTTGCTGGCTGTGCATCATCACTAGGTTGTTGCTCGAATAATATGAGGGAGATTCATCCCTTTAGATTTCTCTTCTATATCTTAGTAAGTCTCTCTAGGTTCACTTTACAGACAATGAAAATGAATAGACACCTTCAGGCCTTGATTCATTCAACTTGTTTTACATGACTATAGTTGAAATTATAGGATGAATTGCAGCCGAGACAAGTCCATTTTCTTTTCCTTACAAAGAAAATACACAGAAGTTGCATCCCTCCTGAGCTGCATCTACACTCATAAATTAAGCACTGCCAAGGCATGTTCTGTGGTACTGCTACGCAGTGATCTAGACTAAGAAATTGTCAGAATGGTCCCTGTCCTGATTTTTGATCTCAGCCAGCCAGCACTCTCCCTGAAAATTCCTGGGATTTAATATGGGCAGAAACTGTTCCCAATGGGCAGTTTGATTGCTAGTGGAATTTGCTGCTATGTACACAGACTGCTCTGTGCCAGTTGGCCTCCACAGCTGAGAACATCCCTGGGTGCATTTTGTTTAGTAGGATGGTGTGGCTGTATTAGACAGACACCCATGTGTAGTGTCTCCTCTTTTGGAAATTAGAGCAGTGTCAAGCAGCATAGTTTTGGGAATATTTTAATTGTGTTTATTTAAACTACTGATATTTCAGTGACATCAAACAATCTCAATAAAGCCAACCAACATATGAAGACAAAATAGGATCCACTGCTCAAAGGTAAGAGAATATTATAGCTCAGTGAAATGTGGCTGTACTGAAGTTGACACTCTCCTAAAAATTCTAGGTTTAAAAAAAAAGCCCATTTCACTTTAAAAATAGTTTGTGCTGCTAATCTAGATTTTCTTTAGCTATTTATTCTTCTGATCATATACTCTCAGCTACAAACTGTAGCAATTTTTTCCTTACCTAGATTTGCCTAGTTGAACATTTGCAACAGACAGCTTTAATATCCTCCTAAAGGGAGAATGGATTTGATATTTGAGAACTACTGTCTTCATATGTCTTCAGAATCAAAACCAGAGAAAAATTTTAGTGATGTCACAAGCTCAGTTGTTCTATTTCAGACAACTGATGTCATTTTGTCTGCCCATCACCACTCAAAGCTAAAGAATGCGGAAAAAGTGTAACATAATACTGATCATGAGAAACATTTTCCTCACACTTTGAAGAAAACAGTTGTGATTCCTGATGCAAAAGTCATGACTAATGGCAGGCCTGAATGGAACTCATTTCTTTATGCTATTTTATGGGGTGCGTGTATGTGTGTGCACAGCAGGGAAACAGTGTGCACAGTACTGGCCAGATATAGGACTTAAACTGGAAAAGCTGATTTGAAGTCACAAAAATTAATACCAGTTTTAATAGGCATTGTGTTTGCACCAGCCTTCCCTCTTCAAAGACAATCAACAGAGAAGAGGAAAGGCAGAGGGAAATTGTGTATTCAAGATCACAGATGAGTAAAAAACTGCGCAAATAAATCCCATCTCTCCTGGCTCTCAGTCCAGTAGTGATTTTAGTTCTTCAGATTTCTTAAGAAACCAAAGATACCAGCTGTGTACCAGCACAGTATTAGGATATAGAGATGTGTAGGGTATATAACAATGCAGATCATGTGTACATAATACACATTAGGTATATCTACACTGTGTGGATATACCTAATTAAGTTTTAATGATTTACTTTTGGTACCAGTCTGTCTATGAGACAGAGCTTCATAAAGCTGCAATATTACTTGAAAAATGAGGTGAAAAGTTAGGCACTTCATCTTTACTCAGTTTTGCATTGCTGTTACTACTTTGTGGTAACACCTGAACTGGCTCAGCTACACGTGCAAAAGCTGTGATATCTGTACTACAGACGGACCTAGAAAAAGTGGGCTCTAGTTAGAAGCTTATTATACAAAAATTATACAAAATTTTTGATAATTCCTCAGTACTTCAGTTTATTAATATACGCTTTAATTTCTCCCCTTCTATCCCAGTAACAGACTGATAACAGCGTCGTGGATGGTGGAATAAGTCATGCACTACAACACCTTTGTTAGGCTTTCTGCAGACCTATTTATAGCGCATTTCCTTCTGCTGTTGTTCTTCTGGCTCTCAGAAAAGTAATTTACCAGCCCAATAAAGGGATAGTTACTGGACCTAGGCCAGCTGTGGTTTCTCTTGAGAACTTTACAACAGCCAGGATGGAAGAGGGACTCTGTTAGATTCCCCCAGTCCTGCTACAGTCAGGAAAGCCTAAGGGCATATATACACCTCATGTGTGGCTTGTGCTGTTTGCTTTTACACTTGGCAGGGTCCTAAGACTCAGGAATGCACATCCTTGAATAAAAACTATCTATACAGTGTGAGCAATCGTTACATCTGATTAGGAAGCAGGAAAAGAAACACACATGTGGTTGACTCTTTTCCTCTGATGTCTGTGGCTTTTTGCTGACAGGAAGGAAATCCTTTTTCAAACTTATTTTTTTAAGAGTTCAAATAGATTTCAAACTATGTGAGCCAAAACTTGCTCTCATCTACATCCATGCACTCCTATTGACTAGAAAACAAGAGTGAAGGCTTCTCTACAGACAGAACCATTTTTTGCTTTGTTTCTCTGAAGCATCTCTTAATCTACATCAAGCTTACAACAAAACATCCAGACTGTTTCCACAAACAACCTCCCTCCCATCGCTCCTCCCCCAAGCCTTTGTTAAGTATGAGTCCCAGATGGATGAGATGTTCAGGTGCCCAACAGGGATGTCCAGAAATATAAGGCTCAGGGGACTATCATGATCTTCTCTGTTGAATGGATTTGTGTTGACTGCTTTTCGAGCTAGCTCTCGAGCTGTTAAGTACATCTGTGTCATGTAGGAAAATACAGAAAACATGCCTGAGAAGCACCTCAGTAATATACACCATTTGCAAGTGCAGAAAAGTGCCATCTAGGCAGTGGGTAAGGCTGTGTGACCTCTGCATAACACCTCAGCAAGTACAGCACTGAAGCATTCGAATCATAGAACGAGTCATTCCAGTTGGAAAAGACCTCTAAGATCATTGAGTCCAAGTGTCAACCTAGAACTGCTAAGACCACCACTAAACCATGTCCCTAATGTATAATTGCAACCTTATAAATTTTAATTCATGAGTTGGTTTATTGTCTTGCATCACTGAAACCTCTTTGCAGTCATAGACATGAGGTAAACACGTCCGGTGTCTTGAAAACGCCTGCTGTGTGTCCTGTATGGGACTTTAGGAGTTTAGATGGAATGTTTGCATGGGAGCTCAGAAGCACATTTCAGAAATTCACCTAAGTCACTTAGGTAACTAACAAGTCCATAGGATTTCTAAAATTCAGTTTCCATGGATACCTAGACCTGGACCTATTCCATGCAAATTTAAGCACTTTATTGAGACAGTTAGGAAAGATCTCCAAAGTCTTATCAAGATCTTTTCTATTCTTGAAGTGCCAATTTCTCTCCGTTAACTGCAGAGCAAGTGCATAGGGATTTCACTTCTGGGTCAGGTGTTTCAATGAAATACTTACATTAAGAGCAGAGGCCAAAGTTGAATCTTGACTCTTTCCCATTTAAACTGCCTCCAAAATCGAGTTTTTGTGCTGAAAGGCTATTACAAAAAATTTGGCATAACAAGTGATAAATCGCATTCTTTTCTGCAAAACTGGAAGCCCATCCATCAAATATTCCCTAACCTGTATTTGTGCAGTTAATTATTTCCTGTAACTAAGTCATCTTGCACTTGTCTCTCCTAGGTAGCATCCTACCATCCAGCTTTACCCAGGTTAACCTGCTTGGGAATATTTGCAATTCCCTATTCAACATTTTCATAGTGTTTTTTAATAACACGAACATCTGTCTTGGGTTAGAGCTAGAAATAAAATAGATGACAGGCTGTTTTTGTACTAGTTTTCTGTCCATTTAATTCAGAAATTGCAGCAAGTTCGCTCCATTGATTGTGTCAAGATTTGGCATACATGAATAGTAGGAAATTGCCCATTAATATTTAGGTTCAGTAGCCTTAATTGCCAAGTCTGGCACTTGCATAAGGTGATGCTATAATAGCTAGAAGTATCTGGCTGATGTCAAGAAAGGAATCCAGATATTAGGAGAATAATACTTCATCTATCCTTTCATTTCATGCGATTATTACAACCAATAATCATGTTTGTGATGAGCATCTAAAGATTTGTATCAACAGAGGCAAAAAAAGAAAGGATTTTTCTAATTGTGCTGCACAATCATTTTGCATTTACATAATCTGAAACAGAAATTATCAGAACTTAAGAACAACTCACAAAATTACACTGCTTGTATTAGCGATATACTCTGTTATCATAGTGCATCATGCACAGCATATACTGGTCTAATATTAGTGAAAAATGTTTCCAGTACAAGAATAAAGTCAACTAGAAGTGTTAACACATAATTCAACTGAGAATTTCACACACAGATCTACATTTTTGCAGGATTGCTCATTCTGTCAAACATGTTTCACTAAGTACTTAAAGGAAATGTCCATTTT
Source organism: Pachycephala philippinensis (assembly GCA_013397055.1). Lineage (NCBI taxonomy): Eukaryota > Metazoa > Chordata > Aves > Passeriformes > Pachycephala > Pachycephala philippinensis. Next base: position 71,179 of record VWZT01003809.1, on the reverse strand, counting down.
TGCACTAACAACATCTGAAATCCCTGGGCATTTGTGATTTTCATGTGAAAATCATTACCTTTAAAAAAAGATCTGCATTCCTTCACTTCACTCTTAAGGAGACTGTATTTCTCTTCCTAATTTTCCAACTTTCATGATTTTCTTTGCTGTAAAAGAAATATCCCTAAGTAAAAGCTTTCATGAATCAATCCCCATTTTGGGGTTCATAATGAGAAGATAAAAGCTGTGTAATTTGTTTTGCATATTGCTGCAAATATTGTGCACCTAACTTACCTCATCTCACAGCGATTTTTAGGGAAGGAGGAGAATAATGAATGACACACAACAGCCTGATTCCCCTGTGTCACGTTATCCACCCAAGGGCTTAGTTTGGGCGCACAATAAAAGGCACCATACGCTGTGACTACTCAGTAAGTATTTGTGGCAGAGCAAACTGATGATGCATTTCCTACCCTCACTGCAATTTTACTGGCCTTGATGACTGTGTAGTCCTCATTATTAACATATCATACCCTACACACTGTTGAGTCTCAGAAAGATGCTAAGCAGCTGGAAGCTTGTGCTGAGTGCCAGAAGGGAAACAGGCTCCCACGCACAGAATTTAATGCAACAGCAATCCCTGCTTATTGGCAAGGAAGGGTGTGTGTGGGTGTGTGGGGGTGTGTGTGTGTGAGTGTGCGTATGTGTGTGTGATGGAGGTTTAAGAAACTGTAAATCTTTCTCATCTGGTGTCAAAAATGTCACTCAGGATGAAGGCAAGGAGGCAGTTCCAGTGCCAGCCGCTGACTTCTGGGGACTTGATTTGGCAAAAGGACCACACTCTTTGCATGTCCTTTCTCTCCTTCTTCATGCTGTGCATCATTTCAGCTGACAGATTTACACAGGAAAGCTGGCTCAGCAAGGCCTGCCGTAGTTGGTGGCAAACAAGAATATGAGGGAATTAACTTCTGGCCTGCTGACAGTGGCTAAATCTGCCAAAGCAGAGCTGGGTAATTTGGTTTCTTTCTTTTGTTGATTTTGTGCCAGCCCACAAGAGAGGATTAAGCAGCTAAATTCTGCATGGAGAACTCTACCCCTTTCGCTCAAATCCTATTGTCTTGATAGAATGACAGTAGCTAGTTGTGCCAATCTCTAACATCTTGCTGGCATTTCCCCAGAACATATCAGCTTTTGGTCCCTGAAAAGAAGGATTTGTTAAAGAACTAATGTTAAAAAGAAATGAAAAAGGACAGAAGAGGATGAGAAGCCATGGAGTAAAAGTTTTGCCTTGTATTAATTAAAGGAACAAAGTTCTCTAATCCTGATGGAGACTCTACAATGAAATGTGGGTAAGTCTCTAGCTCTCCTGTTGTTGTAGCACATTAAGAGTGCTCGTTCCCTGTTATCCACAGTATTTGTTTAATGCAGGAGTTATTCCCTATTGAGTTCTGAGAAGCTTTGCATTCATTTCACTCATTAACTTTGGGTAGAGAACCCCCCAAAATAAGGTCTTAATTTTTCTATTTGCAAAGTGTATTTACATCACAAATAAACTAAGGATGAACACTTTTTTCCCCAAAGCATCAAACCTTCTCTGAAAGTGAGATAAGCTTAAGTGCGAAGGAGAGTGGGCAGCAAGGACAGTGAGGTTTTAGTTTTCTGTCCCAAAGCCAATATTCTCCAAGAAGGCTTAGGTCTAACATTCTTCCAGACTGAAACCAACAGAACTGTTAAGACCACCTCATCTGACTTTCTGTGTAGCACAGGCCTGAGGACTTCATCAAGAGATTCCTGCCAAAGGCCCTTCAGGGAGTGGAGAAAACCTTCCAAAAAGAGAGGCCTCAACACAATGTGGTCCTCAATAGGCAGAAGAGTCTTGCAATCAGCACTAGATTATTCTTCTGAAAGGTAGGAAAGAGTGGACTTGCACCTATTGCAGTCCAGCAATTTGTACACTTGAGCACGAAGAAGCTTGAAAATAAGTTTATGTACCAAGTAATGTAAGCTTCCTATGCTTTTGCAGCTTACTTTTTGAAGAACCACACAGCTTCAGATTGAAAGCTCCAGTGTGAGAATGAAGGAATCTAATGATACTTTCCCTTTGACTAAGTAACACCTATGTCAA
>VWZT01003809.1:14728-69044 GCA_013397055.1 Pachycephala philippinensis | reverse complement strand
AAAAAAATTTCTGCAGTGTTTCTTCCCTTATCGTTCTCAGTGTGCCTTCTACAAGGCATGAGCACTTCCACAAAGCTTAGTCTCAAATTTCCTTGGTTGCACTCGTACAATAAGAAAATAATGGGGTAGCTTCCAGACTAGCTCTTCTACTGAATGCTATATTTAAGATGAGACTGTTCTAAGTCAGAACGTTATCTTTGGAAAAGAAAATTGCCAGCTGACATCTAGGCAAGAAAATGTCCTTTCATTAAAGCATACAAATGAAAATAATTCATGGGTCCTAAAATTGATATTTTCCTCTATTTAATTTCCTCTTATTTAATATTAGTCACTTATCAATTCTAACACAAAAATTTTGATGAAGACAAAGAAAGAAGATCCAAATCTAGATTTCATTGGTTTATAACTAACTTCAGCTTCTCTGTTTTAGAAATGTCTTATCTATCTGTAATATTTACTTTATTCTAGAATGTTATATATACGTATATTCACACAAGTATTTAGATAATTCAGATTCCTAATATTAATTTCACAGAATTCCACAGAATTAAGCTTGGAAGGGACTACCAGTGGGATCATCTGGTCCAACCTCCCTGCTCAAGCAGGGTCATCCCAGAGCACATGGCACAGGATTGTTTCCAGGTGGTTCTTGAATATCTCCAGTAAGGGAGACTCCACAGGCTCTCCGGGCAATCTGTTCCAGTTCGTGGTCACCTGCACAGCAAAGATATTCCTCCTCATGTTCAGGTGGAACTTCCTGTGCATCAGTTTCTGCCCGTTGGCTCTTGTCCTGTTGCTGGGCACCATCAAGCAGAGCCTGGTCCATCCTCTTGACACCTTCCTTCAGATAATTACACACATCGATGAGGTTGCCTCTCAGTCTTCTCTTCTCCAGGCTAAACAGGGCCAGTTCTCTCAGCCTTTCCCCACAGATGAGGAGCTCCAGTCCCGTAAACCTCTTTGTTGCCCTCCAGTGGACTCCCAGGGTTCCATGTCCCTCTTGCACTGAGGAGCCTAGAACTGGACACAGCATTCCAGATGTGGCCACATCACCAGGTGTGATCATCTCCCTCGACCTGCCGACAACGCTTTTCCTGGGTTTAAGAAATTTTCATCTTAAGAATGCTCTTCCAAATGCTTAAAAAGTGCTCATGCAGGATTTAAAGATATGTTTTTGCCTTTGCTTTTTAAATTAAACTGTTCAAATCATGTTTTTCTGAGGAGAAAGAAAGCAGTTGCAGAAGTTTGAAGCTAGGCAGTAAGTGAGGGAAAGTAAGGCAACACTGACAAAATTCCAGTCCATTTAACGATAAAATTCTTGTTTTCTTCACTTTGGTCCCTGTTTCTCAGCAGTCTTGACAAATATTTCAATTCTTTTGGAATTATATTATTTTTCAATATTAACCAATACTAGAGTCTCAGGAAATAATGCTCCACAAGGGAAAAAGGCCATGGCAAACCAGACTATTGATACTATAATCAAACCTTGGTTGTGAAAACCTGAACATTTTTACTAATATTTTCCCTAAACTATCAACATAACCAACCTATCAACACTCATTAGTATCTCAGGAGAAGCATATACAGCATACTTCAGTCATGATGTGACTTTGTTACATTTTTAAGTTGTTAATCTGGGTTTGACCTCTTACTTTTATTGAAAACAATAAGTCACAGGTTGAATAAAGTTCTGCTGAGCCAACACTTAGGTGTGAAAGATGCCTTTCTGAGCAGATTTCAAAAACAATTCAACTGTTAAGTACAGAGATTAAAAACATTTTTAAAAGACCTTTCAGATATATTGACTTGAAAGTAACTCTATTTTAAATTTCACCACTGTCAAATTTTGAAAGCAATGTAATATTTTTTCTTGAAAATAAGGTCATTACTCTCAGTATATCTTCATCTGGGAAAAGTTTTCTGTATTCACAGACTGCTTTTACATTACTGGTGTGAATTAGATCAGACACTATAAAAATTAAAAAATAGGTAACAACATATGTAAGATATTTCAGTATTTTCAAATTTATTGTACACAATCTTATAATTTTCTGCTGATTGATAAAATTGAGTGAATATTAATTAACTATATTTCAACTGAAGGTCATTTACACAAAAATGTTTACTATAAGCATAAGAGGTAAAAGTCTTACATAGAAAAGAGTCTGTCTTTTTCCACAGAGGAAAACTGCATTCTGGCATGTCTATCTGCAATTATGGCAATTGCACCAATTCCATTCAATATAATATGTTAAACCTTTTGGAAATTGTCATCAGATTTTGGAAACTATATTCATCTGGTCCTGCATTTGAACATATATAAGTGAAGGTATTTATAATAAAAACAACACAGCCTGTAGGAAGTACATTATCATTTTAGTTCAAATCCAACAGGAATGGAAGGACTGTGCAGCAACTACGAATTGGCAGAAGACTCAAGGACTTCATCTAGAAGTCTTGTTTCACTCTTCTTCTTGTAGTTTGTAATCTGGTAAGTTTGTTTGATTTCATGGAATCCAACCTGGATAAAATAGAGTAGAAGAATCAAGGGAACTTCAGCCAACAATGGACTGACTTAATGAGGATGTGTGGAATGACCACGAGCAGAATTTGTGAAGTAGCGTAGAAAGGAGCTGTAGAAGACAGAAGGTGGCTCAGTATCCTTTATCTTGCAATCCAGTGCAAAAAGTGGGAGATCTGAGAGGTCCTGGGTGTAGCAAACCCCACAGGTTGAAGGTAATGAGAGTTACTGCCTCACTGAGTTGAACAGACATTGTAAGATTTAGGAACAGCTGGTGGTTCATTATGTTCTTTATGTCTTACTCCACAATTTATTTATCATTTGGAGCTTTACTTTCTTGAGACAACTGAAAAACCCAAACAAACAAAATAAGTCAAAGCCACAATACCCACAATTTTAGAAGTTATTTGACTCTGAAATACAAGAGCAAAAATCTCAAGTCTTTTGTTGCTCTTATCTCAATCTGCATTGGAGAAATTACACTGTCTAGCATATAAACCTTGTCTTGCACATAAAAAAGATAAATTCTGGCAACACTACCGTGGTGTATCACCTTATCAGGATATGGGTGGAAATTCTATTGCTTTGAAGAATTAAAAGGACCGTTAAACTAACCGTTATGGAGACATGGATGGATTGACACTCTGCAATGGTATTTGAATTAGCCACTTTGCTGTCTCTGGCAAATGTTTCCAATTTTTTTTTCTGACCTAGCCTTAGGCTGATAAGAAAAGATAACATGAACTTAAGAGCCATGGCAAATTAGTTTATCATCACTACTAACACTACCCTCAAACACTCCAGGAAGCCTTCCAGCGAGGATTAACAGCATAATAAAGTTGCATCTAACATTTCTTATGTTCATTTATCTAGAATATTTGCTGGCAATGTTGAGTGTATTTTATTAAAGGTATCTGCACGATTACCTTGAAGGAATAAAGCTTAAGCCTATTAAATTACTAAACATCCAAGTTCCATGGTGAACTTAAGAGGCTTGTTTCTGTTTGGAGGGATAGGGGCATGGATTACCAGATGCACAGATTATAAACTCACTATTGCTCTTTCATGCAAATTCCAGTTTGAATCATGCTTAACTTCAAAATCTATCAGAAACTCCCTTTATCTAAAAATGTGAACAAGAAACCTGTGAGAATAGTACCCACAGGGCTTCCTGTCACAGCTGAACTGATAATACTGTAATGAAAGGGAGTTTCATCATCCCATGTCTCCAAGAACAGTAATATTATACAACAAATTACATCAACTAGATTTGGATCAGGTTTATGCTGTTTCATCTTTTTATTAATTCGTATTTTCTCTGATCCTCATGCAGCAATATAGGTACAGTTCTCTGAACACATACATTCACTCAGCATCTGCATTTTACAGAAAGGGGTAGTGCTATCAAATGACGATTTCAAGGCACTTCAAGGAAATGCCAGAGACATGAGACTCTTGTTTAAGCTTTGTGCTTTTTTCTTTTATATACTGCAGCTGACCTCATGGTTTATAGCATTATAAGGAAAATTTTCTTTTTCACAAAACACTTTCTTATTCATGTTAAAAAACTTGCTAAAAGACTATTACTTATCAAGTGTAGACACTCTGGGTTTGCTCTTAGAAGAGCAGCAATTCCTTATAACTGCTGATTTCAGTTCTCAGAATTAAGTCCTATTTCAGGAGAAGCAATATATAGTTTATACTTTGCCAACTCAAATCACAACCTCTGTTTTTTCCATTCATCCTCTACCATTAACTGTCATGAAAAGTCCAAAGAAAATGTTTTGTCCATCCCTTAGAGGAAACAAAAACAACTTAAGGGGTATTAATAACCAAGTAGACATAATTTAAAGCAGTATTAGGAGAGGAACAGTGGAGCCAATAATAACATCATAGAAAGCTGTTATCACTGTACTGTTTATGATCAGAGAGGGAAATATGGTCTGTTTCTTAATCAGTAATTCATATGGAAATTCAATGAAAAGTTGCTGTAGAAAATGTCATATCCTCAAGATCCTCTCCAGTGCTCGTGTACTGGGTGCAGAGGGGAGGGTTCTCCCCTCGTGCTGCTTTCCTCAGGAAAGTGTGATGGCCCCCAGGCAGCCTCTTTCTATTCCCTGCCTCCCCTTCTCCCCACACTTTGGCCATCAGACACTGACACTTCTCTCTAGGTTAACAGGCCAGTGGGCAAAGGTGCTCATGTCCCCTTTGTCTGATGAGCCACTCTTTCTCTCTAGCAACCTCACTTCTCAAAGAGGATACATTTTAAGTTGACAGGGCTCAGATCAGATGGACAAACCATGTATTCTGTAGTCTGGTAATTCAGTTTGGATAGCTCTAAAATTAACACCGTTTAACTATTTGACTGTCTTTGGGGTGCTTGCATTAACTGCTGTGTGAGTGTCTTCATTCTTATGTAAAAAAAGACAATTTTTAATACATGTTGTTATTATTTACAGCTGGCAAACTTTCCATCTTACCTTCCTGGATACTAGATGTTATAAAACAAACTACTATTTTTTCCTGCAGTTATTCCTGCTGCCTTCAACTCATGCGAATGTTAAGACAGAACAAGTTTAGAATTTTCAGCATAGAATGGGACAAGGCCCTTCAAACACACTTCTCCCTGCAGTTCTGAATAGTACACACCAGATTCTCAAAGGTGATAGAGACAAATACCTAAATTCTGGAGCTTTTGCCTCTAGATACCTTTCTAGTTATGAACAGTACAGTCTCCATGGAGTATTTGAGCTCTCCATACACTCATATCCATAAACATACCTTCAATTTATGAGTCAGGTCATGTTGGTAAATGGAAGCCTCCTTCCTAAGAAATATTCAAAGGACATTTGACAGGATTGCATTTCCATTTTCACTTGGAAATGCTGGCATCTGAAAGTCTGGTCCATTTAGAATAATCTTTGGGAACTTCCTTTCCTTTCATGCAGGTAAATCAGGGATAATTTAAAAGCAAAAGTACCTTTATAAATTCAAGTCAGATGCTTTCATCTTCATGACCTCATAATTAACTTTCCATTGTGAGATCTTCTTGGGTTATGGCTACTGATTAAAAGGTGAAAGGTTGAAGAGAAAGTGAATGGCAGGGAATTACATGCTCCCTTTCCTTTTAAAGGCACTTCCTTTACAGCAGTTATGATAAATACCAAACCTTATTCATGTTACAGGTCTGAATTGGTGCCATATGATGATGAATTCCTATACAAAGACAAGGCAGGACCTGATTAAGAGTTAAAAAAAGTATGAACACAGATGGAGAGAGAGAACTTGAAATTGGAAGATGGCAGGGACAGCTGACAGCATTATGTTTCCAATGAAGAGGGGTAAAAAAATGTTTGGGGAAAAAAAAGAGAGAGAAAAAACTGTTCTTTTAGCCCCCTGACGCCCACATTTCAATCTGGAAAAAAAAAAGGAAAGCTTGTTTTTACCCAGTTCTGTGTAATGTATCAGAGATGGATGAATCACATGCAGGAAGCTGTTTTGACTTCCAGCACATCAAAATAGATTTTATTCTTTCACTATTCAGAAGGGATATAAACTGCAAGGTCTATATATGAGCGTATACCTCCTCAAAATCCTGTCTTCTGTAGAAACTCCTATGAACCTCTAGGAGAGCTTTCTGAGGGTTTAAATCTGAGAGTCTGAATCTAAGGGTTTGAATTCAGTGTTTTCTGACACCCATGTGAAGCTGCTAACAGACTCTGATTTGCTCAGACACAGCCTTTAGCAAGGATTACTGTAGAAGTTCTCCTAGCCCAAATATAATCCAGATTTTACCAAACCTCTGAGATTAATCTTTACAATGCAGCATCTTTTCTGGGTTTTTTTGTTTATTTGTTTGGTCATTGTTGTTATAGTTTCTTTTCCCCCTCCCCAAGGATGCTGTTATAATGATGATAGAAGCAGAAAGTTAAAATTTCTGTCATGCCCTCAAGATTTTCTCCTAAGTGGACAGTAAGGAGATGGAGCAAATGGTTTTCCCAAGACTAAAACAAAAGAGCTAACTTTAAAAAAGGAGTTGAACAAAGGAATAAATTAACAATTGTGCATCTTCTACCTTTGTGAACCTAGGTCCAGAGTCGGGATAATCTCTATAGAATAACTCAGGAATTTCTTAATTTATGTACAATCATGTGGTTTTAGTCAGAGGAGTAGTCTACTGAATTATTTCAGACATGTTGTGTAATTTTGTTTAAAAATAAGAAAGGAAGTATTTGGGCATCTTAACTCTTTGGTGACTGAAAAAAAGTGGAACAGAGGCCATTTTTTAGTTATGCTGGTTAACCTAATTTGTCTTTCAGTTACTATCTGTTATTTATTTTGCATGGTTAAGAAAAATCCTCATGTATGTAAATGTATATAAATTTTCTTCAAAATTATATTAATCTCGACTTTACTGAAATACATTGTATATAAAAGTTTACCAAGGCCTCTAGATAAATGATTCAATTGCCTGCAGTGCCTGGTGCATCAAAATTCTTTAGAGACAACATTTTAGGAGAATTATTTATTTTCAAAGGTTTCCTAGTTGTGTTTGTTTGGTTTTGTTTTTTCCAGTAGTCCTTTGTCATTTCCTTCCCTCGATATTTTCTGTTGTGGTACTATAATAAATAGACATGAATAAAAGAACAACCATAAAGATGATTAAAGCTATCGATTCAGAGACTGAATATGCAGCTGATGACAATATTAAAAGGGCTGTAACACTGGTAGCAAAGAGTAGGATTTGCTAGTAGGGGTACAAGACTGGTGACACAACTGTAGCATGTGGGAAAAAAAAAAACAAAAACCACACTTTAACAGCAGTTAAACAGCAGTTCAGATAACATGAAAGTTATTACAGGTGGGTTTTTTAGTGTTATCCAAGGACTGTGATAGCCTTCATTTATGTGTCATTCTTTGTATAATGTTTATACCTCAAAAGAGGTGCAACAGAGAATACCTGTGAATGGATTTGAGAATCCATTGTTAAAATGAAATTATTCTATATAAATTTTGTCTTGGAGTTCTAGGCCCTGACTTTGAGGAATTCTGGCAGCTTTACTGTAATTTATCTACTCTTAATTCCAGCACATTTTAATTTATTTGGAAAAAGTCCAACAAATTCACCACCAGTAGCCGGTCAATTAGGTTAGAGAATTAAGTGCTTTCTGTCAACAGGACTTGTTTCAATCTTCTTTGAAATGTTGTTACTCTAAATCAACCCAGTGAATAAAATTAATCTGATTATGGTTTAGCACAGAGTGATTGTTCTGCACCTATATCTTGTTTTTGCTGTAGAAGTGGTTCCTAAAATCTGTTTTCCTTCTTGGCTCTGTACACAGCCCATGGCTCCTGTCAGGCTGAAGGGCCAGCACTGAGTTTCCATTGCCAGGGACAGCATCCTCTCCTCATCTTTTTTTGATTGACACAGAAGACACCATGTGAAACAATGGTTTTAGACTAGGGGGAAACAGGGAATCTGAATTCTGTTGCTTTTGTTGGCAATTTTTTGTGAGCTTAACATGAGAAAAGCTAAAAATAGTGTCCCTTTTTATTTCATCAACAATTTCACAATAAGAGACAACTAAATTTAAGCAAAAAACCAAACCTAAATTTTATACAAGTAAGCTAAAGGAGACCATAACTCTAAATTATATTATAGGTTTGATAGTGTTGCTTGGTAAAGTTAGAGTTAGGTTATTTATTCTCTGACAGAGAGCAATGAATAGGAATCAAAGCTAGAAAAAAAAGGTATATTTGCATATATATGTAGTGTGTGAGAGAGAGATCTGTTAGATTTCACAGGAACTGGCTGTTGTATTATCTTGTAAAGGTTTATTTTAGATTTCCGTAGACCATCTGAATTAAACTTACACACATATATACACACCATACTGTCTTTTGCCTTAGATATGTTCTCATGCAGTTGGGCACCTAAAATTGTCATTTAAAGCTTCTCTTTTGTTATATTTAGAAGATGAAAAGGTTTACATAGCCTCTTACAAAAAAATCCCCACTAGAGTCCTTAGAGAGGAGCTACAATTTTTTGAAGGTTGCAATGTCTAAATAGACTGGTCCAGGAATGAACATTTTTTTGGCATCTACCTAATTAAGTTAAAAGTTAATAAATTCCCTTGGTTGCTCCTTTCTTCAGGAAGCATGCAAAAAATGCATTGAAGTAAGGAAGTTCAAGGTTTCAGTATCTGCTGCCCTTGGTCTTTCTCAGGAATTCTTTAGCTGATTACATGCTTCTCCTTTCAACAACATAAGCTTTGTATCCCATGTTTTGTAAAGGATCATTTCCCCAACCACCTCTCTAAGGCCACTCTTAGTCAGTCAGAAAAGTTAGCATCTGGTTGTGAGTATTTCTACCACATACATTTAAAATGCCCAAGGGAATGAATTTTCCTTTGATTTTTTTAAACAAAAGTAATCTTTATAAACATCCTTATGATCTTACAAATGTTTTTTCTTATGTACAAGAGTTGAAATTCTTTCAAATTTCAGTGTTTCCTTTGAAATTTTTTGCTTTATTTTCTGAACTAATACACTTTTCCCTTTTGTTAGTAATGACAGTCAATGAATAACAAACATTTAATGTAACTGAACAATAGTTACCTATTAGATGGTTTCACTCTGGCATATTTGGAATGCTCTACTTCATAATAAGATACAAGATCTGGATTTATCCTTGTGTCAGCTCCACACTGGCGCAAATCCATTAATTTTGATTAAATTATGCTTTATGCCTAATTTATGTCAATGTAATTGAGGAGGATTAGGGCTTAATTATAATTATACATAATTATCCATGATTATAATAAATGCCAACATTAAGTCAAAATAGTAAGGCTAAACTGTTGGGGATCCAAACTGAGATGATGAGTCGCAGTACTTAAGAGATGTCAAGCACCTGCAATACATAACTGAGGGTAGAATGAAACCCCTAAATGCTGCACTCTGGAGTCCCAAAATTAAAAGTCCAAAATTGGTGCAAATTTTTTACTATGCAAAGAACACAAAACTATTTCTTCATTAATAATTTGTGCACTCAGAAGGTACAAAGGGTCAAATTAGCTTTATAAAGGCTTGGAGTGGGTGGGAATGTTTATTAAATCTGAAGCTCCTAAATTGAAACTTCTGAACACTTTCTACAATTTTTCACTATCCTTCCCTTTTTATCTCATTTGAAAACTATCCCAAAGATCTTTTCCATTTCCTCTGCCTAAGGATCTTCATCTTGACTTGATACCAAGCTTACAAATACTTAGTTTTTCTTCTATATTTTACATTCTTAATAGTGTATATAAATTATAGACCTCTTAAAATGCTTTTATTATTCTTGAGATTAAAAGACAGGACAGTTCATTTCTTTTCATCACTATTTTAGAATATTCTAAGAAGAACAATTAAAACCAAGCCTGGCCTAAAGAATAAAGATTTTTCAGAGATTCATCCAACAGTTTTTTTGTATTATAATAAGAACTGAAAGATAAAGGGAAGGTGCAAGTATATAGACTGAGGATGCAAGGCAAGTCAATGGAATGACTGAAGTCCAACAGCTTGTTATAATTTCCATAAAAATTCTCAACTATCTTCTTTTAGCATCGGGTTAAAATGTGACACACAAAGTGGCCATGGAGATTTTCCTAGAAAATATATCTTTTGAAGTGTTAAGATCACATTTTTAGAACATTGAAAGTTTAATTTTCAATATGGAACAGCCACTAAGCTTTTCTTTTCTTTGGTGTTTTGTGTCATTGCGTCAATTCCTTCATCTTTAGAGCTGAATTTGCTCAATGTGCCACATATTTGCTGATGATCTGAATTCTCTTGTTTTCTCTTGCACCGCTGCTTCACTATATTTTAAGTGTCTTCATTTGTTTTCCTCCCTAATATTCTGCGTTGATATACATATTTTAAGAAAGGCAAAATATAGACATTTCTCCCAGTTTTCTTCTGAGTTAGGGCAGTTCCCTTCCTCCCTTCTATCACCATAGTGTCCACAAAGCTAATATTAACATAGGTTAGTAACCCCTAGACTGATCCTTTGTGGTAGGAGATATCAGGAGGGTCCCACTAATAACTAGAATGTTTGAGTAAAATAAGTCTTTTACACATCACCTTCTTAATACACGAAATTACAGTGCAGAGTGGTTGCAGCTTGTACTACCTGTGTAAATTAGCCATAGCTGTGGTACATGTAAATAATGTGGTCCTTCTGGGGACCTTTATTCCTTGCCAGCCTCTTCAAAGTCCATGTAACTTAGGATGAATTCTTCTCCTGAGACAGCACTTCCTAAGGAGCATGTACCCATCTGCCACATTATCTTAAGGCAGCTTTTGGAGCAGTCCTTTGTGTATGCTCTAGAACAGAGGTACTAATTCCTTGTATGTGTTTTTCTAGGGGATAAATGGTGCCACCTGAGACCCAGATTTAACTGCTTTCATGAATTTAGGACAGGTGACCATGGAATGAACTGTTTGGGCAAAAGCCACAAAAATATCTTATGATGGAACCAAGCACTCAACCTCGACCTTTCGACTGGTAAAGCCCTCATCTTTGGGTTACCCATCCTGATTCAATTTTTTTCTTTTATTCTTGGGATATAGAATATAGCTTAAAAGAAACTAACTTTTGCATTTTTTTCAACAAATGTGCTTGTTTGTCTTGATCTAAGAACAAAAGAAAAACCTCTTAAAAGTTGTGGATACATAATGAGTTTTGATTCACATGTCTATAAATATTCTGCTTTTTTTTTCTTCTGACTTTTGTGATAATTTGATCCTGGATAACGAATTTTTCGTTAAAAAAAATACTGAAATACAATACTCTATGCATTTAACATGTAAAAGACATTTGGGACAGGATCCCCATAAAAAAGTCCTAGTTTAAAAGAAAATGCTTTTTCAACAGGAATATGTTCCTTTGGGAAGTTCCAGGTCATTCCTTCTTAAATATTTTCTTAATTAATATGTGACATTGGCATTCCTCCCATGGCCTTGGAAGCTCTATCTCCATGAAATATTTTATCTATGAAGGCCTGGTACCTCTTTTCATGTAAACCCATTTGCATTTGAATGCTCTTTGGAGGGAAAAATGCTGCTGAGTTGCTGAATTTTTATTTGTCTGTTTATTTATTTATTTATTTATTTATTTATTTTTAATCTCATTTACTGTTACAGAGCTGTGTGAACAGCAACAAGTTCAACTTGTTGCCCCGGCCATTTCATAAAAAATAAAATTAGCTAATTTCTAGCAGCAGTGAAAAGGTTAACCTTCTAGTAAATTGGATGGATAACAAGGGAAGCCGATTAGCAAAAAGAGGAGCTCAGTCACTGACCTTACAATGCTTCTTTATCTTTTACATTCATCTCTCAGGCTCAGTCCGACTCTGCAACATAAAGCCAGAGCTATGGAACAAGTATTGTATTCCCTGAGGAACAGCGTATTACTTGTATATGCTTGGTTGCTTTTTTGCTGTGAGCTTCTGAATCATATAAGAACAAGTTTATTCATACATTTACCCCTTATTTAACATGCTTATTGAATGGGCAGGAATCTTCTTAAAGGATAGAAGTATTAAGATGTAGCTGACACAGAAAACAGATGAAAATCTTAGCGTTATCATTTTCTAAAGAAATGGTCAAACATACTGAATGACTATAGAGAACAAGAGAAAGATGCACATTTTAATACCTTTGAGTGTTGATGCAGCATCATACTAAAAATATGAAATAAAACATTTTTAAATAATCTGCTTTATACCACTATGACTCAGGAAGATGACAATATTGTATAAGCGGGATACTCAACTTTTTACAAGAAAGTCATACCTAATGGGATATTTGTCACTGTTTTTTTACCTTAATTTCTTTTATTGTCCTGAGACATGTAGGTAAAGCCATCTGGATTTTGAATCTATTACTCTGGGGTGGAAAATTAGCTTTTCAGTGAACAAAGTATTTCACCTACCAGTTTGTTATGCCTTTTTTTCCCCAGGAAAAAAAAAAAGTTTGCTTTGGTAGACAGAATAAAGGACCTGTTGCCACGTGCTCCCTGCACTATTCAGCTATAACCTGCACTTGTTTCCCCCTTCTCAAAAGGTATTATAGAAAAATGTACATATGATCTGATCCTCTCATGAGCCCTGTTTATTGTGCCATTTATATTTTACTAACTGGTAGTTAGCTCAGTGGGAAGCTCACAAGCCATTACAGTCAGAAGCTGAATGCTGTTTCATGCAGGTTCAACAGTTGTTGGAATCCTGCAGTTATTATTATCCTTTACTTAGGAGAAAACCAAAATAAAAAAGAGCAGGAAAGCAGGAATATAAGCAAATATCTTTGGGAAAACCTAAGGTCAGCTTCTGTTTTGTAGTCTGCCTTCATGGTAGATGGTTCTTTTTTGCTTTGTGTTCTATTAATTTATCTCATATTAAAGGTCAAAGACTTTTTTTCAAAATAATAAAAAAAGCCCCAGCCTTCCAGATTTCTTCATTAACATGATTGTTCCCTTTCCCTCAGGTCTTCTACTTTGCATTCTACAGTTCATAGTTATTATTTAGATTTGCACTTACACAACATGAAAGGACCATTGTTTTTTATGTACAGGGTCCTATGCCTGAGTGGGGTCTCTGAGCAATTCTGTAATATTAACTAACAGGAATAAAAATCCTGATAAATACAGTGATGTTTAGTCAGCAGGAATTACATTTGATCAACATGCCTAAGCCATTAATGAGCAGAATTGTCATAACAAAATAATCTCTATAATATACCAAATGAGGGCAGAAGTATATGCCTATACTGAAGCCTCAAACTATGAAATTGCATATGAAAATGAATGAAATAAAATTGTTCTTGCCAGAATTGCGGTGATTTTTCAGATCCTCTGAAGTAGCTGTCATGCTGGCTTCCTATTGTAGCTGGACAACACTGGCATGAGGTTAATTCAATTTAACAATATTTGCCAAATATATGTTCAGTCCAGACCTTCCACATGGTGTTTGCAATGTGCATTTGACATAACCCGTGAAGGCCTGGGCTAGAAACCAATGCTATCTGCATACAAAGATCAGCACCAAGTTATTTTTTTTTTAGAAGATATCTCAATCAGCAGGGGACTCCACTAACTTTTTTTTTTTTTCCACAATGTGCCCTCATTGCCTGTGTGTTTGAATAATCAGACATTTGACTGATCCTTTCATCTCTTACAGGGGGTTTGCAGGGACCCTCTGAACTAGGATGACAGGATTTGGAACCTGAGAGTTGGTGCTCTTTGTTTGTTGTGGCCTATCATCAGTCAAATCCAGTGTGTAGGTTAATAAGGCTTAAACTTTAAGGGAACGGTGAGCACCTGATTGACAAGCCTGTGAATAAAAGTGCAGTGGGAAGTTTTGTGTTTGTGAAGTTAGTATGCAGGGAGACACAACTGAAGTTTAGAATGAATTGCAATCAGTTATATAAAGGCAGGGAATCTCGTTTGATGACTTAACATCAGTTTTGGAAGTTCAAATAAAATTTCAAAGTATTTCATAGAGTTCCAATAAAATTCTAAGACATTATTTGAATGGTTGTTGGTTCTTTGTATTTTTTTTAATTTTATTTTGAGATAAAAGTGTATAACAGAAACCACAAAGCACCAAGATAACATATAAAATATATTGAAATTCCTGCTATCTATTAGTAGGAATAATCTATCTATTAGGGTTAAAAAAAGCAAGTATTGTTCTACAGCTCCTTAGAAGAGGACATACAGTGCTTCAAGCTTTCCTAGACATGTGCCTCCAACACTTTTATTTTTAACAAGTAATAGTCAGCAAGTACAAACTGTGCTTGAGACACTCTTTCAGGGTTTTCAAGGGATCCTCTGGGACATAGTACCCACATCTCAGTAGCCTTCAGTAAGATTCATATGATTTTCATTTCCACAAGTGGTTGAAAATCACAGCCTTACTTTTCTTTTCCTTTATGTATAATTCTAAAGCTGACTGAAAATTTTTGAGCTATGCTGAGTTCCACCGGAAAATACAATTCCACAAAACCAAAAACATTTGTCAGGAATCTGTCAGTGCTGGGATTTTTTAAATTTATTATTCTTATAAAATAAGAAGGTACTTTGGTTTTGATTTGGTAATGTTGATAGAGTATCACAATTATAAAATAAACTGGTTTATATAAAAATAAACATTAAATGTTCAAGACTTAATATTTAATATTATATCAATTCAATGTAATTTAAGCAAAAATTTTAGTAAACTTTTTCAGGCTTTCTGTTCTACAGAATGCTTGATTTTTTTATTTTCCATCAATATTGTGAAAAAACACATGGAAGAAAATTATTCAAGGACTATCTCCTCTTGAAAGGATATTTCTACCATTACTCAAAATAATATCCATAACATTTGCACTGAAAAATCCAATGTTCCCCATATTAGAGAATAAAAAATGCCTTTGTAAATAACTTAAGGGGGCCAGTTGGGGAATTTCTACCAAAATGATATCGTTAGAAAATGAATTTTCGTATGTGCCATTTTGACAACACTTTCAACCAGGCAGATTTCTCAGACTTGTAATGGCATTTATTGTTGAAACCAGAAGGAAAAATCTACTCAGTGCATATGGAATACCAAGTTCCAGAGACTAAAAAATAGGGGGGTCTGATTTCAAAGCTTTTCCTTGTCTTTACTCACTTTACAGCGTGTATGTAACTGCACAACAAATGGGGAGCTGCTTTTGAATGTTTAGCAAGAATGATGTTTTCTCTATTCTCATTGAGCACCACTGAGCTTGAGGAACCCAACAGCCAAACTGATTTGGAAAGCTAGAGCACAGCATCTGTTGTGGACAGCATCTTCTTGCACATCTTACCTTCTGGGAGAGGGAAGGAAAGGAGGAGAAGAGAATGCTCTCTGTTCTCATAGGATTGAAGAGTTCATTAAATTTAGTGTCTTTGTAAACTCACCACTTCCAAATGTGTTACTGAGATGGAATCTGAGCACTGACTTACTGAATTTTGCAGACCATTTTAATAATGATGTGGGTCAGGCTCCATGTTTATGCTGTAAAGTGCATTTACATCCACTTCTATCCAGGACACATTAAATACAAATAAAGCAATATTGGTATTAAACTTAGACACTTGGCCATTGGCTTACTTTTAAGTAAGGTATGAAGAGTGTCCAATCCAACATTTTCTGTCATGTAGGAGTTATGGAATTTAAACTTCAGAAGAAGGTGGAATCAGGTCTTCCACTTTTTGAATAAGTAGTCTAAGCAATTTGCTGTTATTAAAAGGGCTAAGGAAACACTGATTAAATATATATGATCACATTGGACATGTCTAACACAAAGTCCTCTGTCCTACTGTTTGGGACCAATCCTTTGAATCAGATATTGGGTGTGATATGAAGTCAGGCAATCAGTTTTCCCATAGGGACTTCCCCCTGCAAAACTTGTTGGAAGAGGAGGTCATTTTTTTAATCAAGGTAGAGATCAGCTGTTGCAATGAACCACTTAACATTTTATATATGAAATGCACAGTTAGTTAAGATTATTAAGATCCTTGTATTTGTCTAAAGCTACAAAGCCATGTTCACACTTTATAATCACAAAAATATTATGCAAAACTTTTGCAGTCACCTTGTTTTTTAGATACGTTTTTAAGAGAATGAGAAATTCTTGAGTACACACCTCTGAGCAGAAAGAGATTCCACATTTTCTTTCTGAGTGAACAAAG
Source organism: Pachycephala philippinensis (assembly GCA_013397055.1). Lineage (NCBI taxonomy): Eukaryota > Metazoa > Chordata > Aves > Passeriformes > Pachycephala > Pachycephala philippinensis. The sequence goes on along the minus strand of VWZT01003809.1, from coordinate 52,782 downwards.
GCACATAATTTTCAGCCCAATCCAGGACTTTCATTGAGAGTGACAACTCAGACATCACCCTGCTTCTAGAGTTTAATCTAGTGCTGCCTCCAGCTCTGTTGTGCATATAGGATACTTGATGATTTTCCATGGGTACCTTGTTGTCTCCATTGCATATCTCCATTTGCCTTAGCCTAACCTAAGCAGTCTGAAACACCCTGCTGGTGAATGTCGAGTGTCAGGTGCTTACTACTGGAGATGGTACAGAATTATCCAGCAGCCCTCATACTGGCCAAAATCTGCTTCTGGTGACCTGCCACATGAGCATTTATGTTGTACTTGATCCACTGGCAAACCATGTGATTTGACATCCACAGTTTCTTCTTCCAGTGCTGCTTTCCCCAACCCCCTCTGTTTCAGAACAAACCACATGAGGCAACATCAGTTTTTGGTAGAAAATGGTGCAGAAATTTTTCTGCTTTTTCTTGCTTGGGAAATAAGTCCACATCATTACCTTCTTCGCTTAATATCTATAAATGAAGCCTCTCAAGGCTGTGCAATACTCAAAATTGATTATGTTGCATTTCTTTGAATCCATAGGATTGGTCTGGGGCATTTCTCTCACCCTAAATTGGCACGGGCTGGGTTATCTGCCCAAATGCTGGCACTTGTGCTCGAGAGTCAGCGCCTTTGATTCATGAAGCTTTGGCTTTGATACAAGCATCCCTGTTACCTCTTGCACTAAGGATCTGGCACAACCCCTGTTGGTACTTCCATGAGGACATACAATGTTCCAAGCCTCCCCCACTGCGTAGACAATTCCTTAGCGGGGCAGGCTTTCCAAACACATTGTTTCAAAGAAATGAATCACTCATTCGTGAAAAATGGAAAAAAAAGAGCACAAATACCATCAAAGCAAATTCGGGGGTTTGCCGCCCACATCACTGACATCATGCTGCCAGCCAGAGAGCACTGAATAGGACTCCTTACAGAGTCCATCAATGCCACTCTTTAAATGGCAATTGCCTGAAGGGGCTGCTGGTCTGTGATATGAGGTACTTCTTCCTTAGCAGGAGAAAGGCAGCAAAGGCTCGGATTTCAGTGCAAGTCCCCTCAAATGGCAACAAAACACACGGTTGCTTGCCCTGCCAGGATGTCTCTTTTTCAAAGGACTCTCTTCTGGGTTTGGAGGGCAATTAATTTATACTAGGATGAAATATTTTTCAAAAGGAAAAGACCTGTCTAATCATCAGAAAGAACTTCCATTATTAAACTGGAGATTAGTAGAATAAGAGAAGAAATGTGGACTTCTTATCATTTATGGACCAATTAAAACAGACCCAAGTGAGGTCTCTCCAAGTTAATCCCAGAGCTGGTGTGCTGGGGCGTGTGATACAGGGATGCACTGAGCTGTCTGGAGCCGAGCCAGCTCACATCTGACGGGCTGTTCCCACATCAGACAGTGCTGTGCCCAAGCTAATAAGCCCTGCCGAGAAAATACAGTGACAGGTCACTGTGGCACAGTGCTGTGTTACATATACAGTCTGCACTTAATGGCACGAGTTCCCACTACTTCTGGGATTTCTAGCACGTGACCATTTTCCAGTAACTCTGCAAATGTTTTTACACACTCTTCTGTCCCGTGACATTGCCTTTCCACTTCTTTCCCTGTGATACTCTGTCTTGCTGGCTTCTCAAGCAAATGACTCAAGTTTGCCAGTGGTGGTTCTTGTTTCTGGAACATCCTTTCTGCATTTGTTCACAGGGAGCTGCTTCTCCACACACCAGGTCTGCTGGGGTGCTTGCGAACCTTTAGCCAGCTAAGGTGACCTGGTAAGCAAACCAAGATAATTGGGTTATAATAAAAAACCAGAGTGAAGCAGCAAAGAATTCATAGCCTTTACATTTAGTATCATGTCACCTTGGCTTCAGTTTCTCCTTGCCTCTGAGTACATCTGCACAGTAGCTGCTCTGCATTTTCAAAGCAAGCAACACTCACCCTGATGTGTGTAATGCACAGAACAAGGGGACACTGACCTGCCTGGGGATTTGGGACACTACAGTAATGCAAATAATTAAAAAACAGAAATTGAGACTGGCAGTAATGATCTTTCACTGACCCAGAGTGGATAGATAAAATGATCAATGATGTCTTTCCCTTCTGTAATGTCTGCCAGACAGTCCAAATTTATAATCGGCATAGGAAAACAGCTGCATATCACAACCATATGGCACTGAGAATACACATTATTGTACAGTAGCACTGCACTAATTTAAGGTCTGTCACCACTTCCATTATGGGCCTCTGCTTCCAGCAATAAGAAACTCTCACACAAGCACTTACCCCAAGCTGTACATGATCTCTGCCAGGAAAGGTCTTAGATCTCTAGATGCTTTAAATAATATTTTACTTAAATAACTTGCCTATTTTGTCATTATGTAACTTAAAGTAAGGTTTCAGTTTTCCCCCTCATTATTCAGAATTCATTTTATTTAAGACAATAAAACTCCATGATTTTGGGAATGGTTAGGCATATTCCATTGACTATGGGCCACTTTTCAGATTGAAAGCAGTCATTAAGCATCCGGTGATTTTAAAAGCTATCGTATAACTACGTATATATACATAGAGAGGGAATTATATTTAAATAGGAAAAAAAATCACCAAAAATGAAGCCTTATCTATTTCTATGTGAACTCAAAGTTTTCATGAAGTTATTCTACATAAGGCTGGTCAGATCATATGACCTTATCAGAGGAAAAAAAATACTCTTTATTTTTCATCTGTATCAATGTCTGTGTACTTTTTTGCACATCTTAGCATCTCCCATAGGAAAAACTGATATGTTTCCAAAATGGAAATAGCTTTCTGGCACTCTAAATTTAGGGAAAATTTGCAGTTAATCCACAAAGGTTCTACAACCTGTCAAAGACATTATGCACAGTGCAAAGGTGGCATCTCCTGTGGAAAAGGGATTTCCATTTTGGATAATCTCTCCATGGCTGACATAAGCATATCTCAGTCACTGCATAATCACAGGTTCCATACTGATGTGAGCGTAGCCATCACTCACAAAGGTCATGCCAAGGATAAATTAGCCCCAATTAATAACAAATTGATGGAAAATTTTCTTCTGAAAGTTCAGGGGACCAAATCCTCTTTTGATTCCCAGTAGCACAGAGGCTGCTACAGCTGAACTCAGGGAAGCTGCACAGGCAACTCTCTGGAAAGCACTGGGAGGACAAAGGTGTTCAGCCCTAAGACTGAAAGGGGCTGAAGTTGACCTCAGGGGAGAGGACCACCTCTTATCTGTCCCAGAACAGCCAGAGAAGTGGTCAAAGTAGTGACTGGAAAACAGTAAGAAGAGGGCAAATCTATCTGCCCATCCCCCTCACTGTTCTCCCAGCCTCCAGCTACTTTCAGCCCAGTGATTTCCTGAACTGGATGTGGTTTTTACGCACTCATTAATTCTGAGTGGATTTCAGTTCCATGAATTTACAGTGTCTCTCCTTTAATCCATGCAAAATTTTAACCTCCAGATTCATTCCCTTGCTGTGAAAAACTTCACAGTTTTGTTAATAGTTAGTAAAAGTGAGTGCTGGCCCATGACTTCAGTGTGCCTCAGTAATGCAAACAACAATGGCATTACTTGGCAATAATTTTCCATGTCCCTGAGATGATTTGCTCTGATGATCGAGGTCATTTTCCTCCCGGTCAAAACTTCATTCCCAAGAGGCAGCTGCCTGATTCTTGCTGATTTTTTCCCATTTAAAAAAAAAAAAAAAAAATCACATCAAATTTGAATATCATTCTTATCAGAGAACATGGGATTTGTCTATATGACCTTTCGCCTATACAGAGGTACCTGTGAACTATGTGAGCCCCTAAAGCAGATCAATCGGAATGAATCTGTAGGAGAGAAAGACTTAGTGCTGAGCCCCTACATCCCAACCCTGCAGAATTTGGGAGAGGGAGGGAAGAAGGGAACGATCCTGTGTCATGACTGTCCCTCAGAGCAGCAGTGCTCAGGGTGGGCTGCTAGTGCATGTCTACCCATTTACTGACAGCCAGCATCTGCAGCTCTGCTCTCCTTCTCGTCTTCTGTTAAGGAAGGAGATTGCACCACCTCAGATGGAAAATCTTGCAGAGTTTCACTGAAGTCAACAGCATCTACCTGGAGCTGAATATCTCAGATTCTCATATTCAACAAAAGGAAAAACTCAAAGTTTCTCAGCAAAAATTATGCAATGTTACAAGAAGAAAGAGTTCTTCAAGAAAACACATCATGAAATGGTTGACCAGATTTTTTTCTTCTGTGTTGTTGAGTGTCTTGATGAAACAGAACAGTTAACAAAGCAGGAGAGTTTAATAAAACCAGCAACAAAAAAAATACAGAGAGAGAACTTAAAGCTTTCACTGAAAGATCCAGTCTCACACCAGCACAACCACAGGCTTTTAATATATCACGAACTAAATTCTGTGCTTCGTTTTACCTCTGCTGAACACTACCCTACAGCGCAGTTGTGATGATTTAATCTCTTCTTCTCTTTCACTTTAAAAAAGTGAATCAAACAGCATAAGTTATCAAAGATGCAAACCTGACCCCCTGCGACTACATTACAATGCAGCACCACCTTCTGGCTATGGGGAAACTCTTAGTGGCTACTTTACCTTTTCTGTTCCTCAGGGGCATCTGTTTCTTAATTCTTTTGTTGCAATTTAAAATGAAAATATGGTGATTAGTTTTCACGGCTGCCGCTATTACAGCTATAGATGTTTTTAATAGCAGCTGCTATTTTTCAAATAGAAGAGACATTTCTAACATGAGGCATTTGGAAGCGTGCATCTCAGCCTTTAGTGAAGGAGCAATGTGTATGTTCATTTTTTATGATCTGTAATCACATGCTGGTCCTGGGAAACATGCCACAAGGGCCCACATATGTAAGTAGTGGCAGCTGAAAGTGCATAATTCATGAAGGAAACATCAGGATCAGAGGAAATGGCATAAATAGCTGATTGACTTGACACATCTTATATTTTTTCCAGGATTTATTTCCTTTAAAAGATGTGAGTTGTCTTTTAAAAAAGAAATGTGCAGACTGCCAAGTCATAAGGTTCTCTAGGTCACTTACTTGTTTCTCTGAAAGCAAAGGCATTCTTCTGTTTTCATTCTGATTTAATTAGAATGGCTTTTTTACAGTATGTGGTCTTTGTTCTTCCAGGTCTCTACTCCTCCACAGTTTTATTCAACCCTATTGTGGGTCCACTTTGAAACAGAAAGGGCAGTCGAAACAACTTCATCTCAGAAGAAAATCCTATAAATACTGTAATTGCTGTGGAGTTTAATCTGGTTTCTTAACCTGTGATTCAGTTTGGATAGATCTTAGGGCACAAAAGAAACAAATCGGCTATTTCAGCTAAAGGCTTCATTTGGCACAAATCTGGACAAGGCTTAATGATAAAAGAAATGTTTCAAATAGAGAGATATTAGATGCTACCCAAATTTCAGCTGGAAGGAAGAAAAAAAACCCCATGATTACAAAGGCGAATTTAGTCACATACAATCTCCAAGAACATTTTGTAGAAATATCACAAACAGCAGTATTCTCAGGGTATTTCTACTAGAAATAATGTGAGAAAGAACATTCTCACATTACTTCCAGTCAAAATGCCATAAAAATGCACACTTGATAGCAGGCATTCTCATAGCATTTTAACAGCAAAGACCTCAAGAAAACATTTTCTCATGACATTTCCTCTGGAAGAGGGTGGAGCTGGAGAGCTCTGCACTCCTCCACTCCCACCAGCATGGGAATGTCTCAGGGGTGAGCTCTCCAGTGAGAGTGGCAGGGCAAGGATTGCAGAGGACATGGAGAAGCAGGAAATCTAAAGGGCTTCCCTCTGCAATGAGAGCACTTGCAAGAGAGGAAAGACTGGCCCATCCAAAAGAAAGTGACAGAAGGAAGGTCACTTATATTACACAGCCCAGAGTTACTCAAGAATGAACTTTTCTATACATCTGTATTTTCAATATAATACTCACCATTAAAGTCTGTATATGATATGGAAACTATGAGGGGGAAGGAAAGATACTTTGATTTGTTGTTTTTGGAGTATTTTAAAGGGTTTTATGGGCAGACCCTCCATGGGGAGTTTTCATGAAGATTTTTATATGGAATCAAGTTGTCTGCACTGTCACACTGCCAGTCTGAAAGAAATGAAACATCAGCTTACTCAGATAAGAGAGAGGGCCATGGTCCCTACTAAGTCAATGGGATAAGTCATAGGACACCCACAGTAACTTGTCTGCTACAATTTGAGCTTTTTACATCATTCTGGTGATGTGAGAAATCCTCAGTTTCCCCTTTCAAGAGTCCTCTGCTTCCCAGTGGTTTTACAAAGTCAGACTAAATGGGGCTCTGAGCAACCTGGTCCACTTGCAGATGTCACTGCTCATTGCAGGGAGGTTGGACAGGATGACCTTTAAAGGTCCCTTTCAGCCCAAACCATTCTGTGAAAGTCAGTGATCCTAATTTCAGATGCCTCTGAGAGATATTTCAATAAGCAGAATGGTCAGGAATAATTTCAGCTTATTTCTCCCACCCAACTACGTAACTTCAGCTGCCAGATGGAAGCAATGAACCCAAGAAAGGACAGAAGAGCTTGGTCTTTTTGAATGCTTCTGTCCATCTTGAGACATTCACCTGTTAAATATATAAGAACAGAAGAAGTTACTTCCCATTGAGGGCAGTTCATGAGGTAAACCCACATGAATAAATATGAGAAGAATAATGTCATGGACTGAAAATCAGGATCCCCCTTTTGTTTATAGACTACGCAAGAGAAAACAGAAATGAGACACTGCTGTGTGAATTTTCTCTAGCTATATCTTACATTGTGTCCAGAGTCAGTGCATCAAAGGTTTTTTTTTTAACTCAAGCTTTTTCAGAGGTTCTGTATTTTCCCTAAACCTTTGTGGTTTATTTGGGGGCACTTATTTATTTATTTGTTTGTTTGTTTGTTTTTATTTATTTTGTTGTTTCACTTTACATAAGTCACTGTGTATGCAGTAAGCAGAGGGCAGTGCCTGGATATGGGATGTGGAGGAAAAAACTCTGCCCTTAGCAAGCCCACACTGCCCTTGAACAAGAGTAGAACAGACTGAGCTGGCTGACCTCTGTGAGTGTTAGACCTGGTCACCAAAGTAGTAGAGTGTGGGGTAGGGAAACATCACAAACTTATTTACTTACCCTGCTAGATGTTTTCTACGTGTTTAAAGTCAATATAAAAAAGAATATCCAGCTTAAAATTCTCCTAATACAACAAGGTGGAAGATACACCCCCTTCAAGTATTTTACCTCTGACATTAACCCTGATGCATTCTTCAGATGAAAGTAAGGAGCTCCTGTAGCTGGCAGACACAGATGATTTGCTCTGAGAAAAATTTTATCCTAATGCCTAAGATTAAAGATTGGTTGAAATAAAAGCAGGAAAAAGAGAAATTTCATGAACTAGAGGAATCACTTTCCTGGATGAAAAGACCTTTGAGGCAGAAAATGAAAGATTTATCCATGCTATATACATATTGACACACATGTATATCTCAACTGGTATTTATGCTGATACAATACTCTATTTTTATGATGAATAAGTGATTAATAACATAATAGTGATCTAAAATATTGGCATATGACATATACACATATTGATTTTCAGATTTGCAGTACCTTTGCTTAGGTTTCAGAGAAAGAAAATGCAATGTAAAAATTTGCAGATGTGTCTAACAAGCAATATGACACCTCTTTAAACTAGAAATAAATGGCATTTTGAGCTATTCACGGAATCATAGAATGGTTTGTGTTGGAAGGGACCTTAAAGATCGTTTCATTCCAGTCCCCCTTGTCATGGGCCAGGACACCTTCCACTAGACCAGGTTGCTCCAAGCCCCATCCAGCTTGACATTGAACACTTTCAGAGATGGGGCATTCACCACTACTCTGGGAAAACAGTGCTTCACAACCTTCACAGTAAAGAATTTCTTCCTCTTACTATTAATAACACAGAATTTATCCTATAGCCATGCAGTTAGTAACCACAGCACTACTGGAAGTTACATTTCTTTGTTTTAATATTTCAGATGTCTAACTGCTAAAAATTATTGGCTAGCCCAAGTTTTTTTAGAAATAATATTATTTAACTTGTTCACTGCATAAGCAAAATTGAACTGAGAGTAAAAGTTCATCATAGGACGAGACAGTCCCCAGCCATTCAAATTTACAGTCCAGGCTGTAAATAGTGATTGCCAAATCAAAATGCACTGTTCTAGTTTTATAGCTGGCAGGGGGAGAGGAGGAGGAAATACAAACAACAGAGATCTAAGGTGTCTTTTTAAATCTAATGGAGACTCAGAGATCTGGAGTTTGTCTGGCAGAGAAGTGGGCCAAGAGTAGTCTTCCTTCTCAGTAAGTGGTTTGTTTCAGTATGTGTAACTTAAAAAAAAAAAAGTGTGGGAGTACACTTGGCATTCAATGACCTGAAGTGTTCTTTATTTGAAAGTATTTGAAGCCTCAGCAAAATTGTATAAACAAACAAACAGAAGAAAACCCTCTTTCCTCAATGGTCTCTCAGATTTAGGTGCTTCTTTCATACTCACGTGTTCAAGTAAGAACAAACTGGTAGAAATCTTTCTGTCTTTGTGCAGAGTATAGGAACCAAATCTTTCGTAGAGTTTCAAACCTGCTTTTTGAAACCTGAGTTTATTTGCTTGTTTGTTTTAAGCAAATCTCCCTATAATTACATGATAGTTTTTCCTGCTCCATGAAGTGAGGGATTTAAAAAAAACAAAAATAAAAACAAAACCAAACCAAACTGCTCCCGACAGTTTTCCACCTTTGGTGTAGTAATAACCAGTGTGTCATTTATAGAGGATTAGAAGCACAATCCTTTAATTTATAATTACAACTGGTGGTAGGCAATAAAAACGTATGTGTTTAAGGATAGGGGTTTATATCTCCTCTAGACCGTTTCAACACAAAATTCTCTGTAATACGGGAATAATCCCTATGGCTTTTCCAGCATCCTATTTGACTTTAGTGGGTCTTTGTTACTGTACTATCTGCGTGGACTTTTAGGGATGGTGTCCTAAAATCATCTGCAAGGTGTTTGAGAAACCTTCACTTCATTTTAAAAGGCTGACGTCATCTCCCATTCATTTCACCCACATATCATTAAAGGAAAACCACTTCCAGAATTGCCATTACTGAAATATAAATCCATTCTTCACTCATTCTTCAGTAAGCCCTGCCTTAATTTTAAAGCACCAGGTGTAGCTTGATGTTGTCGATACTGAATATCTGGAAGTCCACAGAAATTCCTGTTTGGCTTGACAGTGTAGGGGTAGTTCATGAAAGAGTAAGCCTTGTTCTGTAATGCTGCTTGAAGTGCTGCTCCACTGAATGGCTGGTAATTTGAAATCATTAAAAAGCTGAGATAAAAAAAGAACATTTGTGAGCGAACATAATCACATTAATAAGAAATAGAAAGACATGAGGAAGCTGTTTGGAATTTAAACTGAAGTTCTTGAATGCTATTTCTGCAGTATTTGATGAGCTCTGATTAACTGTATAAAATTATCAAATGGAAAAAATCCAGCTGGAAATTATGACTGTGAACTTAGTGATGAATCTCTCAAGGATACGTTGTCTCCATCTTTCCAGGCATAGAAAAGCTGTGAACTGTGCAGCCAGTCATCTATCTACTCAGGAATTCTTTACCCCTTGTTTAATTACCTAGATCATTTAGCCACAGTATTTAATATTTCAAGTGCTGCTTTTCATACCTCTTTGTAGTCACTGAAAAAGGCTTTTGTGCGACATCCTATGTTCCTTTCCTGTTAGACTCATAACTGTAGTAAGAATAATTCTTCATAAAATTTTTGACAAGTCTAAATTTTATTCCCCCATTACCTCGCTGCAAGCAGAGGGACTGTTCATGGGAATGTTTTCTCAGCAGTGTGAGGGAAGGCTCTGTATCCTTGCAGTGCCAATAGCTTGTCAGGATGCGGCTGCTCTGACATGATTAATACAAGCTCATGTTGCTGAGCAACCTTAATGAAGCTAAGGATAATCAACCCACTGCTTGCACAGATCTCTGGACTTGTACTTCCCCATGTGTTTTCTGTCATCCAAATCCTACGCTGTATGAAGGTACCTGAATTAGCCCTGGAATGTGACATAAAGGAGCCAACAGAGAAAGTTGGAGAAACTGATTAAAGGATTTAAGATTTCAAAGGCCATGATCCATCTGGATTGGCTGCTGAAGAGGGTGAGGGTGTCCAGAGATGGCAGAAGAAGGATCCCCGACCTTCCTGACCCTTTAGTGAAAAGAAGGGATGAGAAAGCAAATGTTGTGTTCATTTGTTTATTTTTCTTTGTGTGATTTAGACAAGGAGAAGGGAATAGAGCTCTCTGGGTGGTCTTGAAGCTGGTTTCCTCATGAAACTGGGAGAACCTTCCCCTTTTAAACATAGTTGTGAATGGGTGATGGGGGAAAGAATTAGAGATCAAAGTTTTTCTGTCTTTCAAAACAGTTTTTCTCTACCTTTCTTCATGGATACTCCATGGTCCTGGTAAAATAGCTTCACTTAGGTCAGGAATGAGCTTGCTGGAAAAAGCTCACACTTCCATATTTGATGAGGATCAGAGACCTCTCACTGAAACACAAGGAAGAGTTGCAATTGTTGGCCTTTCATCATTTCACCCAGATATGGCTGTGGTACAGTGACACGGGATCATTTCAGTCCTCTAAAAAGTTTTATGTTATATTGACTAACAAAAGAGAAGGAAAAGAAAAGGGAAAAGGTGCATAGGATTAGTTTCCCCTTCCTGGGAATTTTTATTCCATTCATGAAATGACTGCAGCATGCCTGTGTCTCACTCACCGGACAACCAGATGAGCAGTACTGCTCCACTGTCCCATTCCTGCCCAGTATCCTTTCCAGAGTCACCTGACTTCTCCTTTTTCAGTGTCTTTCCTTTTCATGGCACTCAGGGAGGTGGTTTGGCATCTCCCCCAGGCAAGAGCACTTCTGGGAGTGTGGCAGCCCAGGGGGATGAGGACAGCCTGGTGGACATGCCAGGCACTGTCACATGCAGAGGGACCAGGAGGGATGCCTACCTCTCCTAGGTGAAGCCAATAACTGCATATGTTAGTGGGATGACAAGGACCAGATGGAGCATGCTCATCCCTCTGATTACTCAGCGAGTGTCCTGTAGATATAAATGCTGCAGAGCCTGTCTCAGCCCTGGCAGATTTTCAAGGACAAAGATATTCCCCATTAAACCTGTGGGAAAATAGCCATGTGAATTAATGCTCGGATTCCCAGGGGAATCACTGTAAATATTCCAGCTCTTTTTGTTCCAAATGTGGATGTGTGATAGATACAGTGGCATGTTTCCTTAGAAAACTGAGTGCTGCCATCCCAAGAAGACAGCCCAGTGCCCCCATTTATTCTGTTTCTTCTTATGCTTGGACTTCTACTAAACACTGGGAAATGAAAACATTCTGTATAACTTCAGCTCCCAAGGGTTTTGGTGTGGGAAACAACAATATGCCATGAATTCTTTTTTTGTATATGTGCACCTTATGTATCCTGCAGTCAGTGTTCATACTGTGACACGGGTCTTTTTGAGGTGAAACATACTTGTTGTGATTTGAACTTTAAAATTTGGTGTCTCAGGTCTTTTTCTGGAGTGTCCTTCAAAAATAGTTTGGGATTACAGAGATTTCAGAACACTGGTCATGTGCCATGGTGGCAGGGGTCTGAGGCACATTCATTCACAATACATTCATCATTTTTTTAATCCCGTGTGAATCCATTGACTTTAGTAAAATAACAGCAAAAAAAAAAAAAATGACCATCTGTAATAAAAGGTTGCAAATGGCAAGTAAATAATTTCATGAAGAGCCATTGTGCTTGGGGTTGTATATACACATGATGTCTATAAATCACTGACTACTATATAGCAAAAATCTTGAGCATATAGATCATTATGACACTGTGAAACAGCAGAACTGCTGTTGTCTTGGTAGATGAGTCAATGTTGGGTTTTTAATTCCCTTCTGCTTCTGGCTAAAATCTTTTCCAGGAGTATAAATATCAGATGGCTACGTGTGGAGATTATGAAATGCAAAAATTTGCGAGTTACTCTGTTTAACATGAAAGAAATATTTTTAAATGCACCTGCAGACCATAAAGGACTATATAGCTGCTTTTTTTTTTAATGAAAAAGTTGTTCATTGGAAAACAGAGGTAAATCTTTCATATTTCCCTCTCCCTGGGCAATAGAAACCAAACATCTTGTTTAGGGTTAGGGAGTATTCAAACAGCATTGCTGACAAAGGAGTGCAGGTACCACAGGTCCTTGTCACCTCAGCACTCAGGGGAGAGGGCAGGCTGCTTCCCAGTGCTGCACAGGAACTGAGAACACATTTGTGAGTTCTGTTTAATTGCAGCTCAGATGAGTCATGGACACTTGGTCCTCACTTCCTAATTCTGGAAGCAAAAAATAAGCACTTGTCTGAGGCCACTCTTTAAAAGTAGCCTCAAACATAGTAACCACAGCTAATTGTAAATGACTTTTATTTATTGGCAGTTTACGTAGTTCAGAGAGGAATTACTAATATATCACAGACTTTTTAACCAGAAATAAGCATGCTCAAGGCAGACAGCTGTTTTTGGTGTCAGCTGGGAAAAATGCCCCAACCACTCTTGTTTGATGAACAAACATACTTTCTTGATTGTCTACACTCATACCCATCTGTGGGGATGGCATGATGCCCAGGCAGAAGCTGGGCAAAACTTTTGCCTTGGGCATTAACAGTGAGCAACAATAGGTTTAGACGGGCAGTATGAGTAACACTGCATATAAAATGTCTTAAGCTTCAATTTTGTGCCAAGCATGGCACAGAAGCTTAGAAACAAATGTCTCCTCATACATCATCTGGGATTACTGAGTCCCCAAAAGCAAATATTACCTAAAAAAATCCCTGTTTTGGAGTCACCAATATATCACATACAAGTTGGTGTTCAGCTCAAAGTGATTACCTTGTTACAGTAGAACATTGTGGCTGGTGCACGCTGTGTGACAGGGTGGGGACAGCCACTGCATCCATGCACAAATGCTAACTACACAGCAGGGAAATCCACTTAGAAGCATAGGACCAGCTGCTGTCTCAAGCAAATGGTCTCCGTTTCCTGGAAAACATGCAGTCAGCAAAAGGATAAGAACCTGGATTTTCAGCAGCTGAAAGGATGTGAATATAAGGACAGACAGTAACACAAAATTTAATGCATGAGAAATAACTAGAAGATAAAAGAAGAAGAGAATGTATGGGATCATAGAATCATTTAGTTTGGAAAAGACCTTTAAGATCATCAAGTTCAACCATTAACCCAGCACTGCTGAGCCCTTGTCTCACTGCGTGGGACAAAGATTCTCTTTGTAGGTAGCTTTAAAAGGAATGAGATAAAAGCACCGATCAATAAAAATAGAATATATAGATGTGAGGCTAGTGATTTAGATGAAACTATAAAGCCTTTTTCTCTTTCAATAAACCTATGGGGCAGGGCTATTAAATTTGAAAGATAGTTTTACCAAAATCTAGAAGTAAACACTTTCAAAATATAGGGTCTCACACAGAGTAAGGCAGGGTGAACTCTTTCCTGTAATTGTGCTCTACATCTACTGACATTTAATGTTTTTTTCTGAGCTACAACAGAGTCTATAGAAAAGAGCTTTAGCTGTCTCCTTCTTCCATCACCTCCTCCATCCCTGGCTGTCTGCACATTGTTCTCAACAGTCTTTTAATCTCCTCTCAAACATCAGGCTCTTTGCAAGCTGTCACTGGCTTTATTCCTACCACCTCTTACTCTCTAGAAGTTTCTTCTAGGTTGTGCTAATAAGACTCAGCTTTAATAGTCTCTGTACATCCTATTACTCATAAAGGAGACATAATCTCTTCCTTCCTCCACAGAACAGGGAAAAAACCCTCTAGAGTAGCCATAAAAATGATTTAGGACAAATCAGAACATGTAAATGGCAAGCAAATAAAGAAAATATATCGAACACTAACATATTTACAGAGCTCTAAATAATTTAGTTAAGTTAGCAAGGTACCTTTCCTTATTCATGTAGTTCTTACATCTGTTCAATATGTGTGAAGGGAAAGTAGTTTGTGCTGTATTTCCAGGAGAGCCAAAAGTCCTGGAAAATTTCTAAAAAGGAGTTCTGAGTCCAAATTCTGTGTCCAAATTTGTTTCCTGTATTTTTATTTAACTTCTTTAACTTCTCCGAGGTGCCTTCATATTCTTTCACAGCATACATGTGAAAATATTACTCCTCTTCTGAACTTCCAACAGTCTCCAGTTTCAGTTTTACTGAATTAATTGAGGACTGGCTATGTGTAAGTGCATTTGGTTGCTAGGTTGGTTGTCAACCTGATTTGTTTGAAGAAATGTTAAAAAAAAATGCAAAGAGGAACATGTTCACCAGGCTGTTTTGCAAACAATATTTTCAGCTCAGTTGTATTTTTTGTGGATTTCTGGGATCCTGATTTCATATGGTGACAGGCACAACATAATGTTTTGAATACTATTTTAAGAAGTATTAAGTATTCTACTTCATTATGTATACATTCTTATCTTACAATTCAATTTCTACCATGTCTGAGTGCCTCCTGTCTGCATTACACAGTGCAATAGCATTGGCCACCTGCAATTCTTCAGCTTTGATAGAAGAAGCCTAAATTTCCCAACTTCCAAGAAACTGAAGTGTTTTGAAATCAGAGTGGGCCTGGTTTCATTATTTAGCTTTGCACTGTGCTGAAATTCGCAAGGGCCTCCAAGCTCAAGCAGGTTGTTGTAAATTAGATCTTCATCAAAGAAAGGTGAGCTGGTTTCTCTCAGCACCCAACATCCTCACCAAGCCAAGCACTCTGCCTGAGCTGCTCCCAAAGAACCTGTTCACAGGAAGCCTCCTTGGAAAGACCCAGAGCTGTCTCTGCAGGCGCAGAAGAGCCCACATTGCAGAAGGAACTGCACTGTAGAGTCAGCTCCTATTTTGTATCAATTGAAGTTCAAAGGCAAGATGTTCTGGGCTCATGTCCTTGTCTACAGGTCTCCAAGAGCTGCACTGCTCCTGTCAGATAGAATCCAGCAGACATTTCCTAGCAAGGTGCAGTCAAACTGCTGGTCTGTGATTTTTGTTAAAGGCTGCTCAGGCCATTGTTTTGTTTTTAGTAGAATATTTTGCCATGGAAACCACAGCAATAAAAAAAAAAAAAAATCTGTGAAACAGAATTACTACAACTCATGAAGTACAGGTCAGTGTTAATTTCACAGTTGCCTTCAAATGCAAAGCTTATTTATTTATTTGAAATGGTCATCTCTGCACTGTCCAGAGAGCAAGATGTCCATAGACATCTATACATGAAACTAAGAAAAAACCATTATATATCAGAGTTAATCAGTGATGATGCATGTGACACTCCTTTTAACTCATATTTTACCATAATGTAATACATATATATGTAGAAAAGAGGTCATTTAAATCTAGATGAAGTCAATAATGGGTCTTACAAGCCTGTTATAGGCACAGGTATCCTTTAGCTTGCTCAAAGGCTTAGGGTTTACAGCAGTAAAATCTTCTTAGAAGCTACTTATTGTCTTCCTCTACAAATAAATTAATTACATGGACACTCAGATTTGTTTATATGGAGATGTAAAAAGAATGCACTTTGGTTAAAGCGGAGTATATCTTCAGAGCATGTTTGGTTCCAGAATAGTTGGGAAAAATGATGAGTTAGTGGCTCCTCAGTATAGAAGACAGTAGAATAATTTTGTTTGGAGAATGTATTTGTGAATACAGAAGTAAATCTTGTTCCATAGCTGTAGAAATAAAGAAAAGAAGTGCAATCTCTTGAAATTACACTAGCGACTATGTAGTCTCTCTGTAGCAACAGCAGGCCCATTTCAGGGGCTATTAAGATGAGACACCCATGAATCTCCACGATTTATTGTATTTTTCACCATATACAAGACTTTCCTTTTCTAAGAAACACAAATTTGTGACACAGAGATGCCAGCTGCAGCTCTGAATGGTGGATTTGGATCTGTAGATCTGAAAGCCAAATCGGACAGCCCCAGGCAGCTTCACACCCCAGTCCGGACCTTTCCTTTTCCCCCTCCAAGTAGCTCCAGCTGCAGTAATCAGTGCTCAGCTTAACTCTTTCAAGGCTCCTAATTCTCCACAGGGTTTGTACCTGAAAGTAAATAATCCAAATTGCTTTTTTGGAGATTACAAGTCTAGAATTCTCCTTATTCAGATTTCGTTGGATTTTAGGAGTAAGAAGCTGACTTTTGAGACATAATGGACATAATCAAGATATTAATTATTTGTATAATCATTAGCGCAATTTAGTTTCAGAAAAAACAGCTTTGTAACTTAAAATTACAATAACATAAAGCCAGAAAGTGAGGAATTAAAGTAAAACATAAATGAAAAGTGTAACTGAGAGCATTCTAAAAAAAATAACCCAATGACTCTTCAATATGTGTGTGTCTGTGTGTGTGTGCATGCACAGAGATGATACCATACCTCACACAGGATTGCCATTGTCTATTCATTCATTAGAGGTAATTATTTTTAATTTTTGTCCCCACTGACCTGTAGGCAGATGGTGAGCATGAATGCCATTTTTATCTGGACACCAGATCTGGCCAGACCGCAATCTGTTGGGTTTGATCACTAAACTGGCAGCTGCATTACAGACCTGCTCTTTTCTCTTATTGTCTCCAGGGACTGCAGATTGGATGCACTGAATGTGAACTTCTGCAAAACATGGGGCTTTTTGTCATTTTCACTTTACTTTCTTTTTATGACCATCCGGTAAATATCAGCACAGTTAAAAGCTGATTGAATCAAACTGTACCAAAAAAGCAATTTTAGCTACAAAATTATTTTTTGCTTATATAAAAAGCAAGAAGGTAAATGAGGCTTTAAAGAACAAATATACATGTGCATGTCGATATGAAAAAGCAATTCAATGAATTCTAAGTTGGAGTTAAAAAAATCTATATATGAACACTATTCTTATCTAAAAACAGAAGACAGGGTGTTGTGGGACACATTTCTGAAAAGGACGAAAGGACCAAAGGTGTTTTATAATTGTATGGTTTGCACATGGAAAACTTTTATGATCAGTAATACCAAGCACTTCTATATGACATAATTGCATGATATACAAAAATAGATTTTTGTCCAACTTTGCTCTCACTAAGGCTTGAGAACGTGCATAACTTTAAACATAAGTGCATTACCCATATTACAAGACATCATATACACTACACTGATTACATTTTTTTCTAAGTGTGAGTGTAAAACTCAGTTTTTTCTGAGTTATTTTTATATTCTTTTGCTATTTCTTAGTTTGGAAAAATGATTTAAAGCATGATGGAAGTTCTGACTTAGTAAAGACTAAAATGTCTTTTTTAACTGTTCTCTACTCAGATTAAATAAAAGAAAAAATTTGTTTTAAATATAATGATTGCTATGTTTCATTTAAAACTGTCAGAATAAATTAAATAATTTGTATCTTAATGTAAAAGGCAGTTATTCATCACAGAGAGCAATTATCCTCCCTTTACAAGATGCAGTGATATCTAACCCAGGTTTGCTCCGTGGTGGCTGTCTGATGTTTATCACAGGACAGGGATGCATGTAAATAGTTCTTGCAACACAAGGGATTTCACTTGTTGCCATCAGACTGTGCCACAAGTGGAATTCAGAGATGGGGTCTATAATCTTACAGGTTTAGATATATTTAGGCAGGGTTTAACTTTTATCAAACTGTCATTTACCTTACCTACTTGTAAAACTTATCCGTTTTGCATTCCAGTGTTGCACACATAGGTAGGGAGACACAAATGAAATAAAATTACATCTAGTTAAATGCCATCAGAAAGAGTAACGTCCCAGAAACTTTTTTTAATTTCCACACTGGTGAATAGTCCACTGAGAGCCCAACAGGCTGCTCAGGTTCCTCTACTTCGACCTAAGAAATGAAGAGAGAATCTTGTCTTGCTCAACAGACTCCTTATGTATTTTTCATTTTAATATCATAGACTAAAATGAATATAAGCAGCATAAGGAACAGCACCCTACAAAGTCCTTTTTGTGTGTTATAGTCAGATGCACTTTCACTTAGTGCTCCCCCCTGATGCTTTCCTGGCCAGTTGTACAGCAGGAGGGACAGAGAAGATGCCAAATCCAGATCTTGCGCTTCCCAGGTAACTTCCTAGAGAAAAGATTATTTTTCTCCTGTTAGACATCTGCCTCCAATGGGGAATCAGTTTGACATAAGCTGGTGAGTAAATACTTAACTAGAAAACAGTGAGTACAGGTACTTGCTTAGTAAGTTTGCCAACCTAATTTTGTTCTCCTGGCTCTCTCTATGTCTACTATTCATGTCATATTTAGAAAACTTAGTTGCCAGAATTACTTCCTTTACTGCAAGTAGAAAGAAAGAGATAATTTTAGAAGAAGATTTATACCCCTTGACTCTCCACTCTGCAAATCCAATTCTCTCTGGTCCTATTCCATATGAGAGAATTCAAGATTCAGTGGTGAGGTTTTGCCATCCTTACTAACAATCCAGTTCAGATTGCTGTGTTGCATTGCAAAAGTGTGTGTGACAAAAGACATGCAAAAATAGATGACACAATGGAATTTAAGGCTACAAAAAGCATCAGTCATGGAGATGATTAAACAAGAGAATGTGTATGACAACGGTTACTCCTAATGAAAATTTTCTTTCTGTGGTGGTAGAAATAGGTCCATGTGAAAGGTTACCCACAGACCAGTCAAGAGAGCGCACACTTGTCATGCCCTGGACAACAGAACTAGTGCTGTGCTTTCAAAGCTCTTTGAAGTCAGTCAGCTTTAACAACCTGTTTCTAGTGCTGGGAATATCCAAGGTAAACCTGTTATGAGAGAAGTGTATTGTATATTTTAAGAGATGGACTTTAATGCCAGGAGCTTGTGCAGGGGGTACCAGAGCAGCGTGGCTGGGCCCTCCCAGCCAGGTGAGTGGCACACACAGGCTTAGAAGAAGATGCAGAGGCACTGCCAAACACATTACACTCACCCATGTGCTGCTTACATGCTTTGGCACTGAGAGCCAGCAATCTTTTCCAATGTTTCAGCAAATCTATCATGCTTGCCAACTTTTAAAATTCAGAAGCGGACCCTGCCTCTCCAGCTGCCATTTTTTAAGCAAAAAGAAATATCTACCAGAGGACTCCAGTGACTACCAGTGACTCTGAAACAAACACGAATTGTGTGGGATTTGCTGTGCAAGTGCAGATGTGGTGGCTGGTGCGTGGACTGCACGTCCAAATGCACCCTGACGTGTCAGAGTCCCTGCACACAGGATTGCTCTGTGCCCTCACCTTAGATTACACCCAGCATTCAGAGGTGCTCCGTACATAGGGACAAAACATGCAAATAGAGTTGGCAAGAACACAGTCACAGCAGACCACACAGCAGAAGATTTCTGAGTATTTCTGGAAACAGGAATTTTTCTTTTCTCCTCCTTTTCCAGGGGAGGAAATGGTACTTCTCAAAATAGAAATTTTCATTGTCATATAAGGTAACAAATTCTTTGACTCTTTTTGACCCCCAATATATCTAACAAAATGAAATGCACCTAAAGACACTACCTTTGTTTGGAGGTTTTCAGCCTGAGAAACCTGAGAAGCCATATTTTCAGAGTTTGAAGTCACTTCAGGCAAGGAGAGAGAAGATGAGACTGTATTCAACCTTAGGTATAGCAGCAATGATTTTTACTCTTGCATTGTAATAATAAGCCTTATTACTTGTCCCAGGACATTTCATGAGATGCAAAAATATTGGTGGGACCTTTTCTCTAAGCCACATCCCTGCTGGCATCGAGGGGGCTGATACCATTTGTACCACACACCTCAGCAGTGACAAGTAGTGACTTCCAGTGGGACACAAGTGAGGATTTCTGCCAGGAGCACCCATCATCGCCCCTCCTGGCCCTACAATCTTTTCCCACAGCTCCTATTTTATAACAGCTGGTAAAGTTCGACTTGCTGTCACATGAAAGGGAGCAAGCACACAAGAGCAAGGGCAGCAAACTGAAATGTGGGGGTGTTCAGGAAAAAGAGGGGAAAGAAAGAGGAAATTCATTAAATGAAAATCTGGCTGCTGCAAAATCTCTTAGTACATTAACCCAGCATGGGGTCTGAATCTACGTTGCAAGGGCCTGACTGTGTCGACTGTTGCTTCATTACTATTTTATTGATTTCAGAGGGGAATATAAATCCAGAGCAGCCTGACTGCCTTAGCAAAACACAGGGCTGACAAAGTTAATGTGCTAAAAGAAGGGTCATTTTGGAATCAAAACAGAGCTAATGTGAGTCTATAATGTACTGTAGTTTGTCTAAAATGAATCTCCATTTAAAATTATGGTGTTATCATTTTCACCTCTTCCAAAGAATCTAAAGAACATGGGACAATATAAAACTTCGTTCAAGCACAGAAAACAGTGCCTTGAAGCCAAATAATTGCACAGTTTCCCTAAAAAATGTTTTTAGCTCTAAAATCGTTTAGCACCAGGGGAGTTTATTCTCACTACCAAAATCAAATCTCTGCTGGTAGAGACCTATCACAGAGGTCCTCCCAATGAGCAGTATTATAAGTTGATATTATAATTGGTATTGTTTAATTAACTAATATTATAAATTGGACCACTCAGAGGGCTGATTGCAATTTTGGGAGATGCAGTTAAAAAGTGTTTCTGCCAGTTTATCGCCTTTGCACCCCTGGGACTGCTGAGCTCCCACTTCAAACAGAGAACAGAATTCCTTTGCCACTCACTAAGCAGTGTATCATCCTTGAAGTCACTTAGCTGTGTCCTACATACCCAAAAAAATTTAACATCCAGATTGTTATAAGAAAGTGAAGGAGGTTTGGCATTTTGACACCAAACACTGATAGTTTTGTGAACACATGTGTGAGTTTTTCCTGCGGAAAGAAATGCAGAACTGGAGGAGTTCTTGTGGCTACTGAACTGGAGGTAAGCACACTATTTTCCATTGGTCGTTAACCTCTTTACCCTCTGCCTTTGCTCCAGATGTTTCCTTTCCTTCCTCAAACTTCTAAAGTGAAGTAGCAGCATGTGAGAAACCCTGCAACAAGAGAAACTGGAGGAATCCAATGTACAAAGAGGATCGTGTTGTGTTGGGACCAATGCTCACATCTCAGCAAATACAAGTACAAGAAATTTTATGTATTTATTTAGAAATGAAGCACAGGCACAGTGCCAGGCCCGTTTGGTTACGGCACTGCACCTTTTCCATCAGGACTGTTGCTACATAAGGCTTAGCAAAATTCTGTAGCCAGCATACATGGAATAAAACAGCCCCTGCAGCACCTCATTCTGTCTTCTAACAGGTTTAAGAATGCTTAAAGAAGACTTTGGAACTATTTATTTTTCTTAATTGAGGTCCTGGCAGTCATATAAATGCACATCCATTTTTTAACCTGGCCAAGAACTTGGTCTCATCTACTTTCTAAGTTCCACTGTTTAATCACGAAGCTTCATGGAAAAACATTTTGGTGTTTCTGTTTTGAATTTCCCATCCTTTATACATCCTTGTTCTTACTCCAGGAAACAGAAGTTCCTATTCATCTTCCCTGGACTTTTGTTTTCAGATCGTTTTGATTTTCAGAACATATAATTTCACCATGTTCCCCCTGATTTGTGTCTATTTAAAATACATATGCTTTTTTATTACTTTCAGTGAGAAATACTTTTTTAGGCTTTGACCACTACTGTTAACTTTTTTAGGCTCTCTTGATTTTCAGTAATACTTTGAGGACAGAGGAGGAGAGAAAGAGAAGAGAGCCACACTTTTTAATTGCTCCCTGAAGGATTCTCTCTTTCTCCATCCCCTCTGTAGGAAAACCTATTGAAATCTTATGAGATTTCTTCCTTACAGCTGTATTTGAACACAGGTTTGTATTGATGTGTGTAAAATGATGCCCAAAACCCCCTAAATTCAGAAGATAAAAAAACCAGACAAGCCTTCCAAAGGTGACAGGCTGAATTAACCAGACCCTGACAAGAGTTGTGCATCAAAAAATTCCAAATAAAAGTAATGAAAAGAATCTATATAAATTCTTTCTTGCATATTTTAATTTTAAGAACCATTAAGGAAAATAAAACTGTCCAGAATATATGCATTCAAAACACCATAATTTAATTCTAAAAGTCTGTAAAAATTAAAGAAGCCTAAATATTAAACAAAATGAAAATTACATAACAAGTAGTAAAATAATTTAGCAAATACTTTTGTTTCCACAGAAATCACACATGAAATTGAAAATACAAATTAGCACATCTGTCTAACTATTGTTCTAGTCCTCATTAATGCATCATGTGATATGACAAAATATAGAGAGTTTCATTGATTTTAACCAGAAAAATATACTTATACTACATTTAATTCAGCTATTCCTCTATTATCCATGAGTTACCTCCGTGTCCACTGTATGTAAAAATACATGTAGTGATGGTTGTAAAAAATGTAAAAAGAATGTAAACTTTTCAAAATTTAGGAGAAGTTTAAAATCTAAAATATCTGCAGAAATATGTCCTCTGAATATGTCTTCCTATTCTTTCTTTAAATCTTACTCATTTTCTTATCCTTTTTCCCCCTCTTCCCTGGGGATAAAAACCAGGAGCTGGGTTTTTCAAAGATCACCACAGAAGAGACAACTCTGCTATTAATGAAATAACTAAGTTCTTTTGAAAATGTCATTCTAAAAATCAGGAGGAAAACCTTATATTCATTAATACATAAACATGTCTGAGTAAAGAAAAAGTCACTGGAAGCCCAAAGGAATTTGTATATTGAATTTTATTCTTAAGAACTCAAATTATCAGACTGGCTAACTGGAGAAGTGGAAACATGTTTTTAAATTTGCCTGTTTTTCTTAAATATGTATTTCACTTGTTTAAACCACACAGAATGGTGCTCATTAAGTTCTGATCTTTTTCCTATGCATAAAAACATCAGCATTTATTGTTGCTGTGGTTAATGAAACCTCGGTGATACCTCTGGTCAGGGTCAGTTGCAAGGATAAGAATTCTGTTTCCTAAGGCTGTATGTGCCCAACAAGATCTCTCTCTTTGCTAATTACATGAAAACTGCACACAATGGCGCTCTCCTGTGTAACTCACACAACATTGCAATCCATCATCATGGACATTGGCTGTGTATTTGACACTTTACAGCATGAACTGTGGTATCTGAGACCCAAAAGAGGCAGTGACTGAACGTGGAATTAAACAAAACAGAGATCCTCCCAATTTTGCATCAAGCTGTGAATGCAGAGCAGGACACAATCAAATGTTAAAATGTCAGTGCAATGAAATACATATGATCCTAATGAGGAGAAGGATATTCAACATTTTTTCATAAGTTTTCTCCTTCTTTTCCACTGGGAATCATCTGAGCAACTCAAGCCCTAGAGTGAAGCCTATAAACCACTGGTGTTTAGTGACCATCTGCACCAGTAGTTCCATTATCTGTGGTTGGAGATTGATTTTCCTTTTCCTTGCATGTTCACTTACCCTAATGCCCCAGAGTCTGCAATGGAGCCAGTAGCATATAATGCAAAGACAGCTTTTAAGGCATCAAAAGCAAAAGCATCAGGAGTATCATTATATTCTGAATCTTTTGCAGTAGCTTTCTGTCTAATCCTATTGTAACAGGAATCCACTGATGGTGGCCAGGCCCCTCCTTTAGGAAGCTTAAGTGCAGAGCTCAGAAGAGCTCTGCTTTCCTCAGAGGAAGGTGCAAAAGTCTGCTCTATATTGCTCCTTTATGAAGAGTGTGCCAGTCTTATTTGCCCCAATTTCATATCAATTTCATACAGGACCAGTAACTCAGAAGGCAACAGAGGACACTCATTTGGGTTTGGAGGCTGGGAACCAGGAGAAGGTTGTCTAAGAGTTCCAGACCTCAACAACTCTTTTGAGTGGAGTGAATAGTACATTCAAAGTTGGCTCAAGCAGTATGGCTACTCCTAAGCCATTGTCGGTGATTACTGTAATTCCTCTTAGGAAATGTTTCTTTTTCCCCTCAGTGACACACCAAAGGCCCCCACAAATACCAGGGAAAACGAGGTCATTAGTTGACCGTGTTGGAGGAGAACTCAAACTGGTGGGGCACACAGACCAGGTTCTAGAAAGGGCTTGGCATGCAGCAGCTGCCATTGCAGCAAACTGGTCTTAGCAGGACCTGACGGATGCAAGATTTTTAAGAATCTGGCTGCCTGTCTTGGTACCTAAAATGGGATCCAAAGCCTACAAATCTGTCTCTTTGTATCTAGTCAGTTAAATTATTTAGACATTTCCTCTTTTCTCGCCCCCAAGAAAACCCCTCAAAACAAAACCATGTAAAGAGAGCAAAAGTGTTGCCTTTCGAAATGTTACACAATGTTCCCCCTGAGAGACCCATAAGAATGCAAATCTCCTTGCTGTCTGTGCCTAAAACGTACTTCCTACACACCTGAGACCCTCAAATTGCTTCTCAGCACTTCTGAGATATAAAGACACTTGTGTGCCTATAAAGACTATACATGAAGAACACACAAGAAAACAGGTATCAATTATTATGCCACTGATCATACTGTGTATTCAAAGTGCATTCTTCATCCATGGTCTCCTGCTCCATGAGAATCACACCTTGAAAATATACATTATTGCTATCTCTGTATAGTAGATGTATGATAATATTTCCATTTAATGATGGAAATTATAAGTGTTGCTTGAAATACAGTAAAAATGTGACTTTATTATTGTTCAAAATTTAAGGTATAAATAAGAGTTACAAATATTAATATATTCATAATTAGGTTTTCCTCCAGTTTTCTCTTTACAATGTGACCTAGTGATGCTCTCAGAGAACAGGGAACCTAAGTTTAATACATTCTCTCACCTCTAAGGTTTAGAACATGCTTTTTTGCATCATCTTCTTGCTTTAACCATTGGTACCAAAGGACATTGCTGTCTGGACCTTAAATTTATATAATTCAACACAAGTGGAGTGATTGTAGTGTACAAAACACCCAAAAAGTTAGTGAGAACCTGAGTTTCTGGTCCAGTAATGGCTAAAGCCTCCTAAAACAGGAACAAAGGTCTAAATCAAATCCAGATTGATCACTATTGCCTCTGCCAGCTGCGTATTTTCTTGATGTTCTTACTACATCTTAAAAACAAAAAGGGAGCGCACTTAAATTGAAAGGCTACAATTTTTTGTTTGATAAAAAGGAAATATTTTGGTTTCATCTGTGGAACTTATTGCCACATGTCGACATTGGGTACATAACAGGATTTTTGAGGAGTTTAAAGTTCTGGATGGTGACTAGGAACCTCACAGATGCATCAGGAACCTCACAGTTGCATATATATTACAAGATATGTAATATATATATATATTATACATATATGTATATAAAAGAGCAAGCTACTGCTTTCTACCAACTAATAAGAATTAGAGGAAAAAAAAAATCTTTCACTTTGGGAGGGTTGTGGCATAATTGACCATGGATTTTCTTGTACCTTTGTCTGAAACATTGGCCACTGTCAGAGAAGAGATGCTGGGCTGAGCTCAATCATTTAGTTTGATCATTACTTTGGCAATAAAATATAGCAAGTAGAGTAAAACAGATTCTTTTTTTAAACAGATATTTCTACAACAAAGAAAAATAATAGCTACACAATACCTAAGTCAACAAAACAAAATTCCATAGACATGTGAAATTAGATATTTTTATTTTGTTCTGAAATTTTTCTGACAGATAAGGGACAGAAATTATTTTTGTTTATTATGCTTATAATTTCTTTCCTGGTTTTGAAATATAAGAAAACCAAGAACTTTCAAATATTTAGCTTTCAAAGGTTTTTTAACCATCTGACTTGGAGTGGATATTTAAAATTAGACCCCCAATGTCCTGTGTGAGTGCTTTAAGTACAATCCCAATTTCTTGTGTTAGAGTTCGTTCCATAAATATTTAAACACTAGCATACAATAGTGAAATATTTATGATAAATTTCAGTGATAAAATGTTAAACCACCCTTTAGTTAAATAATAAAGGATCTCTTATTTTTATAACTATATTTTCTGCCCATTATCTACTGATTATCAGTGAGTTTGTTTTTTTAATAAAATTCCAAGCTTCTCCTATTTTTCCCTTTTCATGTTTGCTGAAATTTGTACTATTTTACGACACATTTCTTGCAAAAACAAAATATCCCTTCAGAAGACACCTAACAAATGGCATTGCCACACATCCTATATAGAAATCATGTGTAGAATTCAGGCTTAAAGGAGAAGCAGGAATCTTCCTCGTGTTCAAAACTGATTTCATACATTCATCTATTTTAACAATGCAAAAGGCAGTTGAAAGAGATTTAGGTTAGGTATTAGGAGGAGGTTTTTACCACAAGAGTGGTTAGGCACTGGAACAGGATTCTCAGAGGAGTCCTGGAGGTCCCACCCCTGGAAGTGTTCAAGCCCAGGCTGGAAGGGGCTCTGAGCCACCTGGTCTAGTGGAAGGTGTCCTTGCCCATGATGTGGGGGCTGGAACAAGATGATCCATTATGTTCCCTTCCAACCTGGGCCATTCTATGTATCTTCTCAAGTAATATTTTCTACTTAATACTGAAGAGACCAAGAACTTGTGTCTGAATATAGCACAACTTTTGGCAAGGTTTATAGCCTTTATATGATAAGCCCAGGAAACACGGAATCAACTAGGAGTCTGTCCCAATAGCTAACAACTATCAGAAGTGTGCCTTCTTTCTCATGTGGAAGGTATTAACACATGTAGAAGAGCTGAGATACCCTATTGTTACGGCAAACTTCAGAACTCATGGAGATAGAAAATAGCATTTTTATGTGTGTAAATAAATGAAATCTGAATTCTGTCCTCTTAAAATGTAGAACACATAAGAGCAAGTGCTGTAGAAAAAATTCTTCTTTTTCCTCTGAAACAGTCTTTTACACTAGAAAATTATTAATGAATTATCAGCAAGAGAATGGCTCTTGTGGCTAATGAAGTCTTGGGAATGCAAGCAGCACTGCCTGACTCACACAAAAAAAAAAAATGAAGTGGATGGGGACACAATTCTCCAGTAGTTACAGAAAGAGTAGCTGCTTGGCTCTTGTCATTTATACCTAGCAGTAAGAAGGAACATTGAGGAGAGCAAGGTTCACTGTATCCACTCTCAGGTCTCTGCCCCTTGCCAGACCGCAGCGAAGTTGCCATGATGTAAATGTCAGTCGTGTGGTTGATTTCATACCCTGCTGCCCACAGACAACCACATCAAAATAAATATGCATGCCATGGAGAATAGCACTTCGCCCTTTGTGCATTCCACAAATGTTGCTTTGCTGGTTTTGCAACCCTGTGGCTGTGTGTTTTTTTGCAGATTGGGAGGGAAGTGTTCCTGAGCCTTTCACGGCTTCCCCTTACACTTTAACTGACTGGGAACACCTTGACTCAATCATCCCCTTAGATCCTGGAGATCTTATGTAACTTGGCAAGCTGTCCCTCATGCCTGCAGAACACAGTGCATAGCACTCCTGAATTCCACAGCACCCCCCATTCTTTGTTGTGAATATCTTTCCTGCACCAGCTATGATTTATAAAGTGGTGTGCAAGCTGCTGTTTATATACACACGGACTGAAATTGATCCAGAACAATTTCCTATGTGTCTTATGACTTTGGCCTCCTATCTGGAAGCAAGCATGAATGAAATACAGTGGCTGTTGCCCAGGGAAGGATCGTTCTGCACTGATGGCAAATGTGTGGCAACAGCCAGGGGAGTTAGAGAATGGGACGTGTCCAGGCTGACAAAGTGCCTCTCACTACAATTCGGCGAGTAATTGCAAATTCAACATAACGTGAATATTAACTACCTAAAACAGAGTCCATGAAACACATACCCCCCCGGCTCTCCAGGTACAGAGGTCTTCTCAAGAAAAGAGCAAAAATTTGACTGTTACGCAGAATGTCTGTAAGCCTAAAGAAGAGAAAGGTCTCTTTTTCTTCTAAGACCATGTGTTCTACAGCTTCTCTGAGGAACACACAGCTGTTTGGCTATGTTGCCATTTTGCCTGATGAGTATTCAACTGCCTGGCAGAGCTTGTGGGCCGAGGCCAAACTGCTGCTTATACTGGTGTTTACTGTATTCTTTCTAAATTCCTTTTATGAACTATTTTACTGTGTATGCAATAATACTCTGCTTTGCTTGAAAGATTCCAGGAGCTTTATTTTGCCTCTCCATCCTCCTAATGTGGCGAATGTTGGTAGTAAAGGTCACACAGCCTTTCCCCTTTAATCTTCAGTTGAGCAAAATGTAGGAAGAAACAGGAGAGGTAAGGAAACAAGGAGACAGAAAAGTTGCAAAGGAGAAAAAAAGAAAATTAATAAATAGTGAAATGAAATTTTAAAAAAGCAAAAGAAAATACATGGCAACAAAGTTTAAATATAGTTGCTTGCCTGTTTAAATTCTAAAATTACTCCACAGCCTCATAATAGGATTAATAGGTTTCAAAGGACTAATAATCACTAGTATGACTGAATGCCTTTAAACTGGCTCTGCTTAGTCAACCTAGGAGGACTTTCTGCTCCCCTGATTGCCATACACACGATCCCTTTCTTTGTGAGCTCTAACCTTTCATGGGTCATTTTTCTTCATGCCTTTCTCTTTGCTTTCCTTCTCTGAACTCTAAGGCTTCTCTTTTCCTCCATGCTCTGAAGTCTCTTTCCCTCACTTTCTGCTCCAATTCCCCCTTCTCTCTGATACAGAGACACAAACGTGCTGCCTGAGCACTTTATGTGGGTACTCCTGAGAGCTTCCCTATGGAGATGGCACTAAACTCCATCACAAAGACTAAATTCTGCTAGTGCCATAGCCAAATATTGCAATTTTCTCCACTCTAGCCCACCTTCCCTCACTGAGGTGTTGGCCTTTCATGTCACTGTTAGTTGTTTGCCTTTGGCACAAACTGGATGAGGCAGAGAAGGTCTACTATTACTCAAATC
Source organism: Pachycephala philippinensis (assembly GCA_013397055.1). Taxonomy (NCBI): domain Eukaryota; kingdom Metazoa; phylum Chordata; class Aves; order Passeriformes; genus Pachycephala; species Pachycephala philippinensis. The sequence goes on along the minus strand of VWZT01003809.1, from coordinate 23,596 downwards.
CTGCTGCCTCACAATCAAATATGAGGTCTCATTAAATTCCTCTTACAACGCTGGGTTTGGTAGCTTCCTTATCTCTAGTAACCAGGCATTTCTCCCAGTTGTTATTAAGTTCACTTACAACCATTGGTAAGAAATGCTGAAGTCAAATTGCATATTTTATATGTGAAAAATCACATACTGAGCTCAGTTCTGTGTGTAAGGAAATGTTGTACTCTTAAGCAAGCTTTGCTGATTGCACATAACTCTGCCCTTTTCTGGCATTCATTCACTTTCTGAAAACCTGAGCAACAGTCTAAATGCTTAAAGACTCACCTGGAATGGACAGGAAAACGACAGGCACATGGAAGAACCACTTCTGAACCAGGATTCAAAAGTGTGCTTATCTTAACAAGAGAAGAAGCAGATACACCCCCCATTTACTTCACTGAATTGAGTGTCAGAACCTTTTTGTTTTCCTTTCCCAACTCATCAAACTTTGAAAACCATTTTAATTTTGCAGGTGTGACACTTGCTTTCCCTAATAACAAGCATTCAGATGCAGATAAAATCTTCAAGTGCTTTTATTCTTTTTGTTTGTTGCAATTTGTTTGTTTAATTCTTCCTGGTCTTTGCAGTCTATGAACTGGTGCACCATTCTCCTTTCGCTGGTTTTAAGATTCCTTAAAAACAAATATATCAGGCTCATTGGGATTCCCCAGGCAGTAAGTAGCAAGTAGATGGTAGGTTCACAAACTGACAATTCACACAATTCTGCTTAATGTGAAATTAAACACAGGACACTGAAGTTAACAGTTTACAGGGGCTCAAAACTGAGCTACACAGCTCCTCTCGTGAGGAATGATCTGTAACACCCCTACATCCAGCTCAGGAAGTCTGTCAGCCTTAGGTTGTGGAGGCCTGGAGCATATGCAAATGAGAAATTATTCTGCCCTGCCTGGTCTTTATACTCTTCCTTCCTCTGGCAGGTAGACTACTGAGCTGAATGAACTTTTAACCCGAACCATTACAAACCCATTTATATTCTGAAGCTTTGTACTGCCCTGGACTCCTTTACACACTGGGAATTCTCACTTTTCTTTCAACCTCTTCCCAGATACTTTGCATTGACCAGGGTGTTCATGGATGTTGAAAAGCATTTGAATTAACTTCCTAGTGTTGATATAGATCTATGTATAGGTCTTAAATGGACTTTTCAAGAATATTTGTTAATAAGCAAGTTGTATCATTGACCGAAATGCCATGAGACTTTCCTAGTAACCTAGTAAATTGGTATATGTCTGAGCAATTTAAAAAGTTGAGATAGACGTCTCTGAGAATAATTCTGATGTACACCTAATTTCTAATATCAAATGTAAGATACAAATACAGCCCCCCTTAAATGATGGCCTGGCAGCATCAGTTTCCTCCATGTATGCTTGCTTTCCTTAGTGCTGCATAAGAGTAGTACTTTCCCTTTCTTAAAAGAACTGACAAATTTCTGAGTGAACTTAAAATAAAAAAAATTCTGAGGTACTTGACATTTCTTTTTCTATCTAAGCAAGCGAAGCATTTATGCAGGAGCCTTAGCAAAAAATAATAAATAAAAATAAAAATCCCATATATTACTCTTAAGGACAGTTTTTCTATGTCTTTCCATACTTCATTCCCATGCCAAGTACAAACCAAATCTATATAAATGCACAAACACCATTACAAAATCAAGGGGTTTGACACATACAGAAATGATAAATGCTGCTCTAGAAGCAATCAAATGACTCAAAGATCACTGATCAGAAGAAGGCGTTAAAGGCAGCACATCCTTGCCATACACCAAGAAGATTTTCCCTGCTGGGTGACCTACCTCAACTAACCGTCAAAAAGAATTAGTCTCAAGGGAATGTTTTGCTTATAGATTTATAAATGTTGACAATAATCCTAAATGGATGTTAGGGGAATTGACAAATCTCAGCATTTTTCTTGATGTATGTGTGCCTGGGGGAACTTTGGAGGCCCCAGCATTCATTAAAAAGAAGCAAGCCATTGACAGCTGACAGGGAAAGACAGGTAACATAGCTGGAAAAGTAGAAGCTATTTGTTGACATAAAATTGTGAAGCATAACCTAATAATCTAGTATTTTCTTCCACTGTTGTTTCTAGGCTCACTCAAAGTGTACAGACCATACAGCCCAGTGTGCTTAGTGAAACAATAAATCTGCTTACTGTATAAATGGCTTTATTGTCAAAGTTTGAATGCTCAGGAAAATAATGTGGGCCAGATTAAAGCTGGAATTAGTGCTTTAGTAAGGATCTGGGCGGCAGCTGAGGGATGTATTTTTGTTTTTTCTCTGTATGCATACAGGGGTTTTTTTTTTTCCCAGAGGTCACAGCACATGTTAAAACAGCATCCTCTGGAAGAAAAGAGTTCTGAGTTTTGCTCGGTCTTCTTATCTTGACAGAAGTGAAAGAAGTGGAAAGAAAACAAATGAGGAAACTCAGAAGTTTGATTCTAACTTTATGTTTGATTTTGAGCTAATTTGTTGCTGGGACCACTGACATGGAAACTTGCAGAATTTATCCAGGAGTCTCAAGAAGAACTTTGATTAATTTTCCTTGATAGTGCATTAATTACAACTAGCTTTTCTACCTAGCAGCCTTCCACTTAAATACGATTCAATAGCAAGTGAAAACTAGAAAAATATGACAATCTGAGATATCATTTATGGATTTCTTTTGATAGTGAAATGAACAAAAATACTGAAAAATAGAATGGCAGTTACTTCTGTCCTATTGAGAAATAATACTTTCTAAAGGTTTTAAAAAACATCTTCAGAGGTTGATTGCTAGCACTCTATAATCCAGATTACCGTGAGTGTATTTTTAAGTGTTTGTTTGAAAAGAATTAAATACTCGCACGGTTATACATAACATCCCTAGGATGGAAATGTCAGCACATGTCTTGTCTCCTATTTCCTACTGCCAGAGGGCACTTAACAGCAAATTTTGCAGTATTCCAGAATCCAGTTATAAACAAACGTAGCAACAGGTCCTCCAGCACCCCTGGGGGCCACAAGAACATATTTATTTCCTCTCTTCCATGTTACTCCTTCTCTTAAGGAAAGTGATTAAGTAGCAGTAGGAGTCATAGCAGTAATATAGACCATGCCCTGTTATAGGAAGCAGCATGGATAGAGGCTGATCATACTTCTAATGTTGGCAGGCAAAATAAAAGACAACAATGTAGTTATTTAGAAAGGAAGAAAATTGAGAAAAACAAATTTGGTGATTCTGGCCAACATTATATAGAAAGTCTATGCAAATCTGGGAAATAACTCAGATCTCTGAGTTTGTCCTTTGACACTTATCTCCTTGTGCTTCTCCATTCTCTTTTGTTGTTTTACTCCACCCTACATTGTATTTCTGACAAATATTAATAGAGTTTCTGTGTCCACTTCCCTTCACCGGGGTTAATACTCTACCCAGGCTGACCAGAGGTCTTGCAGCTGATATTCAGTGGGACTTTCACAGTTAATGTGCAGCAGAAGGAAACTACATATTGTGTTTCTTTTTTTCTTCTTTTTTCCTGAGAGTTTCTCCACTATCACAATCATTTCTGTGATGTTTTCCTGTTTTTATCTGTTAACTATGTGTCAATAACTAAAAACAGTATTTGAGCAAAAGCCCTACCAAATCTTGACCATTTTTTTAGTGAGGCAATAACGTGTTTTTGAATAGAGCCCCAGATGTCTTTTTAGAACGCACTGTAAACTTATGTTTAATTTCCTGTCTACTACCAGCCTTAGTCCATCAGTATTGCCCTTGCTTTCACAGACTTCTATATATCATGGAATATTTGTATTTTGGATTGTTTTCCCCAAGAAGTAATAGCTTCCATTTTACAGGCTGACACTCAACATAGTGCAACACATACTTTAAACTTTTTTTTGTGTTATTTTTCTGGTTTCAGCAATGCTATTTTTCCTTCATCATGAGTGTACATATGGAGGCTGGTTGTAAAGAAATGGTCATATGAGTAAAATCCCAAATTCCTAGTAGGTGGGTGAAGTACTTTACTTTTGTCACCACTGACCCACCCATCCCTATATCCTGTTTTCAGAGACAGAGTTCAGAGGCACCAAGGTATAACCTGGCTCAGCTGCCCATTCAGTTTAATGGAGCCTAATGAGTTCTCAAACTGATGGATTTTCATGAAACTCCTGGCCTTAGGAGGAAAATGAAGTTTTTAAGGAAAAAAAAGTACATAGTGGAAAGGTTTAGTATGTGTGTTTATATTGGAGAAGGATTTATAACAAGACTTTATGCTTAAATTGATAAGCGCTCACTGACTTGTATATTTTAGTTACTGCATCTGACACTGTTCATGAGAACTTTGCCTCTTCTACAAGATGGTACCCATCTCACCCTTCAAAATTAGGCCTCTCACTTAAGATATTACTTCATCATTTGTAGAAGACAAGAAATATCCTAATTTGAAAATTGGTGGAGAACTACCTGAGGTGTCCGCTTGGCCCCCACTGATTGTAGTGGGTTTAAACATTTCCTTCTCCATCAGAAGCCTAACTTAAACCAGCTACAATAGTGTGAGACGTCTCCCACCAAACTGAGTGTTTGCTCTTGTTCTTAAGCAAAACACTTTTTCATCTCACCAAACTCTTTTAGCTTTGATGCTGTCTTGATTTGCCTCTGATAGCTAACAGTCACTGGGCTGCAGCCCCTGAAGCCCAATGTGAACAACTTCTTTGCTCCCACAAAATTAATTTCAGATGTTGTGTAGCTAAACGACATAAGAAATCATCTTCATTATGGGTGTAATTCATTATGAGTGGGCTAACACAAGGATCTCTGTGTCCTTTCAAGTCTTACACGGGCCAATAGGGCAGGACTTCACCTGGAGTGAAGAGATGTCTGAATAGCTGTAGCAGAACCAGGCAGCATCTGTGTATGGAGCAGTGAAACTGCAGCAGGCCCCAAGCCCCGTGTATTTTGGAGCTTAGGGGAAGCCCTTTGCCTCTTCTTTCACTGCCAGGAAAGCTTGCACTCTTAAGAGTGGAGTTCCATATTTCAAATTAAAAAAGGTCATCAATGACAAAAGTTTTTGTAGCTTTTTTGAGGAGAGAACACATTACAGAGAACAATAATTTGCAGTTCTGTGATCCAGCTTTTAACTCCTTTCTCTCATTTCCTACTCGTGATGTCTTGGCAACTGTTTCTGCTCCAGGAGGTATTTTTTCCTCCCTCTCCCACTCTGAAGTCTCTACACGTGCCAGGAAATAAGCAGGCACTGCCTCTCCCCATGCCCTGCCCCTCGGGACGAGGCACCCCGGGCCAAGAATGAGGAATGAATCCTAGGAGATTTCCTCGTGATTACCAAAGGTGAGTGATGGAAACGAGGGAACATTAGAAACGATTGCAGGAAACAGATATCATTATCTTTCCTAGTTTCTCACAACAACAACAGTTACCTGGGGCACACCAGACATTTTACTTCATGTAGCAGCTAATTATCAGAGACCAGCGGTACAAATACTGACAGCAGCTGTAGCTTGTGCAGAGATCAGCCCTGGCTTGTGTTCTTTCCACCCACTATCTCTTCCAGACCTGGTTTGTAATTCAGGTTATATCACTTCAAAGAATTTGACCTTCCTCTCTGTCATCCAGCTGCAACACACCGAAGCAAAGGCAATGGGTTTACATTGAAGTGGAAGAGAAATCAATTCAGAGATTTAAATCCTCAAAGGAAATAGTTTTTCCTTCTTAGAAAATCATTCCCTATCTACTGCTAAAGGGTGCTGCCTGGAAGCACAGATGATCCATTTCTTCTACATACATAAAAGAAGGGTTTAGATGATACACAAGAGATGCATTTTACATATTCAGCAGAATTATTCTCAGGCGAACATATTAGATACCTATTGCTGCTTCAAACTAAAAATAGAAGTGTTAGTGTTTTGGATTTAACTGATTCAAACACTGCACTAAGAGAAACAGATTCCCCATTTCTGGGACTCACATGGTGAACAGCTAGCATGAAAGTTTGAAGCAACACAACCTGCAGAAACAATGGAAGCATCATAAAAATACCTTGTGAGAGAGCAGGGGGAATGAATGCAGATCACTACCTATGGCATCCTTAATACTGGATTTTATTTAAATAATTTTTTTTACCATTACTTTTCTCATTTTATAATCCAGCACATAAATGAGACAACTACATGAGGCTTCCCAGTGTCTCCTGCTGAGTTAGTGAAATCTGCCAATACCCTCCTGAATACTGTGACAGAAGAGGGGAACTTTCCTCAGTGTGCAATTCCTACATGCAGAAACAGGAGTATTGATGTACCTCTAACACAGAGATTCTCGAACTGCTGCCTGTGGGCTGGTGGTGATCCACAGCATCACCTCTGACCTGTAGACACACGTCCCATACACGGTGTTTAAATTGAATGCTAAAGGTGCACCGTGATTTTTGCTGGTGACTGACATTTGCTCAGAATCCTAACAATTTGGGAATAACTATTGGAGACCTGTCACTGATCAGCTGTGAGCAAGATGCTTCACCTCTGTGTGCCTTTGTTTCCCTTCCAGCACCATCTGCTTTGCTTAATTAAAGCGAAAGCTCTTGTCTGTAAAGACCTTCCCTTCACAGGCATTTGTGAAATGCTTTTCACAGTGCACCTCCGAATTCATTCAGGACACAGAGCTGCCAAGCTAACATTGATTACTACTATTAACAATCTCTGTTTTAACTTGTCAGCTATGACAGCAGTGTCACTAACAGCATAGGAAACTAGAATCCTAAGAAGCAAAAAACCAACCGAAATTTAACATGAAAAAGGACTCTGTTCTGTTTGGGGTATTGCCCTTTCAATCAAATATGAAAAGAATCCTTACATCCAAATGTGTATGCTAAACTATCATGATCTTCAGATTGCTGTGGAGTGTAGCAACCTCTGGGTGTGTAGGATACTTCAAAGCACTTTGCTTCTCAAAGCATCATTTTTCATACAGTCATTTGCATGCAGTTTTGCAGCCTTGTTTTTCACGGATTTTTCAAAATGCTAATTTTTGCCTACTCTGCTATAATCTACTTAGAGTTTGGGTGGGATCTTACACAAGGGATGCAAGGGATGTGCAAGGGATAATATCTGGAAGAAATCAAAGGCAAAGGCTGTTGCCTAGTTTTAGCTGCAGAAATAAAGCTGTTTCAACGCAACCCTAATTACAGTTTTGTGGTGCTTTGTCGAGCCTTGCTGATAAGTTTCCGTGGTAAACAGCTCTTTATTGTTCTTTCACATTCAGTCACCATGGCAACTAGCATTTTAGGGCTTGATCCTGAGAGATGCCAAGCACCTGCTTCTGTGACAGTATCTATGGGAGAGGAGGATTCGAGATATCTTGTAAGATCAGTCCTTTCAATGACAACAGATTCACCACAGGAAAAAAAAAAAAGATATGAGGAAAAAAAACCTTTTGATGTGCCTTTTTGGAAGAAATTGTGAAAAAAAAATCACAGGTAAAGCCTGGCCCCAGTCATACCTTGCAAACATACACAGTATCTGACACTGCTGCTCATGGGTGCAGTGCAATACAAAACAAAACAACATAAAACTCACATCATTCAAGCAAAGCAAAGCAAAGCAAAGCAAAGCAAAACAAAACAAACAGCAACAAAAAAAAAGGCCTAACGATCCGAAGGATCTAAGTCCAAAGGAAATGCAAGTCAGAGCCTCAGAATGTCACTAACAAAATGTCGGGAAGATGAATTCCCTTTCATTCATTGCCAAATCCTTCATTGCCTTCTTATTGTAAAAAAAAGATATTGCTTGGGAGGTCAAACTCAGGTGATAAACAGCTGAGCAAATTTTCTATTTTAGCTTCTGAAAAATCCCTGAGGGACTCTCTTTTGTCTTTTGTGCTTATGTTGACCTCAAGCTGTTGGTCAGAGCCTGGAGGAATCACTCAATTTAGCAAAGAGTAGCTTTTTTTTTTCTGTACAGCTCCATTTCCTCTGAATTTATCTTGATGTCTCAGTAGGAAGATAGAAGGTTTGTGTCAGCAGTTAGCAGATAGTTTCAATGTAAGCAGGTGTGAACATACCAATTGCTTCCTTATCTGATGCTGCCTGAGCACGTTGGAACCGGGCAGGGAATGGCTTTCCTGCCCTCTGGTCCCTCGCCAGCTGTGCTCTGCCCCTGCCTCCCCTGGCAGCCCCCTTCACCTGCCAGGGCTGCACAGCTCAGCTGCTCCACGGCCCAATTCTGCTGCCATGTGCAGCATTGCTAAGCGGGGAATGTCATCAGATCGGGGGGAATGCTTTTTGTTTTCTCTCCTTCAAAATATTGGCCCGGGGTCGTTCTGTGTAAATGGAGACCCCCATCTGAGGGGCACAGTCACCTTCATCTGCATTAGCATGGTAGGAGCCAGGCAGCACTTCTTCAGTGACATCTTAAAGGGAGTGAGTCACCTTTTAGGCGTTTTCATTTCTTGTTAAATAAAAAAAGAAAAGCATGCTGTGTCTGTGTTTGCAAGTCACCTCAATCAGTGGCCCAGCTAATTAGAACGGGGAAGTTATTGTATTCATGAATGTACAACATTGCAAATTTAGGCATTTTGTCTTCAATTAGCCCTCAGACTAAAAAAAAAAGTTAGTAAGATCACATTGCGTAGAAAGAAGTGGTTTCTTACAAGCATATCTCTTGTTCATCTCTGCAAATATGCACAAAAGAAGAAATCAGTTCTTCAGATGACAATTTGGGGACACCTTACCTGCAATCTTAGCATCTTGGTATTGCTCTTAGTGGTAAAGTTATGGTGAGGTTCAAGATTTTTATTGCTTGGACTTTAAAAGATTTTTCTCAGGACAGTAATTTT